>BQMI01000198.1:6000000-6540000 GCA_026005395.1 Asobara japonica
TGCCCGATGACAATTTACAATGAGTAAATTTGTGTCAGTTCGGCGAAAACAGAAAAAGACTGTGACAGCGCACGGAGAAAACCGGAAGACCGGAACAATAAAATGTCAGACCTACTATCGGAAAAATTCAGTGGTCGTACCGTAAAATTGATTGACAGCATTGAGAAAAAGAAAAGTGGCCCGGGGTGAAAACGTTTAACCGGAAGGAAAAAGTGTGGAACCATAGAAATTTTACTCCCCATTTGATTTTTCTTTTTCATCCAATATGAAAAATGTCGGAGGGACTTATTTTTCCCACTGCGGTCTGCAAATTTCCTATAAAAATCTTTTGCTCATCGAGTATTATTCTCTTTTCGCAGCTTCTCATTACCAGGCGCCGTATAAACACCATAAAATCTACATATGACCCATATATGCCTTGTAAAACTTGAAAGGAGTTTGTACAGCAAAGATTTTGTGGGGGGCATTCACCGTATTGTTTTTGTTGATGCAATTGTTAATTATACGAGAACGCAAAGCTCCCAGAAGTCTCAGCTATTCGGTAGTTTAGTTGGAGCAGATATACAGGGTGTTCCAAATTTGCATTTCCGGCTTACCCTATTCAAGAAAGCGCATGCGCATAAAGGAACATCGTTAGAGTCGAAATATCTCGAAAATCGTGACATGATTTATTTTTCAAATCGTCATTCATTTATTGCTTGATCAGATCAGTCAGATAACATCGTCAAGTTGGTTGCTAATCGCCTTTGCATCGATAAACATCGATATTTGGGATATCGATTCGGGTTTAGTTTTCAAAAGTATGACAATCGTTCAAGTTGTCATAGCTTATGTAGTTATTGAAAATCATATACACAGAATTTTTTTTGACGTTCCGTTAATTTATTAAGTTTCGAGTGCTTTACATATTCTGTCCAGTGTTGACAAATTTTATATGTACGCGATAATTAGAGAAAAAACAAAAGATGCTTGCACCAAATTGGGAAATTGAGAGCTCTCATTTTTTCGGAGTCAATGATTAACAGTATCTTCAACTTCGGAAAATATCTTGTTACTTCAAATATCAAATTGTAAATCAGCGCGCGAAGCGCGCATGCGGGCTTGTGTATATATGAAACGTGAACTTGCTCCGATACGCTATCGTGTATTGACATACTTATCTGTATACCTATACTGAGGAAAATGAAGATTCCCAAAAAACAATTTTTTTGAGTAAAATCGTTCTCCCCACTTTCGTTATTAAGAACGATTGGATCTTGAAAAACATCGCCGACTTTTTTCACAGCTTGGTGTCGCCCTAATATTCCATCAAATTATAGATAATGAAGACATACAGATTTTCACTGCAGGAGATGCCAGTGAGAGCTGGTACTCATTGTAACCATTAAAATTGCCAGATCGTAAATACGTTTACGAGATGATGCGTGCGCAACAGGAGTGTGGCTTCTTAACGTGTGTCAACGCCATAGGAATCTGTCTAGCCACAACGGGGTGAATTACTCTCTAAATCAGATGAAGTACGTAAGACGTGTCGTCGCGCAAATGAGAACATACTGGTGTTGGAAGCTGTAAAATAATTTTTTTCCCAAGTATAGAATAAAGTTTTTACCAAGATCGAATGGAGGCAACAACTTCTCTCTTATTTCTCATGTTGAGTTCCATTCGAGATGCACCGTTGGCAAGTAAGGTGAATGAATGCGAGGGAGAGAGAATTCTGGCCTAAGGGAGATGTTACTGTGGAAGTTGTAAAGACTTTTCAAAGAACGCATCTTCTGCTCCATTTTATGTAAAACAAAATTTTTCAGAGAACGAATGTGGAAATGTTTATCATATAGAAGTTTTCTGTTGCCTTTTTGCTTGTGGACTCCAATGAAAGAACCTCTCGGAGGTATTTCTGCTTATTGGAATTTCCCCAAGGCCTGTTGGGTAATGTAAGTAATATTGGACGGTTCGCGGGCGCTCCTCGGAAATGATCTTGCGCAGTGTATTGTACAGCATACGCAGGAAAATTAATCACTCATCATACACGGGATTATCGGGTGTCGTCCCTGGACTTGCTCCGCCACTCCGCGTATGCGGCGGTCGCATAATGAGCACCGCGCCGCCCCATGTATTGGTCATTTTTAAGGGATTTTTTTGGTGGTTTGTAACTCCAAAAATATTAATTTATTATTTTTAATTTTTTGATATTTTTCATGAAACTTAGAAAAATGAAAAAAAATGTTGAAAATTGTTGTCAAAATTATGCTTGAATATTCTGAAAGTCACAGATGAAAAAAAAATGGTCTGTTTTTCGTGGCAATGTAGAGAAAACAAATAAATAATGACTCCATTGAGTGACATAAACACGAGAATTTAAAATATCTATCACCGATAGCATTCCCTCCGGTTCTCGCGTGTCATCGTATTCAGCATAATACTCTACGGAATCCATAATTTATTTCGAAGTTTGGATATATTTTAAGATTACAGAATACTCTGTAAATAAAATATTATCCCCTAATTTTGGGATAATTTTTCCGCGAAGAATACAAACACGTGAAATGTATTTTTTCTCATACTAATAAAAAAAATCAACATTCGATTCTTATGATGATTGATCAGAATCAATTGATATTGAATGGTACATACGTTTTGTGCAGTGCGCTAAGCTCAGAACAAAATGCGGAGAATAGCTCTTCGTTACTCGCATGCACGGCACCGCGCCGGTAAAGTTTCGCTGTATTTTGAACCAATAAACTTGTACGAATCCAATGTCTCTATCAAACTATTTAAAAACCAAAACAAAATCGGCGCCAAAAAATCGGCGCCAAAAAATCGGCGCCAAAAAATCGGCGCCAAAAAATCGGCGCTAAAAAATCGGCGCCAAAAATTTTTCACCAAAAAGTTGGCGCCAAAAAGTTGCCACTATAAAGTTGGCGCCAAAAAGTTTCCACCAATAAGTTGGCGCCAAAAATTCCTGTCGTGGCTCAACAGCTAATAGCTCCACCTCTGTACCATAAAACTTAGCACAAAAACAATGTGTAAAAAAAGAGGATTCAACAGCAACCTTAACGTTTCCATTCTAAGAACAATCTCGTTCCTGATCAGTAAAAATCGATCACAAACTCGTGAGAGCGCCGTACAAGATATTTCTCTCGTTGCAGCGATCGCCTGGAGTCCTCGGGGGAGTGGACAGAAAAAGGAGATCGCGGATGAGCGGGGAAGAAGAGAGGGTGAGCAAGTCCCTGTGTAATAATCCACTGGGCACCTTTGAGCTACCCCCCCTCCCCCCTATTCATTCCCTCTTTTTCTTCTCTGCTCTTTATATCCATTGCGTTTTCCCCCACTGCGTGACCTCCACCAGTTGGATCCGGTAGGGCCCCTCGACGAGTTTGATGCCTCATGCCTTTGCCTTTGCTTTTGCCATCCTCAGTCAACTCCCGGCATTCTCCCGAATATCGCGTGTGTCTCCAGTAACCACGTTTAAACAGTTTTCTCGGGTAATTTGCACTGTTAAAAAAAAAGGGCTCTTGCGGATAATTGGCTGGGAATTTTCATAAAATTGACATTGGACTCATACTTGCCCTACCTTTTTCGGTCTAGGGCCCTCACAAATAAAATCCGTCAACCCTGCGCGGAGAAAAATTATGACTACAAAAATTACCCTTTTATTTTGGAAAAGAATTAAGAAAAAAAATACGTCCATGTTTTAGTGACATATATGTCCCCTAGAGTACACAAAATTTGAGAAATTCACAATTTACGATCCATTTGGACTTTATTTGCAATAAAATTTTACGCTGTGTTCTCCAACAAAAAGTGTCTGGTCAATTGTATTTGAGCTATATATATGTATATATTTGAGCTATATATATGAGTGCTATATAGGACTTTGGGGCGAGGAACGTGGGGACGTCATGAATCATTTTTTTTCCAAATAACACCGGAAGCGAGTTAGAAAAGTCGATATTTGTCCCTCGTGGCCCCTCATATTTGCCCGCGCTAAATCCATTCAAATTTGTTACATATTTTTTTCCGAATTTTCATTGATATTTCAATTGCCTCAATTTATCGTGTTGATGGATAATACCAGAAAGTGCATATTGAATGGACCGATTCGGTTATTCAATAGCTTCATAATGTGTTATCGCGATTATATAGGCAGATATTGTCGATATATGTTACACACGACATTCATTATTATTCCCAAAAAAAGAGTTTATGCATACAATTTTTCTCCGCAATTTATTTCTGATATGAAAACGATAAGAATAGTTTTTTCAACCTGTAATTTTTTTTAGGTATGCAATAATTTCATATCGATATTGTTTGACAACGGAGTTAAAAAAAAAACACACGCACACATACACACACACATACACGGATATCCTAGTAAAAATGTTCTCCAAACTGAAAGTTTCATCGATCTGACACTTTTCATTTTTGGGACCCTTCGTCCAGGGATGTCAATAAATTTTTGAGCTTCAATTAATCGGTTTAGAACGTTACTACGATATATATCAGCATACATATATAGCACTTGAAAATGGATAACATTGGTTTGTTATTGCGCCCTCAATTTTCATGTAAATTGGAAAATCAAATTTTCATGTTTCGTTGGGCATCAACTACCCTGCATGATAGCAATGTTCACATATAAAACTCTAAAAATGTTGATTTCATAAAAATTCCCCGATTTTGGATGCAAAAAAAAAAACGAAATATCAAAAAAATTAATTTTGATATGGAGAATTGAGGCAATTTTTTTCGAACAGTGTACAACATTACTAGCATAAAATTAAACCTGTTGAAGCGAATAATTGAAGGATTATTTTTTATGTTTGTTTTTTCATAACTGAAGTGTCCCCGAAAACCAACAGTGACGTGAGCAATGTGCCGCTAGTGGAGTGCTGATAATAATGGAGTAAAATATTTCAAGAAGGGAAAATATATACGCGAAGAATAGAAGAAGTAAAAATAGAGAAATAAGCAAAGTGCAAGGAGTGTACTTGGGGTTTGTCCCTGAGAATATGGGGATGGAGTTTTTAGGCCGGCAAGTCATCGTTTTTCTTTTATACCCTAGTGTTGCACTCACCTCTTTTCGTCTTCAGTCTCAACTCTTTTTTACAACGAGTTTTCGTTGGAGAATGGGACTCCACGAAATCCTGAAAAAACTTTTATCTCGCATATTCTGTTTCAAACTGGAAACTGGTTGAAGATGTTCTTTTTTTTGGGAAGTCTGTTCTTGGAGGAAAATGGAGGCATGGGGGCTTCACCACATGTGTTCTTGTTCGATGATACTTTTCGAGATTGGGAAAAAAGTTTGAATTATTTTCTTGAGGCCGACAAATTGATGGAGACCAAAATCGAAAATTGTTTATCATCTGGTTGATGTTTGAAGTGTTACTAAAAAAAATAAGCCTGTGTGTGCGTGTGTGTGTGTTTGTTTCGCAAGTTTTCGCTCACAAATTACGTTCGTTAAAACGGTCCATCGGTGATTTTCCTCAAAGTTTTCTCCTTCTTATGTCGAGAGATCTCCCATTGACTTTGAAATATTTTCATGCTGGATTTTCAGTATTCCTCATTTCCGTTTCCCCTTTTCGCATTTAATGACACTCAAATTGACAGTCAAATTTTCTGAACACGGGGGGAATAGTCTGCGAATTAATTCAATTTCATATTTCGATTACATACCATTTTCAAGGACTATGACAATTTAATTTCCAACTATATTGAATCGCCACATTCCATGCAAGTGATTTCATATAATTATCTATATTGAATGTGCGCGTGTTCGACCTTTTGAATAGGATTTTCGAGATTAGAGAACCATTCTGGCATTGCTCAACTAATCAACGAAATTCATGGTCGTTTTAGTTGAGTTTATTGGCTACTAATACAATTAATTACGCAAATTTCATCATTATTAATTGACAAATATTATTATTCGATTTGTGAACAATTCACTTCCATGATATATACCGTAACATTCCAAAATTGGACCGAATTTTTTTTGAAAACATGCAATTTGCATTTCCGGCTTACCCTATTCAAGAAAGCGCATGCGCATAAATGAACATCGTTAGCGTCGAAATGTCTCGAAAATCGTGACACGATTTATTTTTCAATCGTCATTCATTTATTGCTCGATCAGATTAGTCAGATAACATCGTCAAGTTGGTTGCTAATCGCCTTTGCATCGATAAACATCGATATTTGGGATATCGATTCGGGTTTAGTTTTCAAAAGTATGACAATTGTTCAAGTTGTCATAGCTTATGTAGTTATTGAAAATCATATACACAGAATATTTTTTGACGTTCTGTTAATTTATTAAGTTTCGAGTGCTTTACATATTCTGTCCAGTGTTGACAAATTTTATATGTCCGCGATAATTACAGAAAAAACAAAAGATGCTTGCAGCAAAATGGAAAATTGAGAGCTCTCATTTTTTCGGAGTCAATGATTAACAGTATCTTCAACTTCGGAAAATATATTGTTACTTCAAACATCAAACTGTAATTCAGCGCGCATTCCGGCGTGCCCATATATAATTGAAAAGAATAAAATGCGAAATTCCGAAAAAAGCATTCTCACCGAATTCCCATTTTTGGATTAAATACCGGCTCGATCCACCCACATGAGTAGACAAGGTATAAGGGGGTGGGGGGGGGGGGGGGAGGCGTGAATAATTTTCATACATTCTCAAGTGCGCGCTCAGCGTTTCGCGATAGCCGATAATTCTTCGCATTTCTCATCTGCTATATATATTCGTTTTGCATAATAATTATCGTATATTTTGTGTGGAGCGACAAGCATATAATCGAGAAGTACATATATGTATGCTTGCCCAATAAAAATATGGGTGATGTACGTTTTGTGAGAGGCGAGAAGTTTTCTACAGTTGTTGTTTTTCTCAATGGCGAGAAAGACACTGGGACGACAGACACGATGGGAAAATAAATCGCAAGTGAACGTTAACTGTGTCTCGTGCAAGTTCCCTCCATCTCTACTCATACGCTAAGTCGATTAATATTTATGAGAGATCCTCACTTTGGCGCCACTTTCTTAATCTTTTTTTTAACCGTTGGTGCATATTTTTTTCCCCCTCAATCTCGTACAAAGTTTTGCTTGTTTCCTTTGCCCGTGGGAAAAATCTTCGTTTGAGAAATTCTCGAGAGAAAAAACAAAGTTCAAAATTATGAGTGAATAATTTATCTTAATAATAATTTAGAAGACCCTCAATAATTTTTCGGTTAGCTTGTTAACGACTCGATTTTGGGAAATTATTTCAATGTACTGAAGGTGCAATATAATACTCCTTAATATCTTGAAATGATGTCTGTGTGTGTGTGTGGGGGGGGGTGGGTGAGTGTGGGTGGGTGGGTGGGTGGGTGGGTGGGTGGGTGTGGGTGGGTGGGTGGGCGAGTGTGGATGGGTGGGTGGGTGGGTGGACGAGTGTGGATGGGTGGGTGGGTGGCTGAGTGTGTGTATGTGTTCATGCTTAATTCTCGATCTACACGTCTTCTTATATTTGTCAGAAATCAAATGATCTCAGTAGAAATTCCAGAGTTTTTTTTTCGCATATCCCTAATGGTACATTTTGGTTTTATTTCCCCCCCCCCCACATTTACATATTTTCATTAGGTTTTTCATCCCTAACCAAAATGAAAATTAATGAAAAATCCAGGAGAGAATTTTTATCACTGGAAAAGTGAAGTGATAAATAATTTATTATGAATAATTTCTAGTGATAAAAAATAATACGAGGGCCTCATAACGCGTTCTACGAACTTGACACACCCCACCGTCGGCCGATAAATATTTATGAGAATTTTCCAGCAGGGTGAATATAGTACAGCACTGTGACGTCACAATGATGTCACCCCCATCGCATTGCTAGTGCAATTCTCCCCATAGTTGTACTGTGATCGTATGATGCACAGCATATTTCACTCGCGGTAGGATTACCATAACGAGAGGAGAGAAAATAAAAGTGGTGAAAAAAAATATCGTTGGCAAAACAGGAGAAAAGTAGGTCTGATTATCATTATGCAAATTATTTTTGTAATTTTTCGGATTAAAGAGAAATATTAAACTACATTTCTAATGTAATATTTGATTAATTATGCAAGAGAGGAATAATTCATCGTAGTACGGAATTACCTTTGCACGGAGGGAAAAAAATTAAAAATAATTGTGTGCTAGAAAACTTGGGGATTTTTTTTTTATTTTTTAATTTAAAATTTTTAATTAAAAAACAATTTTTTATTTATTTAATTTGGTTTTTGAAATTTTTTTTAAACATAAACATAAAAAGCACTTTGTTTACCGAATTTCTAACAACTTGAACAGTTGCGAAATAGGAATAAATGTAACGGAATACAGAAAATTGCGACTTTAACCATAATTTAATCTGCATTCAAATCTTAATTTGGTAATCTTGGCCGTTGTCAAGTCATTCTATGAAATTTAACAGTTGAATTTTACCAGGGCATGTAGTATATCTACCAACAATGCGTTTAGTGATCCACAGAGCGTATAAACGAACTTCCAATTGCGCTGACCCGAAGCCGAGCTATCGTTTGTGTAACTGGACTGCGACCAAATGAATTTCAGTTCTCTGCACAAACTAATGGACACTATTACAGGATCATTATTCCGAACGATTTCCTGTTTCTATACCGGAAAGCAGGAATGAAAATGAATTCCTCATGGAGAGCTTCTTTATTTCAATTAACAAATCTGAATTTTTCAGATTTATCAGTCAAAGATGGTGGAAATTAAGGCGAACGTGTCATTGATTGTGCGTCCGCATGTAATGGGCCATCGAATATTTTAATTCCACCTTTTAATTGAAACCACTAATTCGAGTAATTGATTCCACGGTAAAACTGGAATAATTTCACAAATTAAGCCATTACAGTGTCGAATAAATGTTTTTTCTCTGATTGTGATTAATTACGGATCGTGGTTCAATTAACAGTGATATGGAATATCTAATTAGCGGATCGAGATTGTTTATCCAATTAATTCTCATGTATTAACTTTTTTCCCCCGAAAATTCGTCAAAAACTCAAGTAGTTGGGCGCGCGGCGCAGCGCACTTGCATACGCGCATGCGCCAGAGTCGAACGGGTAAGCATCCTCGCGGTAGTCTAGCGGTGATTACACCTTAACTAAGCTAGTTACGCATAAAAACCATATGACATCAAATGTGCACTTTGATGTGGGGAACATTTTTTGCTTCAACCAATTTTTTCTATCTGTAACCGTTCTTGATATATGGCGCTATGAACATCCCAAATGATTTATAACAGTAGATGAGCTGGAGCGTTATCGAAAGTGTTCTCGTATTGGAACTACTTGTCTTGTTCAACAGAATAATAACAATTGCATCATTTATTCGTGCGTAATTGTATAGCACAAAAAGCACTAAACACACACACACACACCAAGACAAGTTGCGTACTAAAAATACGTTTTGTTGAATCGGTCCAATTGTAATTATTAGATAACGCTCCGTAATCGGCAACGTAAAAATATTCAAAAGCGTCAAAGAAAATTTCAATTCTGCGCATCACATGGAAAAAAAAAATTTTCTCCCAACAAAACTTGGTATGTGAACATCGCATTAATGCTGCACTGGTAATACATCATCTCGTTCATTCGGCATTATTTCTGGTAGATAGAATCGCGGCTCAAAGGTGCTCTGACTTCGTGCACGAGTGATCATGAAGAGAACTCGGAGATTCACGGCAGGGAACCCATGCAACTGTTTCCCGTTTTATCTCTCCACTTATTCCAATGAAACTCAAGTAAACCAAAAAAATATCTGACTGCGGACGTGATCACGAACTGTCGACATTCTTTTCCATTTCTATTTTTAAAAAACAGGATAAATCTCCATGGAAACTTTGGTGAATTTTTTGTGTTTTTTTTTTATTTTCGGCATTATTCGTCTATGCTATTTGCACGATTAAGTGCACCGGTGTTCTTTGATGTGTTCGAGTGAGATCAGATGAAATTTAATCGCATCACATCGCTCGCTTCCCGCAATTATCCCCTGGTACACAGGCCCCGGGAGCAAAAAGCAGGGGACAAATCGTTGCGTTTCAGATGAGCACCGGAAACGGGATGTATATAGGACACCCACACAAATAAATCCTGGTAGCCGGCGATTGTATCGAAGTTCCGGTGCTTAAACAAAATATTTGACAAAGGGCGATGACTATTGCAAATGTGTATGATGCTTTTATGGGTGGAATTAAAAAGTCGACGTTGTCCTGCAATTTTGCTCATCTTTTTCAATAGTTATTGAAAACGCATACGCATAAATGAACATCGTTAGAGTCGAAATATCTCGAAAATCGTGACATGATTTATTTTTCAATCGTCATTCATTTATTGCTTGATCAGATCAGTCAGATAACATCGTCAAGTTGGTTGCTAATCGCCTTTGCATCGATAAACATCGATATTTGGGATATCGATTCGGGTTTAGTTTTCAAAAGTACGACAATTCTTCAAGACCACCACTCGACAAAAGAAGCATGTAATCAAACTTGAATTTGTCTTCAAAATTACTTCGCACTAATGACAATTTCTCCATCATTACCGAAGTAAAATTGGTGAAATTAGCTCCAAATATCAAAGTTAGGTAATTGTCCTTACTTTTAATCCCTTACGATGGCTCTGTTGAAAGTTCTGAAACTGTGAGCGTCTTCTCCGATACTTGGCGCCACTTCATATGGCAACAAAGTGGATAACAACCCGAGGAAAACGCGAGACCACAATCCCCCACTTCAAAGTTCGGATTTACCTAACATGAAGCTTGCATCAAGAGTAGGTCTTCGCTGACCGCAGAATCCCTGGAAAGCGATCATTTATGGTGGATATTCGAACTCAATGTTCCTCCGATCTACAGACCATCTCCAACCGCACAACTGTTCCATCCAACATTGAAAATTAATTCTAGTTTCTGAACAAACAGTCGTATACCCCTCGCGATGATGGAGTAGTTTCTAGGGATCAACGTGCGCATATTAGCCAATGGTTAGAGCTTTGTCCCTCCTCTTTTCCTGCGTGTTTACGCGGTCTCAATGGTGCGGTTTAGGTGAATGGAAGGAGGTCAGACCGTCTGCATTTGTAAGGCTCTGGTGTGTATCGACCCACGAGTTGAATAGTGCTGGACGATGTTCACTTGAATGTTTCAACGTTCAACGAACTTTAATATCCAACTTGGAATGATTAAACTATGCTCATCCAGGCCTGTTTCAACAGCCAACCTCATTCTACCTTGTCGCAGGTATTCATTAAATATTTAATAAGTGGAACCTAAACATCATTCGCTGGAGATTCCGAGAATTGAAGAACAACGAATGAATACTTGGATGAGTATCAAATGAATATTCTTATGGAAGCTAATCAACGACATGTAAAATTTGCGATCAATAATTCGTTCTCGGAATTATGGAGTACAGTGGAACCGAACATTGAGCGGTGTTGCGTTGATGTGATATAGCCAGGTCCCATGCAGTTGTGCACGTCCCACATAAGGGATATAGGTGTTCGTGTCAGCTCTGAAATACGTCTGACCCAGAAATGCAGATGGACTGCTGACTCGGGTCTCTGACGATTATCTGTCGAGGCTTCTCGTGTGATCTTTTTTCCTTCTACTATTTTTTCCCCCTTTTTTTTTTATTTCCTTCTCTTCTTTCCCTCGTTTGCGCCTTGGGGGATGTGAAAGCAAAATGGAGAATACCGGGGAGATCGATCGCAGGCACCGGTTTTCTTCCCACCTCGGCCTCGACCAGCCTGCAATTAAGTGCCAATCTCCACGACGAGATGCGCACCTCGTACCACGGTCACCCATGCAAGTCCACCCACGTGCTGAGATACTGCACAGTCAGGATGGAATAAGCTATGTAATTTTCGACCAGACAAAGATCATTGTTAATCGAATGGTTAATTGCCTCATTATTCAAACATGGTTATGCTTTTTTTTCAATGTTTAAATGGGTAAAGGACTTGTTAGGGATATTCAAGTACTTTGACAATTTGTTCGGATTTGTATGTACGATAGAAAAGTTCAGCTATAGCTTTAGTCAATTGTGAATTTTAGCGAAATTCCTCTTGCGATCAAAAGCAGCGAATGGACTCGTGATTACCAACACATTCTCGGTTGTGATAATTGGTTTTCCTCCAAACATGAAAAATCGGCTGTCTAGCAAACCTTCAATATGTGTGTGTGTGTGTGTGTGTGTGGGTGGGCGGTTGGATGAGTGGTTGCGTGGGTGGTCGGATTGGGGGTTGGATGGGTGGGTGGTCGGATGGGTGGGTGGATGGTTGGATGGGTGGTTGGATGGGTGGGTGGTTGGGTGGGTGGTTGGTTGGGTGGGTGGTTGGGTGGGTGGTTGGGTGGTTGGATGGGTGGGTGGGTGCTCCGGTGGGTGGGTGGTTGGTTGAGGGGGGGGGGGTGGTTGGGTGTGCGTGTGTCTGTAATGATCATAAATATGAATATTATTCATTGTTTGTACTAGTTTTTCACCTTTAAACGCAACTACTGAAAGCATCCTCTCATGATGACGTAACGCAGAGGCGCTGTAAATATTCATGGATGCCCACTTTTTCATGTCTCCCTGCTCCACCAAAGCCACTACGACTCTTCCGGGCCGAGGGATTTCTCTCGCGTATTATATACCAGCATCACGTTTGGGCTTACTTGAACACTTCCAGCTCGGGAAGATGCTCACTGGTGTCCCAGCATACATCCGTCGACGTGCACACAGTTGAGGTAATTGGCTTCACGTACTCAACCCCCTAGCCAGTGTCGTACGTTCACTCCCTGTGCGCCATCAGGGAAAATAAATTTTACCTCCGTTCAAACCCATTTCGGCTTTCATCGCACACAGGGATGAAATTCCCGGGCGAATCAAATTCATGCGACCCCTCCCACTCACCCTTTTTTTCTCTTGAAAAACCGCAATGACTCATTGTGCTGAGTTGGACATCCTGCATGTGCGCTTCCGATCATATTATCGGCGTCCAATTTTTTTGTAATCTGGGAGTTTTGTCGAAGTCAGGAAAATTTCACTCACCACTCTATCATATATTGAGAAAAATAAAAAATCTGGAGGAAATTTTTGACGGGGTGAAAATTGATCTGACTGCTTCCATGTATCTATCATCTTCACTTGCTCAAATTGAGAGGTTGATGTATAGATCCCAAATTTGAAAATTCTACTTTTAGTATATGAGTGATCTGTTAAGGGCACTAAAAGTTCCTCCATAACTTTTTATAATGTGTGTGTGTAAGTGGGTGGATGGATGGATGGATGGATGGGTGGGTGGATGGATGCATGGGTCGATGGATGGATCGATGGATGGGTGGGTGGGTGGGTGGGTGTGTGGGTGGGTAAATGGATGGGCTGGTGGGTGGGTGGATGTATGAATGGGCGGGTGGGTGGGTTGATGGGCGGGTGGGTGGGGTGATGGGTGGGCAGGTGGGTTGATGGGTGGGCGGGTGGGTTGATGGATGAGTTGGTGGGTGGATGGGTGGGTGGTTGAGTGGGTGGATGGGAAGGTACAAATAAATTGTACAGGAAAATCAGTGCGACGGCGAACCCATCAAATTGTCAAATCGTCCAAATGTAATCCAACGAAAGGATATCCACAGATAATATATCATTCATGCGGGCAACTGACATATGCAAACTTCCATAATTCTTTCCACAAAATTCTTCCCGCATTCACCCAAGTAAATAAACGATGTGAGGAAGGAAATCGATCAGCGGGCAACGATCCGTCAGCCAACTCGATTTCAGTAGTCTCAGCGACGATGAGAAATGTTTCGAATTGCATCTAAATGCAGCCACGACTATACCGCCAATAATATATCGCATCATCCGGGAGATTTCACATTATTCCGATTGAATGCACGATACAACCCCCCCCCCCCCGCATGGATATGTGCTTTTTGGGGTAGCATACATCATCGTCGGAATATAGAAAACAACATTATATGTCTTTACTGCTGCGAATATTGCCAACCGTTTCGCTTCGAATAATATCGCGCGAGTTTCTATCTATCTGGAGTTGCGTGAGAACCAGTGATGTTTTAGATTCCCAGAATATTTTTTGCATTTCACTGTTCAGAAGGAAACAATCTCCTCGACTTGGCCTTATCACAAAAATTTTGTCCTGATAATTTACAATTTTGAAATCGAGTAGTCCGTGATAGATGGGAAGGTGAATTTGATTATTGTTATCATGTTTATAACAAAATATCTCGAAAACGAATAGAGACCGGGGAAAAATGTTTCCACAAATTTTGTTCCTCCCATTAAAATGCACATTTGATGTTAATAACTTTTTTCTCTAACGTTCATAGTTCAGTGGTAAATGCTGAAAGTTCGATGAGCTTAACTGAAATTCAAATTTAAATCGTATGATCCGTGGTATGGAAAATGGGAAAATGAACTGGCAATTCGATGAAACCTAAATGTTCAATAAAATCGTGTACATGAATCGCGGAAAACTGATTTACTCTCCAGTAATTGCTTTTTTGTTTGGTCGTAAAGGTAGGAAAATAGTAAATACAGTAAGGCGACTGAACTCTGGTTCTATGTTAGTTGTTTAGTCTTTAATAAGATTTTATTTACTCGCCTGTGATGAGAAATATCCGAGAAAAATGGTTTTTCATCTCAACGTGTATATGAACCTGTTCGTTCTCCCCAATAGCGCCTCCCGGGCGCAGCATCCCACCCCTCGCTCCAAATCATCATTGTCCTTCCTACCTATTCTACCGGGGTTACCAACTTTTTCAATACTCGCGAAGAAAGTTTGTAAGGAACATTACCCTACATTTTAAAGTGGAGGGAATATTTTTAACAGAGTCTATTCATACGGTCCATGCCGATTTTTACCGTCGATCCGAATATTTTTACCGTAAGTCTCAAACCCTTACATTGGATTTGAGAAATTTTTCCGTATACACCCCTCCCCGCCCCCCCCCCCCCCTTCTAATTTTTGCGAAAAGATTCCCCGGGGAACATCATTCTTCAAAAAGATTTTTGTGTGTCCTAAAAGTCATTGAGTTTATGGGATTGAAATGTATGTCAACGCTAACCATAACTTGAAAATATCTCTCTTACCCAAGTTTCCATGTCTCTCATTGTTAAATTTGCGGTCCCAGAAATTTCATGTCATTACGAAGAAAATTTATATCTATATTTCCTCGTTATACAACTGCTGAGAGCGTTCTGATTGCTCCTGACAAGAGTTGGCGTTGTAAGTCTGTTGTCACTAAAGTGAACTCACTGCGCCAAAACTTTCCCATGGTTATGTACCTCAGGCTCACATCATTGTTCCCGTGAGATTTGAGGGCTTAGAACTGGTATGGAAGAGCCAGTGCGGAGAAGAGAAAATATCAGCTGGTTCACTTTCATTAATCATCTGGGGGGAAATTGGATGGGTTAATCCAATGAAACTTTCGCCTTATGAAAATTCATTCAGCATATGAATTGCACGGAAAATATTTTTCCAAAAATTAATCTTCCCCTCCCTCCCTCCACCCCCCCCCCCCCCCCCCCCCCACCCCCACCCAGGGGTTGGGTCACCGACCGACCTAGCGCTCTGATTTTATGAATAACATTGCAATCCCTGAGAATATTCCATGATGTCCATCATTGAATCATTGGATTCTAAAAATTTCATGACAAATTTCATCATCAAAACTATTTGCCGCAAGCCGGACGCGAACCCAGAACCGACGCTCGCGGCGAGTCCCCACCTGGGCTTGGCTGCAAACCATTTTTGATTTTAAAAATCTTCTCTATATAAATAATTGAGAGCTTGGACCAGCAAAATAAATGGATTATCGAATTCGAAGACTCGAAAGTCGAAGAAAAAAATCTCGATTATCGACGACACAATCGAAATCGAACGAGAATACAGATAAGCAAATTATAATTAGTCTGTTAATAATTGAGAAGTATATACGCGGTTGCAACAAAATTCTGCTTCCAACTGCGATCATCGTTAGAGTCAAAATCTCGAAAATCGTAACTCGATTTATTTTTCAATCGTCATTCATTTATTGCTTCACTAGTTCCTTGCCGGTGGCCGCCACGCGGCCACATGCATTTCCAAATGCGATTTCGATTTCAATTTTTATCATGGCATCGATAATCGAGATTTTTCTTCGATAATCGAGTTTTTTCTTCGATAATCGATTTATTGCGATGCTCATTCGATTTGTGGTCGAAGCTCTCAATTATATATAAGGACTAGTTCCCTGCCGGTGGCCGCTACGCGGCCACATGCCTTATCTGTATTCTCGTTCGATTTCGATTGTGTCAGCGATAATCGAGTTTTCGAATTCGATAATCGATTTATTTTCCTGGTCGAAGCTCTCAATTATTTATATAGACTAGTTCCTTGCCGGTGGCCGCTACGCGGCCACATGCATTTCCAAATGCGATTTCGATTTCAATTTTTATCATGACATCGATAATCGAGATTTTTCTTCGATAATCGATTTATTGCGATTCTCATTCGATTTGTTGTCGAAGCTCTCAATTATATATAAGGATCAGATTAGTCAGATAACATCGTCAAGTTGGTTGCTAATCGCCTTTGCATCGATAAACATCGATATTTGGGATATCAAGTCGGGTTTAGTTTTCAACAGTATGACAATTGTTCAAATTGTCATAGCTTATGTAGTTATTGGAAATCATATACACAGAATATTTTTTGACGTTCTGTTAATTTATTGAGTTTCGACTGTTTTACATATTCTGTCCAGTGTTGACAAATTTTATATGCACGCGATAATTACAGAAAAACCAAAAGATGCTTGCGCCAAATTGGAAAATTGAAAGCTCTCATTTTTTTGGAGTCAATGATCAACAGTATCTTCAACTTCGGAAAATATATTGTTACTTCAAATAGCAAATAGTATTCGGGCTTGCAAGAAATGGTAGTACAAACTTCACATGCAATTTCTCCACGATTGAATTTTGACTCCTCTAAACTCATGGAAATTATCTCGTCTACAGTATAATGCAATAAGATCGAAGTGTCTGGACGAACCTTGAACAATATGCACTATGAGCTTTCTCGTGTCAGTGACATTCGATGTCTCTTCTACTCTCCATATTCCATTTTGATGGCAGCACGTTGAAAACATCATATAACGCAGCCAGACGCTTGCCTACAGCTTGAAAAGGCACCCCTGAACCCGGGTGGGGGTCTGTTCGACGTCCGGATGCCTCTATCTACCATAGTCACAATGCACCCCTCGGTTGGGGGTGAAAATTATACGAATAACTTCGAGGTGTTCACAGTGAAAATGAAACCCCATGTGAAAGTGCGATATCATTTTCCAAGGAATATATCAAGTCGTTGGCCACTTCTGCGCTTTCTCCGATAAAAATCAAAATATACGGAGAGAACAGTTTGACACAGCGCAAATATGAATCATTTTTTTTTCTTTTTTTTACCTCACTGTAGTAAATATTGTGTGGAAATAGAATTTTATTCGTACTGGTAATACCACAAAAATGAGAATGTTTTGTGAAGTGCAACATTTAATTTTAATTCCAATTGTTTATAACGCTGTATCTCACGAAATATTACAGATACGCAAAAATGTGTCAAATAAATGTTGTTCCTTATAAAAAAATACATATTTTGTGTCCCTTGACTTTTTTCGTATCTTCCACCGTTTCGGCGTTAGAGCGTTATAAACAATTGAAATCATTTAGAGGGCTCTATGATGACAAAAATGGGAGATTGGAAAGAAAGTACACACACACACACACAGCCTATTTATTATATTTTTCCCCCCTTCTGATTTCTGCACTTGCCCCCCCCCCCCCCCCCCCCCCAGCTTCCATCTCCGTCTAAAGTCGCGTACAATTGAGTGTCCTGCGTGCATCTTGAGCCTGTCAATTCCAGTTACTCTCCACTGTCACTTCTTCTCTCTTCCCTCTTCTTACCAAGAAAATTCAATATTCAATAGCCATTCAATTTGCCAACTAAAGGAAAAGAAAAAAGGATAAAAGTGAACAGAGTCCGAGTTGCTTGCCAAGACAATCGTTCAAGAAAGATTAAATCTGCGTTCCAGATGTACCCGTCTTGTCCAGAAATCACTCGTCCGTTAAAAGTTGCTGGTGAGGATGAAAGGAGAAATGAAATTGAAAAATTTAGATTACTGAGAAAAAAATGAGCACAGCTATTGAGAACAGTGTGGACGCGGCCAAGTCACGAGGTGTATTTTCTAGGGCATTTGCTAAGCGAGCCCAGCCCTATGAGGAAGGTGAGGTATTCATTGGGTGGTGTAAAAAAACAAACACGAGTGAAAAATGTAATTCAGTAGTTATCCGGTAAAATGAGTCAGGCCAAACTAACATAAACTGTCCAAAGTTTTGCCATTCAACAACTGAATTCATCGATCCTCAAGTCCTCTCTCCTCTGGATTATTTGCATGAAGTAAGGACAACTTTTCTTCTTCCTTCACAACTGGCGAGTAAAGTGGTATGGGTTGCCAACTGTGTCACTGAGACACAATGTATTGCTCGGGTTTATTGGAATATGCCAAGCTGCCTAGCTATCATACTACCTCATTCTATCTCTCTCTTTATTACACACTCTGTGGTCATGGGTTTTCACTTCCTTACAGCCCCACATATCGTCGACAGTCTTCCATTAACAGCGTTATTTTACATGTGGGCAAGGTGCCCACGTGACTTTTATGGAGAAAAAAAAAATGAAAATTCAGGGACTGACGAGTATTGACCCAATTTTCTCATTCCCAACCCAGTAAACTATGGTATTACATTGGTTCCATGACGTTTCATCCCTAAGACAACTTATCTCGTAGACAACTCATCTCGTAGACAACTCATCTCCTAGACAACTCATCTCCTAGACAACTCATCTCCTAGACAACTCATCCCCCAGACAACTCATCTCCTAGACAACTCATCTCCTAGACAACTCATTTCGTAGACAACTCATCTAAAAGAAACACACACACACATGCACATATACACACATACACATATACAGACTTACACATATATACACATACACATACATATATATATACATACACATACATATATATATACATACACATACATATATATATACATACACATACATATATATATATACATACACACATACACATGTACACATATACACATATACACACATACACATATACAACGTTCGGGGCTTTGGCGTAGTGGTAGAGTATCTGCCTACTACTCCGAAGGTCCTAGGTTGTGCCATCGGCGGTACCCATAAAATGAGACCGCCTGGCCGAGCGGGAACCTAACCCGACGCAGGGGGGGGGGGGTTGGGTTCCATCATAGGCGCCGGCCATCATAGTACAGGGGTTTCTGGAGGTTTACCTTGTGTTTAGAAATACGATGGCCTAAAATGGCGAAAGTCGGCCCCAGCCGCACGGGTGGGTGTCCGGTACGCCCCCTGAAGGAATGCTTACACGGCCGCTACCGGGGGCGTACAAATGAGAGGGACGGAGGAAGAAAAAAAACATACACATAACGTATCAATCTTCTTCAATTATAGAAGTGAATGGCCTAATATATTTGATTATAACACATAGGCACATATACGCACATAGGCATAGACACACATTCATTATTACAACATTGAGAAATTAAAATAAAATTAAAAAAAAAAATTATTTGCTACAATTCATTTAAGATGAGATGTCCGTGGAATGGGTTGTCAATAGGATGAGTTGTCAATTTTGCTTATCTCCGAGGAAGCCCTCCAATCTCCTGCCTCCCCCGCTCGATCCCCAAAATAATTGACCAGAAATAAAATTCCCTCTCCTAAATTCAGTGATTTTTCCTTCGGTACTCTCGAGCACTTCCCCTCTTTTATCTCAAAAAGAAATAACAATACTTCAACTGAAAGTAGGAAAAATTTCGCTCCCACTAGTCGTTATAGCTATATCAACTTGATCCCCAAAATTAATGTACTCCAGTGATAGGTAAACTACTAGGAAACTCCGTAGCCATCGAAGCAGTTGCTCAGAGGCCTGTCGATAAAGCTGCGAGCATCGTCTTACTACAATCTCCCTTACACCCATCTCTCTCCCTTGTTCAACAACCCCCCCCCCCCCCCCCCACCCCCTCACCGCCCACCGCAGGTCCTTTGCTATGCGGCTTTCACAAGACGCTCGGGGAATCCAATTATCGTCCACGCTCAAACATCAAGTATAAGATAATGCGAATGGAGCTCGGGCATGCCTCGAACGGGCTTGTTGGCGGCCAAGTTTCCTCTATCGTCCTCACTTTGCTCATACCCCAGCTCTCTCTCTCCCTCTTCTACTTTTATACGGAGAAATCGTCGTGGCAAGGGTTATCGAGCGTCCTCCAACGGGTCCACTGGCTCTCCTGCTTTTGCTGATATACTGGGACCTTGTCTATTCAAATCAATTCTATTCATAGGCTATATATGGTACTGGGATCGGGAATCGGTGATGGTTTACCACAATTAAAATTGGCGGCTTTGGATAATTATGTTGGATTAATTTCATTAATTAGGTAATGGTTTATGGTTGTGGGGGGGGGGGAGGGGGAATTAAAATAATGGGATGAATGGGGAGAGACTGGAAGTTTGAAGGGTTACTATAGCAGAATACCATAGAATTTTTTGTTGAAATAACGATTTTGCAAGAGTAACATCTTCAAACTTCATTAGGGTAGATTATGATTAGCCGTAACCACTAAACGTAATAAACTAACAAGTTCACTAACCAATACGAGAATTATATTTGTGTATGAAAAATTTTGATTGACGTTGATTGAGACTTGGTCGAGGAGGCATTGTACTTGAATCGCGGATTTGACTCAAGTAGGAGAATATTTAAGAATCAATTAGCGTTATGGCTTATATCAATTTTGAGAATGGAAACATAAGATTGCATCAGTATCCCAAACTATCAATGAGTGATCTGGAATCTTCAAGAAAAGCGGTTCCAAGTTATTCACTCAGATCCCACTATGCTTGTTTTATCAGTTAGAACTTGAATTGCAGTAAAAAAAAGTCGTAATTAAATTAAGATTCTCTAGTCCATCGGTGGATCTACCTTCCGAACAGATTTCATCAATTGACTACTTGACTCAAGTCAAGCTCTACTTGACTGGAGTCAAGCTCTACTTGACTCAAGTCAAGCTCTACTTGGGTCAAGTCAAGCTCTACTTGGCTCAAGTCAAGCTCTACTTGACTCATGTCAAGCTCTACTTGACTCAAGTCAAGCTCTACTTGACTCAAGTCAAGCTCTACTTGACTCAAGTCAAGCTCTACTTGACTCAAGTCAAGTTCTACTTGACTCAAGTCAAGTTCTACTTGACTCAAGTCAAGTTCTACTTGACTCAAGTCAAGCTCTACTTGGCTCAAGTCAAGCTCTATTTGGCTCAAGTCAAGCTCTACTTGACTCAGATCAAGCCCTACTTAACTAGAGTCCAGCTTTTATTGACTCAAATCAAACTCTTCTTCACTCGAGTCAAACTCTACTTCTTTAAACTCAAACTATGCTTGACTCGATTTAGGACTTCTCTGAACGCAAGTGAACGCTTTACTTCTCATGAAGCAATGCCATATTCAAAGTAGGCCACGTGTCATGGTTCAATCAAGTTGCCACTACTTGAATCAACTCGCAATCTACTTCAATCAAGTAATGTATGATGACTGGTTTCGCCGGCGGAAGATTTCGATTGAAACTTTCGAAGGACTTAACTTGAGACACTGGGCAACCTTAATTTAAGGCTTTGTAATCTCAATTTAAGCCACAAGATTTTTATTTTTAAAAATCTCAGCTGGAAACTGACCCGCCTGAGTGTAGACTCTTCCAATGCCTCAACTTAAGGATTCCGTAAAAATTAAGTTGTTTTGAGAATCACAAATTGAGGTGTCATTCCAATTTGAGAATCATTGCACTTAATTTATCGGAGCTTTGGCGTAGTGGATAAAACGTTCATCTGCGATGCCAGAGATTCTAGGTTCGAGCCTGGTTGGGGGTGAAGACTTGGCTTACAGAGTCCGACCGAGAGGAGGGAACTCTGCTACCGGTAGTAATCATAAAGTGACACCTTGAGTCGGACCTGAACCTGATCCGATACTGGCGCTTTAGCTCAGTGCTTTTCCCGAGGACTGAGCTGGAGTGCGCGGCCGACGCTAGTCCATGTCCCGATGCGTTTGGGTGTGAACTGGCGACGGTGAGGAGGGTTGGGAGCCATCTTCACAGCCTACTTGATGTCTAAGGGTATTCTGCAGGTTTTCCCTTAGGGAGAACGGCGAAAGTTGAGGCTCGAGGGCGGAGAGAACCGCATAGATAAGGTTCAATGCAATCAGAAAACACCGAGCTAGTGCATAGCAAAAATGATATGAGCCAGTGCTCTTCCATCGTAACGTGCTAACCTTGAAGGGTGGTAATATGAGACATGAAGAATTAAAACACTGAAGTGCCTGGTGTGGTTGGACTCTTGAACTAAAATTCAGTTTTTTGATAATTTGATCCTCATTGTCAGTACTCGATGAAAACTAAAATGTGATTGTAGACATGGACTAATCTTTCTTTTTCTGGGAGCACGATCAATCATATTTGTTTTGCAGCTTGCTATGGATCTGAAGAACCTTATCTCTTATCCGTCCGTTGTTGTTTGAAATTTAATGAGATTCAATTTTTCTTTCCAGCACTCAAGAGCCTGAATCGACTAAGCAAAGAGGGTGAGGGATTCGCTAACGAGAATGGAGCTCCGCCGAACCCCACCTTGGCCTTGATGAGGCGCATCCTCGCTGATGCCCAGGTACTGCAGTCAAATATTCCAATGATCATTTATTATTCAACGGGGTGGGGAAAAATCGTCAAGTGACGGAATAAAAAATTGGGGTGATGGGGTCATCTCTGAATTTTTCATTTTCCGGCAATGGTCCCAAGATACTTTGTACCAGATTTTCATTCCTCACGTTTATACATTCAGGGACATAAGAAATATCAGATTGGACAGTGCTATATCTCCAAGATGGGAAAACGAATATCCTCCAATATTTTATCCTGCCTTTATTATTATCAAATTTTGTTTTTGAACATTCCAAAAAATATTATTTTTTTATAACAATTTTAAAATAATTTTTTTCAAATAATTTTTTTAGAATCATAATGAAAAATTCTTATTTTTTATTTACCTCATTAAAAAAAAAAAATTTATATACCTCACCCAATTAATGTGTAATCATGAAGCACAATTTCCGGTAGTCGTGTGACAGTTCATATCAATCTCACCGCGTGATTGATGTAATCGACATTTCAAGTGAACTCGATTCGTCAGAACAATCATTTCCTTCGATATTTCATTCATTTTAATTTGAACTTCCATAGAAAAAAAATTCGAACTTCACCATGGAGATGTGTGGAAAAAAATAATTGATCCCCTAGGGACGAGAGTCCGTCACGAAAAAAAATTGTTTGACCCATGTGGGCCATGTGACTTGAGGCTACGGAAAAACCGTTTACACCAAAACTGCGTTATACATATCCGTGAAAATAACCTAACATAAAATGAGATAGTCCAGTTCCACTGCAAATCGTAAAATCTCCCATTGCTCTCTATCTAATAATCCACACTGGGTGTGCACACGTTGCGCACTTTTCATACGCTCTAAAGACATCAATTCTCCCCTTGACTTCAAACACCTGGGTAACATAAAAATTGCACGCTTGTATATATCCTTCAATTTGCCTTGCCAACCAATAAATTTCTGATTTTCTCATTTCCCCTCACTGTCACTGCATGAGTTATCGATACTACTCCCATATTTGACATCCAGCAAGAGGAATATCAAAGTGACATTTTCATTGTCATAGTAAGTGTACTGCCAGCGGGCGTTGAAGGCATCGAAATGAAGCGGACAATTTAGAATCTTCGTAATTTACTGAGCCATAAAGAGGCCACAGCTGGTTACCGCAATTGTCACACGTTAAAAATTATCCGTTCAATGTGCACCGGGGGCTTTTCCATTTTTTCGGGGTTTCTGCTTAAAAGTTACGTTTCGGTTAAAACTGACTTCAACTGAAATCCTCTAAATCCCAATTGGAATCTTGCATAAACCGCCGAAGACCCAAGTTCAGAATTACTATCCAAAGCAGGAGAAGACTTTACCTCCCCCCCCCCTCCTCCTTCCCGCGCGAAATGCCTTGGCACCCAGATCGAGTGTATCCTGAATTTCAAATCTCATACTAATACCACTGAGAAAATATGTATCTCCAGCGGCGGCAATCTCCACGGCTTACAAGGCTTTCTAACGCACAAAAACAGAGATCTTAGCCCGCAACACAAGTTTCATAAAGCTGTATGGCGCTCCATGCTCGATTATCCCATGCTTCGTACTCGTAGAAAGACCTGGAAACCAACATATACAAAACTGGACCAGAGATCTCCGGCTCGCAGCGTCCTTATGTTTGTATCGTTTACCATGATCGAAAACCAGAGAGATCTTCGATAAGAGTGCTTTGATAAGCTTCTTAAACCTAAGAGCTTCTCAAACCTAAGAGTTTAAAATTGAGATAGATACCTCTTAGTCGATTTGATACAGAAGTCGGCTAGATGATCCTAGTCAGAGAGTAGATGTTAGAACTGTCTTGAAATTTGAACGTGAGCCAAATATATAAAAATGTTCAATCATAGTCCCGAACCAATGTTTGGGGTTTTTGGTCCCCAGTTGGGGAACCCGATCACCGGCCTTGGTGGGTGGAGAACCTCAGAAGACAGTGTCCTAGCACTCCGGCTGCACCTTTCAGCCCAGGCATTAGTGACCAGGACAATGACCAATTTCTAAGTAGCAAAGTATAATGTGGTCTAGACGAAATTCTTATTGGGAAAATCGAGGCAAAGACCCTGTCTACTCCTGAGGAAATTGTATTGACGTCAATGGAAATTCGATAGCTAAATACGTAGTTTCGCGTATTTGGTAAGCAACGAAAGGCTGCACCCATCCAATTATCAATTTTTTTCCCACATTTCTTCCACGTTTCTTCATTAACCATCACATCGCTTTTGATTGTGTAGTCGACTGATGCCGTGACGAGTTAACTTAGCTCCAAACTGTTTGTTTAGTGATCATTCCAAAAGTTTGGAGAGATGAAGGTTCGATACGAGACTTTTTACCAAAAAAAAAAATGAGATCAACAATGTTATCATGGAAGTCCAGCTTTCCCTGAATCTGAGATATTTATCAAGACCAGCCCGAAGACACCTGCACCTTGTTCCACAACGTACCTTCGTGCTGTTAAGAATCGTACTGTTATCAGATGATAACAAGTTATGTTGATGTAATACGAGGTTATCAGCTCTTTTGTGTTTTAATGCATCTGTAAGGTACAAATGTACCTATTTCCGAGCGAGTCTAGTGTAGTCGTTAGCAATACAATACTAAACTATGCGGAAGGACATCGACACTCGAATCAGGTTTTCAGAGAAGTTCCTGTAGTAAAAAGGAGAGACGAAAGAAACTATCTATATATATCGAAATTATCGAAAACCGTAAGACTGAAACCGACGCGCCACCAGTCCGTACGGCGGAAAAAGGAAATGCGCGAGCAGAGCACGCGCCATCGGACTCCTTATTTAAAAAGAAGAGCTTGACGCTCGCGACAGCCCGCGCAACTACGGAGTGTCAAAGAGTAATGTTCGACACATGGACAGAAGTAACTTGCATGCCTCTAGGACAAAGGAAATTGACCGAATTTATCTTCCGAAAAATTAGGTGAGAAATGAACTTGTATTGGAACTCAATGAAGCCTATTGAGTGCGGGCGCAGGAGTAGGAGAAAAACGAAAGAGAAAGAAGACTCTTCTTTTTTTTAATTTACGACAACGCGCTTTCACTCCAGTTTACACCCACTTTTTCCCCAGTGGAACAACAGGAAATTGCATGCCACCTTCTCGCGCCATGGACTATGGATCTACTCATTCTTCTCCTCACTCCGTTTCCCATTAATTCTGCATCTCTATGGAAACGAAAAATTCATACGAGTATAAATTCAGTAATTCGTCATAATCATCGGCAATCTTCTCACCGGTTAATTCATTTTGTGCCTACAAATTCTGCAGTGATTTAACAGCGTTAAACGGCTTTAGAAAAAAGGGCCTGTTAAATTTCACAGTTGCGGCAAAAATGAGGAGAAACGTATTGCATGCAAGTTATCCTGAAATATTAAATGACTCTTGCATATTACCGGACCACAAAACCCACAAAAATTACCCCCTCCCCCTTCGTTTTGGATAGTCAGAAAAATCCACGGAGAGTTACTAAAAAAAAAAAAAGTTCATAAATCCTGTTTCTGGCACAAAAAAAAATTCATAAACCCCCTGAATAATTCACTTTGCTGCCTCATCGCTATGAATATTACTCCCTCGACGTAATATCCAGGAGTAGTTGTGCAGTGTTTGCCGAGTAACTAAATGGTTCCTGCGTAGCGACTGCCGCACCTGCGGCGTGAGCCTACATCACAAGGGTTGCCCAAAGTACATGTAGTAAATATAACTCGAGCTACAAAAAGGAAATGAGCCCTTAAAACCACTTCGTACTAAAAGAGTCATTATAACTCGAGAAAGGTAGCAAGTGTCACATGTAAAAGAAACTGCACCCATCAAGAGTCATGAAAAGTATGGAAGAATATTGAGACGTATTTCAGGGAGAACATTACTTTGACATTTTAGGTTCTGAATTCCAAAAGCAATGAACATTTTTTTTCCGTTATTTGAGGTCGCTGTAGAACAACTATGGTTATAAGCGACATCTTCTCTTACATAACTTATACAGTCAACTCCCCCAGTGCACGTCCCACAAGTTGATGGATCCCCATAGTCAGTATCGTCATGACCCCACCACTGACTATCTCCTCACGCGCCGTCTCCCCACCACTGTACTTTGAATGCTACCCACTGATCTCTATATAAATCGTTTAATCTTGACGGAGAATGCCCCGGCCATACCATCTTAACGGTTTTTTTAGGTCTGAGGGTTGAATCATGTCTGAATTCAAGCTGTTAAGGCACTTCGCGGAAGCTGCGGGTCCATTGCTGTGTCTAACACATCCAGGCCAGATTTTTTGGCCAATTGGTAATTGCAGAGATCAAATATTGTGATGCAACGGAAAAATATTACACTAAAAATTTCGAATAACTTCGATTCCTGGACCTCCTTCGATGCAACCAGAAATGATAAGAAAAGAAATAACTAGTATCTGCTATCATTCTAACAATAGAGATTCTCCGACAAAAAACGAAGCAAATATTTGTGAAGATCAGTAATGAGGCGAAGGTATCCATTGAAAATTTTACACGGAGTATCGTCTGCTCATAAAATTCAGTTCCTCTCTCTTCTCTTTCTCCATCTTATTCCTCCACAGCGTTGTCATCAATGAGATGCTCTATAGAGAGCATTAAATCCTTGATAAAAGTATTCATGCTGAATGAACGTGAAAGAACTTGGACTTGTCAGTGTAAAATGAGGTTCATCGGGAGAGCCCTAAAAAGACGGTTTAAACAGAAAGTCCACTAGGGGAATGAGCTTTCCGTGTCGAGGGAGATGTCTCTCGCGACCCATTTTCCATCTCCTTTCCGTCGGCTTGTTCTCTTCCCCTTGGGTATGTTTCTGTTGGCCGCCAACTACAGTACTAACGTTCCTCTTGTTGCTCTTCACGAAATGTGTGCATGGCAGGTTCTCCCAAATGTCGTGAAAACCGCTCCACATATAATAGTTTTCTATTCCTCCGTCCCTCTCATTTGCACGCCCCGGGTAGCTGCTGTCTGAGCACTCCTTCAGGGGCCCTACCGGACACCCATCCATGCGGCTGGGGCCGACTCGTCATTTTAGGCCATGGTATTTGTAGACACAGGGTAAACCTCCAGAAACCCATGGCGAGCGCCTATAATGAAACCCCTCCCCCTACGTCGGGTTAGGTTCCCGCCCGGCCGTACGGTCTCATTTTATGGGTACCGCCGATAGCACACACGGAATGTTCCTGCTTCGGTCGGAATTCATGAGGGAATATTTTCGAAAAATATTGTCCCGCGACCGGCCGCGGATCGCGGATCTTTGACCTTTGGTAGATCGGCGATTGATCAATGTTTAATTCAACTTAAGTAAATTGAAGAAAGGCACACTTTTGACTCATCGGACAGTTAAAAATACATATCCACATATCGGAAAATTATCGGTTAGTCTCGTCACACCCACATCCCTTGGATTGCTTCCAAGTGACATAATAAAATCGCTGACAAAACGGAAATACTCACACAATAAAATATTTCACACAAACGAGATTCTAAGGTATTCTAATACTCCAGAGCGCCAACCTAGGAATGCTAATTGGACTTATTAATTGCTCTACACTACACATAAAGAAGTTAGGTGAGTATTCTGGATTTGGATCCCCTCCAGAATGAACGGAGAACTTTTTGAAGTTCGAGTGGCATAGAAGCCAATGACGAAGACTTTTCAATTTCAACCTGAGTGGTTATTTCTATACGGTAATTTGGTGAAACTAGGATCAAAGATTTACCCAATTGCACTGATTTACAAATCTGATTGTGGAGTCAGATATCGGCAATCGAAAATTTCAGGTGATGTCCTATATCATATCTCGAATCTATTTTATTTATCCCAATTTCTTCTTTAGATTTCAAATTTTCTAATCCTCGGCGGTAATGAGAGATCATCAAAATTTATGGATCCATTACTGCAGATGTACTCTATTTTATAAATATTTTAGTTGGAATTTTTATCGACCTCATACTGAATTTCGCTATGATCTGATACATTATGCAGTGCTCAAGGGTTAATAAGGATCCACATAATAAGTCAATGAACTCATGTCTGTGTGTGTGTGTGGGGGTGGGGTGGGTGGGTGATTAGGATGGGCGGGGTGGGTGGGTGGGTAGGATGGGAGGGTGGATGGGATGGGAGGGAGGGTGGGTGGGTGGGATGGGAGGGTGGGGTGGGAGGGTGGGTGGGGTGGGATGGGAGGGTGGGATGGGAGGGTGGGTGGGGTGGGATGGGAGGGTGGGGGGGGGGGGATGGGGGGGTGGGTGGGATGGGGGGGGTGGGTGGGTCGGTGATTGGGATGGGTGGATGGTTGGGGTGGGTGGGTGTGTATGGGTATGTATGTACATCCGCCACTGCAGCATCTTTTTCTAAATTGATGCGGCTTAGTACGTCCTACTACGGATTAGACCTATGTACAATTGTTAACGTCACATATTTACATTACATACAACAAGTTCTTCGCCTGTAGGAAGCATTCGCATGAAAACTTTCACCATTATGGTAGACACAAACGTTGAAATCGGCCAGCGCTTGGTAGCCCAGGTGACCTCGTTGATCTCATTGGTTTCCTAGCTCGTATGTCGGTCACTAATGGATTACCAAGTGCTCTGTCACCACTAGACCACGTTCTGCACATATTTGAAGGCCCATAGGACCTCGGGATTACCTCATCGTGGCTATACCACTATGGAGAATTTCAAAGAATAGATGAATGATTTGATTCTTGGAAAAAAAAACTGACCTCAAATTTTCTCAGCAGTTTCTGCTGATACCGACTTCCATAGACAAATCATTAAATACCATAATCTTCCATCTGCATTCGTGACCATATATCCCCGAAACTAAAGTTCGACAAAGTGGTCCCTTTTCATATAGACAGCTGCATTCACTAATCTAAATACTTTCCTACTCATTTTACAAGGGTTCACAAGGATTTATAAGATAAATATCCCCGAGACTCAACTCCGACAAAGTGGGCCCTTTTCATGTAGATAGCCGTATTTAGTAATCTACATGCTTTTCCACTTGTTTTACAACGATTTACGACATAAATATCTCCGAAACTAAATTCCGACAAAGTGGGCCCTTTTCATATAGATAGCAGTATTCACTAACCTGAGTACTTTGGGTAAGAGTTTACATTGAAACAATTATGAAATAGGTTCATTCCGTCTGATCCAAGATTTATTCAGCATTTTATACCGCACATACCCGAATGCCTATAGATCCTCTTGATTACCTTATCGCTCTGTACCACTCTGTGAAATTTCAAAAAAACTTCATATACATCGGTGTGTTGCGTGCTGGGCTCGCTCACTTTCGTCCCGTGTCGGCACGGGACACCCCCTTCGACATCGTTCCCCTGTTTGTTAAAAAAAACGCAAGAACTCAGACATCATTGTGCGTCACGTAGGCCTGCTACATGAGCCGATTAAAAACACGAGAGCGAAAGGGACTTTATTGACAATCATGCTCGCGAGATGAATAGATACCTGCAATTAATAGGCATGAACGTAGCTGATTTAAAAAGTTTCATTCATCGCTTGCCTAACGGCACATTCTACGCTGCGTCACGCACGGATTTATTTCCATGAAATTAACGTCATTTCAATTGGAATGAATGGAAAGTATAGCATGTGTGGGTGGATGATGTAAAATCTTGGGGATACTAAAAGATTGTATGGGTTTTTGTTTCCATGCAAATGGCAACAGTTGAGGGGTGGATTGATGGGTTTTAATTGAAGGCCCTTATACGGTGGACCTCGATCAAATGTATGGGAAGTTTGGACAAATGGGGTGCATGTAATCATAGGGAAACACGAGGAATTAGTGTTATAGCATGTTACGTCACCAGTGGGGTAAGGGCGACTTTTAATACAGTGGGTAATCTTGGATCCACTTGTGGTAATTCCAGTTTTCGGAAATTGACGGTACTTAGGTACCGAGTGGCGTAAAAAATAATCGTGCACAAAAATAGTTTGTGCACATTGATCTTTCTTCATTTTCTAATATGAAATTTATCAGTATTAGAACAATTGCAATTCCCTCTCAGGACCTCATACATATAGATATACTCTTTACGCGATAGTCTGTATATAAGGTATTGCATACCAACTTGGACAATCCGTGATCCTTACCTCTTCAGATTTTGATGGCGATTTTTTCTGAGGTTCTACCATGAAAAAAGTACTTTCAATTTTTTTTACATTTTTTCTTTAATCAGAAAAAATCTGTAGCAAAAATAGACCCCGATTTAAAATTCTGAAAAAATTTCAAAAAATATACCAGATTTTTAGAGAATAGAAGAAACATGGAACTCTTATCCGGCCGATCATTTTCAGCCCGAGGTCGGTAGAAAAAATTGCGAAAAAAAATCACAAAATGACAGAAAAAATTTTAAACTGAAAAAAATTTGAGAGTACTTCTTTTCTTGGTAGAACTTCAGAAAAAATCGCCATCAGAATCCGATGAAGTAAAGGTGACGGGTTGTCCAAGTTGGTATGAAATACCCCATATATACCTCACTGACCGCAGAAGCCAATTAAATAATAATACACAAAAATGAAAACCAACGGTCAATTAAAAACATTCCAGAAAAATGTAGAAGAGACTGTAATATCGCAGTCGAAAATCTTGCCTTCCCCTTTCAACCCAGATACATCTCTTCCAGGAAGCCGAAGACAATGCAAAATGGCGCTCAGCGTAAAGTACCGCTCTAGCTCTCGAATTAGAAAATGAGTGACAATTAGCAAAGTCGGTCATTGGTTCTTTAAAATGTGGAGTACATAATAATACCCGTATTTCTCAGAGTAAGAGTACGTCTATTTTCATAACGTCTTTTCCTTGGCGTATGTCCGCACATCTCCGGTCACATCTAAAACAAGACGCGCTCGCTTAATAGAAGTTGTTCACCATCTATCAACTTGACGAAGGGCCATTTTTCGTGTTACATTATATTAACAATGTACATACTATGGAGTACATAACAATGTACCTCACCGAATTACAATGAACATTGGGCTTTCTCGCGGTACATGTTGTTAAAAGTTCAAATTTGCCGTAGAAGCTATACCGCATCTATCATTTTGACAAAAGCCCACATTTTCGATACAAGAGGATTTACATCAGCGACATTTCACCCTGGAATTTGTGGCTTATTTCCTGGTTGAGCTTTTATCATCAAGTTAATTGGTGAACAATGGAGGTAATATGCGGTTGATTTGAGGCAGCGTGTCGAGCCGTGCCATCTGCCCGCAACAGTCTGAGCGAAAGTTCATTCTAACGCGTGACAGACGCGCATAACTCAGTAGCGCGGTGGAATTACTATACTGATGTGCTATAATTAACTCGAAAAACGAGTAAAGCCGGCTCCTCGTGCTGATACATTGTCTCAACGAGCTCTGCTTCCGCATGGAAGTACGGTCAGACAATTTATCCGGGACAATTCCTAAATCTGGCGTAAAAAGTTTGAGACTTTTTATGCTGCCCCGTGGAAGACCTTGATCTAAAGTTACTGTGCAAAGTTGTGAAAATTTTATACACCATACTTCTATTTCCAAAGATTGTCCTGAGGTCACAGTCCTGGACGTTCGGGGAATAAGTAAAAGGGTTAAAAAGTGACTTCGATTCTTCGGTGACCATCCAGTAATGTTGTGATAATTTGAACAAGTGTTTGATTAGTTGAACAAGTAAATAAATAATTTATTCACAATTTCATCATGCGCTTATGCGAGAGCGAAAATAAAAGCAATATCTCAGTGCTTTCCACCTGAATAATTTCCATAAATACCCGGAAAATTGGACGGCATTTTCTATCTGATATTCGTGCATATATTCTCTACGGCTTTACCATATGAAATCGATTTGAGCATTATTCCACTAGATTTGGCTCTTGGAAGTGATTTTCCAATCATGGACGTCAATCCACAAGATCCTGACCATGAAAGAATTCCATTTCCTACTTTATCTGTGCGGTGCAAACGCGGTTTTCACTTTCACGGACGGTCTTTATTATGTATTATCGGGGAAAGGGGGAAAAAAGACAGTTTCTCTACTGTCCTGTGCACTTTTCAATAAATTTGGAATATTCAGAAGCTCTTGTTTTCCCCTAATTAATTCATCAGCCGACGATCAATTAATCCCATCGCCAGACTTACCAAGTTTTCAGATCATGTCTGATGATTATTCAAACCGGCAAAACCGAGGTTCATTGGAAATTGTGATAGGCTATTCATATCAAATAGTTTGGGACCAATTTGGATTTGGAACGATTTGCATTTGGCTCCAATTTGAATTTGAGACCAATCTGCATTCGGTACAAATTTGCATTTCGGACCAATTTGCATTTCGGACCAATTTGCATTTGGAACCAATTTGCATTTGGAACCAATTAGCATTTGGGACCCATTTGCATTTGGAACCAATTTGCATTTGGAACCAATTTGCATTTGGAACCAATTTGCATTTGGAACCAAGTTGAGACCAATCTGCTATCGGTACAAATTTGCATTTGGAACCAATTTGCATTAGGGACCCATTTGCATTTGGAACCAATCTGCATTTAGGACCAATTTGCATTTGGGACCAATTTGGGTTTGGTACCAATTTGCATTTGGAACCAATTTGCATTTGGAACCAATTTGCATTTGGAACCAATTTGCATTTGGGACCCATTTGCATTTGGAACCGATTTGCATTTGGAACCAATTTGCATTTGGAACCAATTTGCATTTGGAACCAAGTTGAGACCAATCTGCTATCGGTACAAATTTGCATTTGGGACCAATCTGCATCCGATACAAATTTGCATTTGGGACCAATTTGGATTTGGGATCAATTTGGATTGGGGACCAATTTGCATTTGGAACCAATTTGCATTTGGGACCCATTTGCATTTGGAACCAATTTGCATTTGGAACCAATTTGCATTTGGAACCAATTTGCATTTGGAACCAATTTGAGACCAATCTGCTATCGGTACAAATTTGCATTTGGGACCAATTTGGATTTGGGACCAATTTGGATTTGGGATCAATTTTCATTTGGGACCAATTTGCATTTGGAACCAATTTGCATTTGGGGCCCATTTGCATTTGGAACCAATTTGCATTTGGGACCAATTTGGGTTTGGGACCAATTTGGATTTGGGACCAATTTGCAGTTAGGACCAATTTCGATTTGGGACCACTTTCGATTTGGAACCAATTAGGATTTGGGACCAATTTGCATTTGGGACCAATTAGGGTTTGGTACCAATTTGCATTTAGGATCGATTTGGATTTGGGACCAATTTGGATTTGGGACCAATTTGGATTTGGGACCAATATCATTAAGAGTTACTAGATTTTCAATGATGTTTGAATTCCTTTTGAGGGTGCTGTCGATACTAACGTGCAATTAATTTATTCCCAGGCCAAACTTCGCGTGATGGTGGAGGAGAACGCAGCGACGGGTGCCCGTCTGGACGGTGAATTGGAGCGTGCAAGGGGCGAATGTGCTTCTCTACGCGGTGAATTACGCGAGGTGCGGGGTGCCCTCGTAACAAACAACAATCACGCGACCAATGGCAACGCGTCAAATTCTAATAACGGCAGTAGCAATAGTAGCGATACAACGAGTTCAACTGGTGGTGCATCCACCAATTTGACAACATCAATGACAAGTCAGGAGGTAAGGAGTGACTCGCCAGTACTTAACTCCCAGGAGGAGGGTAAGCGGCTGAGTGCTGCCAGCAGTCCCGTTGATAAGAGAAGTTCAGCGAGTGAAAAATCAGTCAGTCCAGTTGATAAGGCGACATGTGGAAATAGTCCGGGGGATAAAAAGGATCGGGCTAGTCCCATTGATCGCAGTCGAACGAGCCCGTCTATTGGTAAGACAAATTGGAACCTAAATTCACTTGATTCAAGTCCGAAATTAGCTGAAATTTCCATCAATTTTTACTGTATTTTTATTCTCCCACTTTTCAAATCATTAATCGTAAGCGTCGAGGGTAAAATTCATTCGAATTCAACTACGAAGTTTTACTTCCCTAGAAACTTATTCCAAGTAGTACGAACTTCATTTATGTTTTATGAAGTACTAATGAAGGAAGGACTACGGTGAGATTAAAACATTTTCATTTACATAGAATAAAACTGAAAGTTGAGAACATGCTTCAACTTTTTCTCGGATGAACTAAATGGCTGTAGAGGGTTTCTGCTTTGTGTATTACAGGATCTAAATCTCTTGATTCGTATAACTCAGCATATATATATATAATAGAAAAAAAATTATCTCTGAAGGTTGAACGGATTTTTTACGAAATAGTGGTATCAACAAATCACCTTTTTCTATTTTTCTTCGCGCAATTTAGTGGAAAACCGTAACTCTGGGATATATCGGCATGTCTGCACGAACGGTAGGCATTACTACTTCGTTTAGCATATCGCTTCATTCAATGGAGGTTAACTATTTCTGTGTTTTTTCTGAGCTAATATATGCTATTCAGTCTAAGAATTTGGGAAAAAATTTTCGATTTTGTGGCTATTTATGCAATTGCAAAAGCGAAAATATCCACGCCCATCAACATCACACACCGATCCTCAAAGATCCTCCAAGCTTGATACTTTCTCAGGATGATCCATATTCGTCTACAGAAGCCGAAAACTTCGAAATTTTTTGATAATTTTTCAAAGTTTTTTTTTTAACTTTTGTCAAATTTTTCACAAATTTCTACAATTTTGATGTTTCTCATTTTAATTCACAAAAATCTCAATGGTTTTTTATGGCTGATAACCATCCACTTGATCCTCACTATAAAACGCGGTCATGAAATATCTTGGAAAAAGAGTTAGACGGAACTGACAAATCAGTCCAAATTTTTGTTTGTATTGCCAATGGGCCCGCATTCGGCCCCTAGTTTTTCCCTCCCGACTCTTATATTTTCACCTAATACATTGCATAACTCTCTTTACCCTCAGAAAAACGCAATGGCTCGCCAAATCGGAGTCCCAGTGAAAAACGGCGGCCATGGACTGCAGTAGATAAAACCCGAATAGGCTCGGGCGGTAGTGTTGATTCGCGATCGGGCAGTGCAAGTCCAGATCGCAATCGCAGTGGATTATTTCAACGTGGTGGTAGTGAGCGATCGAGTGGTGAGAGACTGCGTATAACGACAAATCGTGGCCCAATACGCAACAAGGAGACCAATGAACTGGAGACTAAGGACGGCAAGGACATAATCGATGGAGATGTAAGACCGGACGAGGACAATGAGCCACCGGCCCCAGCACCGGGAAGCCGACCCACATCTCCAAGCAATACTCTCGGTATTATAAATTCGCAATGAAAATCCATTCTGACTCCTCCACCCTTCATCACGACCCCACATCCCCCCTTAGCCACCCCCCACTGTGACCCCCTCCCCCCCAGCCACCTCTCGCCACAACCCTCCTACCCACCTCTCTCCACGACCCCCCCCCCCTACCCACCCCTCTCCACGACCCCCCCCCTACCCGCCCCTCTCCACGACCCTCCCCCCCTACCCACCCTTCACCACGTCCCCATCCTCCCCCTACCCACCCCTCACCACGACCCCCTTCCCCCCCCCCAACCCACCCTCCTGGGTTATTCATCATCCAGAATCGCAAGACTGTGAATGGAAACGGTGAAACTTTAAGGTGAAAATGTTGAATCTACCGCCAGTACAATTGAAGCACAACTCTAGATCTTTTGTTCTGGATCTTTTCGATGTTTGCGGATTGTAATTAAGGGTTTCATAATGGAACAACTCTGTGACAACCTAAAAGATCCGAAAATTCGCAGGAATTGTTTTACTTACTGTACTCTATCTCTAATTTCAATACAGAGAGAATTTTGTTGAATATGATGTAATAACTAATTCGTTCGGAGAATAGTGTTATGAACACCAAGAACTATGCGAAGAGGAAAAGTTACTTGAGGTATTCCTGAATTCCCATGTCGAAATCCATGATATTTTAGTATGTATGACGAAAGAAGAAGAATACGTGCGCTCGCGCCATGACGCGACTACTCGAGGGTTAAATATCAAATTTGAAATATCACAGTTTTGATTAAATAATCCATACATTCTATAGAAAGAGGAGAGACGAAAGAAATTATCGATGTATATGGCAGTTATCGAAATGCGTAAGACGGGAACCGACGCGACACCAGTCGGCGGAAACCGGAAGTGCGCGTGCGGAGCACGCGCCACCGGACTCGTCTCCCATAAAAGTATACAATATTCAACATACATTCTCGCGATACATTTTCCTGCACGGTGTTGACAAGTGCGTTACAAGTTCCTCCTTTTTTATCAGATATATGCATAAAGTTGTAGTGCACTTTCAGCATAAGACGGAATCATGCATTTAGCCGTTAATTACAAAATTTAAATTACTGAGTGAGAAAATCCTCAAAGAATCAACTCCTAATTAAAAGCTCTATAATGAGATAGCCATTGCCAGAACCAAGGTCACTCACTATAACTCCATCGTTATATCACCACAAACTGAAGCATCAAATCCCAAGTTATTCCCGAAAAGCCTCATCACCTTTTCGCCCCCTGTACGAATATTATTTTTTCGAATTAAAAAGCTACGAATGTTCCCCTTTACTTTCTATATTTTATGCTTCAATATCATTAGCAAACTTTTCCCTCCCAAAATGAAGCAATTAAACCGTTGAACCATCCTATGCTGGAACCGCTAAAAAAAGTTTTCTACATACTCGGCATAAAGTTAATTAACTCAATTTTCCATTTCAAAACTTTTTGCGCAATGAGACAACGTGTCTGCCGCTGTTGAAAAACGGAGGCCAAATGAAAAGTTGATATTGCATAAATATGACAATACCGATTATGTACTCTGTGACACCACAACTTTTCGATTAAATGATTTTCGACTTATATTCTCAGAAGGCTGGAGATCTAGTCACCCCTACATTTTTTTTTTCATTAACACCCCTACATTTTTTTTATTAACCCCTTACATTTTTGTTTTTAATAACACCCCTACATTCTTTTCAATAACAGCCCTACATTTTTTTTTTAATAACACCCCTACATTTTTTTCTTATTAACACCCCTACATTTTTTTCATAATACCCCTACATTTTTTTTTTAAAACACCCCTATATTTTTTTTATTGACACCCCTACATTTTTTTTTATTAACACCCCTACATTTTTTTTTATAACACCCCTCCATTTTTTTTTATTAACACCCCTACATTTTTTTTTAAATAACACCCCTACATTTTGTTTAATTAACACCCCTCCAATATTTTTGTTTTTTTGTTTTTTATCAACACCCCTGCCTTTCCTTTACGCCAATGCTTTGATCAAATGCATTTTCCCACCCTGTAATCTACAAGTTGCCTCCTATTTCCATTGACTTCAGGATTGGCAGATGCAGTGGTATCTGGCAGATTATCGGGCCTTCATGGAGGGCCACCAGTGGAATTGGCAAGTGCCCGTCGATTGCGTCTTGAGAATGAACGTCTAGTGGCGGAAGTTGCCCGACTCCGACGATTGCTGTTGAGTGGTGCAGCAAGGGGTGAGATTGGTGGTGAGGATGCGGCAATTGAAGAGGAAGCCCGCTTCGTTGCCCTGGAAATGGAGCTGCAGCATTCGCGTGAAGTAATACAAGCCCTCAAGACAGATCGTAAGCGCCTCAAAGCTGAAAAATTCGATCTACTCAATCAAATGAAAGCGCTTTATAGTACACTGGAGGATAAGGAACGCGAACTGAGGGATTTTATACGGAATTATGAACAGGTAGAGTGAATATTTTATCGTGTGGCATATTAATTTTTTTAATCGCATGTTAATTATTGCAATTGCTATCCCAAAATTTTAATCATCTTTTTTTACTCTTCATTACATATAGCTTCCATACAAATTATGTCAATAATTAATGAATAGTCGCGTCAAATGTGTCATCTTAAGAAACGGAAATGGAGATTAAAGTAACATAAGCCTCATCTCACTAACCAAATTATGAGTGAAGTAATTTCAACATGCTCGTTATGAATTCACTCTTTATGATCTGAGCACGGCTCATCTCATTATTCTATTCAGCTCGAGAATTTTTAATACAATAATTAACCCAGGGTCACTGGCCCCCGACAGTGGTATATTCATACGCAAATTAACACAGAAAACTGACATCCCTTTTCCAAGGATTTCCATTACGAACAACTCATGGAATTTCTCATTTTCTGGGGTAGAACCCTCTTCGGACCCTGAATGTTTCATTAAGTCCAATCGTCGCTTAAATTTTCTCGTTCTTGGCATCGTAAACATCCATATTCTGCATCTTACGCTACATTTCAAAATTAGCACTATCCTATAGATGAATATACATTCTCCAAAATATCTCCAATTGGAGAACAAAAAAATATAATTACCAATTTTTTTTTTTTTTTTTTTTTTATTCAAGGTCGCTGTATAACATCTAAAGTCTCAAGCGACTTGCAAAAAATATTCTATCGAAAGAACAATTTTTTCACAATAATTTTTGTCACCTGAAAAAGCCACAAGCCACAATGTCCGTAATAATTCCGATAATATCTTCCTCATAATCCATTTAATCCATCCCATTGACAGGATTTGTCAGTGGATTCTGTGTCTATCAGCAATCTCCGAATTCAGGGGCTTCCCAACCCCCATCAATTTTCCTCTTTCCTCATTTTCCCATGTTTTCTTCCCTTATATATATAGCTGAACCCCCAGGAACGTGCCAGTCTGGGGAAAAATGTTCCCCCTCGGGCTGAACTTGCCCACACCTACAAGCCCCATTTATCGGTAGACAGGCGGGAGCTGGCATTCACTTGCCCAATCCCAGATAAAGGGGGGCAAGACTGCTCTCTCATTCCCACTGATCCATGACTCTAAACTCAATCGCAGTCAGTCCCTACCAGTCGTTAATGCGATAAAGATTTCCGTCTGATTGTAATCATCAAGCCCATGGTGCACCCTCAGCCAAATATTTCAAGCTCAAGAGACAGCAAAGCATTGCTTAAGGGTGTAATGAGTACCCTCAGGAGCAATACTGATGTAAAATTCGAATAAACACGATGGGGGCGTGCCTTAAGGGGCTAGATCGTCCCGATAGAAGTTGAAAAAAATTTGATATATATATTGTTAATCAAATTCGAGTTCGTGGTTGAAAAAAAATACAGGATGTCCCATTTGAAAAATTGCACCTAAATATCTTTCAACATCGCCATGTAACAAAAAAATGTTTCAAACAAAAATTGTAGGGTTCTGAGAGGGACATTCGAGTTGGTCATTATTTCGAGCTTTTAAGTCCGTGCTTGCAAGCTGCAAGCACACATCGCTTCTTTTTAAATGGTAACCACATTTTCCGCCCCGATGAAAAACGTTCATTTTGATGAGTTGTTTTCAGAACCCTACGCATATTCAATTTCATCAAATTTTTTTATGCAAAAAATATCATTAAAAAAATCCCTGTATAACCGAACCACTCACATACTCTTGTGCACAGTATTGAGATAAAGAGGGCATGAATTCACTATTTTCAACATATATGGGGTATTCCATACCAATTTGGACAACCCGTGGCCCTTACCTCTTCAGATTTCGATGGCGATTTTTTCTGAGGTTCTACCATGAGAAAAAAGTACTCTCAAATTTTTTCAGATTTTTTTTTCTAATCAGGAAAAACCTATATATATATATATATATATATATATCAGAAACGATTTTTTCGATTTTTTTCCTAAAAATATTCACAGGCATACATAATCCTATAATCGAACTTCATTGATATCTTCTAAATGTACCCATCACATCCTCAAATTAAGTCACGAATAATGGCTTATAAACAAATCGCATGTTGCTTGTGTGGTGATGGTTTTATGGGGGTAGAGTTTACTGCCCGAACGTGGGTTTTCTTACCTCTTGATTTCAGCGGATGAGAGAGAATGAAGCGACCCTCGGCCGTCTCCAACAACAGGGAAGTGGATTGCCGTCTGAGGAGCGGGAGAGGGAGCGAGAGAGAGAGCGCTGGAGCTTGCTGAGGGCTGCCAGAGATGAGGCGGACAGGAGTCTCAGCTTAGCTGCCAGTTTGGCAGATAAGGAAGCTGCCTTATCTCATGCACATGCTACAATAAAAGAGGTATGGCTTTCACTCATCCATATCCCTAGGCTATCAAAAATTCCTTGCCACTATATCCGTTATGACGAAAATTACAAAATCAAATTGTCACCGCAATTTCAGCTTCAACGACAATTGGGCGACCGAGGTGGTACAAGCGGTGTCTGCCTCAGCGATCAAGAGTCCCTCGTTTCATTTCCACGTGGTAGTGTTAATGGTACAGCAACACCTGGCGCATGTAGCACCAGTGGCATTGCAGGATGTGGACCAATGCTGTTACCACACTTGGGTGGACAGCCCCCTCTAGGTGTCACTGATCTTTGCGTTGGTGGCGGCGGAAGTGGAGTGAGTGGAACTGGCCAAGCTGGCGATCGTGGTAGCTGTAGTGCAGATTCCGGTGTGCGCGGATCCAGCGATAGAGAGAGCGGTGGTGCAACCAGTGTCGGTGGCAATTTATCAGATTCCACAACTGATGGTTGGTACTTTTCCCAATGGCTTGCTCTACCTCTTGATAGAATTGGGTAAGGGAAGACACTACTGAAATTGGGATGCTTCGAAATTTAATTCACAAGCACCCACATGGTATTGAAAAAAAAAACATTTTTTTTAATTTAAAGAATTTTAGTAAGAAATATAAAAAAAAATTTTTTTGCGTTCAATCTTGAGCACTTTTTGTATACAGTAGTGTCTTCTTACCTGACAGCAAAAATAAGTGTGGGAGTTCACAATGTTTTTAGTTATTAAAAAAAACATTTTATTCCTTTTTAATAGTATCTGAATTGAGGTAAAATACATTCACTTATCAAAATCAGGTATCCATGAAAATTCGTCATTGAATCATCAACCGAAGAACAGGGTGCAACATAAAGAACACGAAGACGATAAATCCTGCTGAGATTACCATTTGATTCTGAGACTCTCATCAACCCTCATGATTGAATTTTTAGAATTTTGCAATAATAGTCTTTCACTAAAAATGGCTAAGTTTCCTGTGCACCTCCCTGCAATTCATAATCCCTATATTTACACACAGGGACACCAACAATAACTGTCGAGGGAAGTGGCCTCGATATGGACAGCATCTCAGTGGTATCATCCGTAGCTCCATCGCACATGTATCAGTGTAAGTTTTGTTTCAATCGAATCGTCTTCGTCATCGTGATACTAAATTTTCCGTATGACTGTTCCACTGGATGTTTGCTGATATGTGTCTCCCTCAGGAACAAGTGCAATTGGCCTTACACTCAATGGATCTGCAAAAACAACTCAGCCCCTGTTGCCAATAAAATTACTTTCAATTAATTTAATTTTTTACGGCAAATCCATTGAATTGTAGGGACTGTTCCACTTGGATGTCCTAGAAGTCATGCAGGGATGAAACCAATATTTGTGATGCATGAAGCATGTGTACCGGACCGACGCGTCCAAGAATTGTTTGGGGATACGATAACGTTCTTTATGTTGCATCGAGGAGAGCGGGTCTCCAAGGAAATTACATTGCTATATCTGTAACATTCAAAATTCAGACAAGAAACATAAGAAACCAAAGCCCTTTCGCCTTCATTTCCAATAATAAACTATTCCTGTCATACTGTTATTGCTTTTGGGAAGAGAGAATTCATTAATGAGAAATAATTCTATTTGACAGCAGCAACCACACCGAAGGACTGCAGCCCAACTCTATCACCTTTGAACGCATTTTCAAGATCGATAGATACGTCATCGATGTCACGTTCAGTGGAGCAACTGTCGAGCCCAATGGACTCAGAGCCGAGGAGAAATAAAGCACCACCTGTCCCAGCACCTGTCGCACACGCCCGCTCTTCCGCAACGAGAGGTGGTCCTTGGGGATCAATTTCGAGGTAACTGCAAGAGAGTGACGTTTGTAATAAGAGAGAAATCAAAAATACTTGTGCAAAGTGTAAAAAGATGAAGAACTGAAGCTTCAAAGATGAAATAACTTACATCAAGGGTTGTCAGCTCCCATCCGTGTATCCCCTAATCTATATAGAGTATACAAGACCTTCCCATAACGTTACCGCATGCGGGCTCTCAATGCGACGCGTTGGCGTCTTACGAAAATCCCCTCCTCCGTGCCCACACGCCCCTCCCCACCGACGCGGGGGCGAGGAGTCGCAGCGGATTGGTAGGGGAGCGCTGCTTCCCCGCGAAAAGGAGGAGAGACACCGTATGGAGGGGATACCCATCGGGAGTTCCACTGCACTTGTGACATTTGCTCACATTGCAATTAACTTTTTGTTAGTCTATGGACGTTGTGCGCATTTCTTCATGTTTTCATTGTCGAGAAACCAATTATCATTTCACTTTACCGGTTCGTTGCGAAAATGAAATTATATTCGTTTGTATTAGCGATGCCAGGAACTATTTGTGTCCAGCTTGGAAACAACGGTTTGCTACCCACACAATCTCAAATACCTTTTGAAAATTTCTGAAATAATTTTCATTATTTTCAAAATAGATCGATAGATATATATTTATTGATCCCCTCAGCGTTACAATGACTTCCATCTCCCTTTCCTCTTCTTTACGATTCTTTTCTCATGCAGTCTTCGAATTTCCTTGAGAATCCTTTCCCACACTTACCCTTTATATACAATATCAGTCTCATTTCTATCTTTTACCTTTTACATTCTAGCTTGACAAACTTCCAATTATCTTAACCTGTACCTCTGCAACTGAGTGAGTGGGACTCCCACTTCCGGTTCTGTTGGGGACTATTTTACAACTCTTTCCTATCCAAACACCCTCCCGTCGATTCAACCCCCAATCCACTCATTTCTCTCCTCCACCTTTCATACTTCTCCCATTCAATCATCCATTTTTCTCCCGCTACCCCTCCATCCAGTATCTCACCCACTCGCTCCCACATATTTCCAAAAATCGATGTTTAGTCGACGTGAATATTTGAGAATTGCGCAACTCTGGTATTGCACTGCTGTCATAAAATTGTTTGTAATGAGAGAAAACCGGTTAACTTTAACATAAAAACATTTATTTCCATACAGGGTTTTTGCACGCTCGCGTCATCGGAAAGCTCTAAACAGTTCAATGAGTGGAAGTACAGGAACGGAAGCATCCGATGCATTTGATCCATATCGATCATGGTCACCCCTTACTGAGGAGGGCTACGCTGAGAAATTACGATTATTGCGAGAGGCGGTGACGATACCCATGGAGAGATGGCGAGCTCCTACGGTCCTTGCTTGGCTTGAGGTGGCCCTGGGAATGCCACAGTATGGACCCAGGTGTGCGGAGAATATTAAATCGGGGAAGGTAAGAGACAATTTTGTGGAACATATTGCTGAAGTACTCTCACTCTCCTCTAACAATCTCTATAATTTGCCAATATTTTAGAGAGAAACTCTTTCAACCTTCAACCTAATGAACCTATTTCTATACTTGAATCCCGTGTATTTTTATAACAAGTAGTTGAAAGTTGAGCAAAACACGCGTTCTTAATGTATATCTTCGTCGTTCGAGATTCACTGATTTCAGTTTACAATATAGGTAGTAACGTCGCTCCGTACATTTTACGTGATAAATATATTTATCGTGAGAGGGCGAAACTAAAGAAAATATCGACCTATATCGAAATTATCGAAGGGCGGGAGATCGAAACCGACGCGCCACCAGTCAGCGCGGCGGAAAAAGGAAATGCGTGCGCGACGCATGTGCAGCCGAACGCGTCTACCACTCGTCGGAGCCCGCGCGACCCCCAGCACCAAAAAATGCTTCCGACATCTTCGAAAAAAATTTATATAAAATTTCCGTGATTTGTATATCAAATTCCAACTTTTGAATTATCGTCTTCAACAGGAAAAGGCCAAACATTTGCCGAGAAATAAACTTAACAAATTACATAAGCAGAAAGTTCAATATCAAACGCAATGATAGAGGGCTTCTGTGTTATTTTTCTTTTCACTTGTCAAAGTTAAATAAAAAACGATGAAAGCAATGGAAAGCAATTTTCACAATTTCTATTTTTCTTTAGGTACTCCTGGAATTGAATGACGCAGAACTTGAAGCGGGTTTGGGTATAACTCACCCACTCCATCGGAAAAAACTTCGCCTAGCAATTGAAGAGCATCGACATCCAAGCCTAGTGCGTTATCCCTGTATAGCACAACTGGGTCATACCTGGGTCAGCTCCGAGTGGTTACCTGATCTTGGCCTCGCCCAGTATTCTGAGAGCTTTGCTACTAATCTCGTTGATGCACGAATGCTCGATCATATCGTTAAAAAAGAATTAGAAAAATTGCTGGGTGTTACCAGAAAATTTCATCAAGCGAGTATTATGCATGGGATTAATTTATTGAGGATGCTCAAGTATGACAGACAAGCACTTGCTGTTAGGCGACATCAGAGCGAGCAAGTGGACGAGGATCCATTGGTCTGGACCAACCACAGGTTTATCAGGTGGGCGAGGAATATTGATTTAGGAGAATATGCAGATAATCTCAAAGGTAAGGTCTGCTCCAAAATTGTTTGGTTTAAAAAAAATGTTCTTAAAAAATGTTTTTAAAAAATGTTTTTTTTTTTATGTTTTTGAAAAATGTTTTTCAATAATGTTCTTAAAACATGTTTTTAAACAATGTTTTTAAAAAATGTTTTTAAAAAATGTTTTTTAAAAAATGTTCTTGAAAAATGTTTTTAAGCAATATGTTTAAAAAATGTTTTTAAAAAATGTTTTTGAAAAATGTTTTTAAAAAATGTTTTTAAAAAATGTTCTTACAAAAAAATTTTTAAATCATTTACATTTTTTTCCTGCAGACTCCGGTGTTCACGGCGCCTTGGTTGTCCTCGAGCCCTCATTCACTGGCGATACGATGGCAACAGCGCTGGGCATACCGCCGGCGAAGCACATGATACGCCGACATTTAACTGCCGAACTCGAAGCCCTTGTATTACCCGCCAGGTACTCAATCTACTGTCACCCAGAGGGATCAATGGACAACGCTCACTAAAATTACACATTACACAGTCAGATTTCCCCAGCTGATTTATCAATTTCTAGGAAGCTTATCATTCATCAGTGAAAGCATGCCCTGCTCACTGACACCATTCTTCTGGTTACTCCAATAGTTATTGCAGTTGTCCAATATCAAAATAATGCACAGTGTTCATATCAGCAAAACGAATATGTGTGGAGGAAATATCCCACGCGCTTCGACGAAATTTCTGTTTGCACAGTCATGTGTACGATCAAAAGAATTCTAAGTGTCGGGAGGAGTGGCAGAGGGTGAGAATTTAGTAGGGGGATTTTTCTACAACTGCGTACTCCACTCTTTACAATCAAAACGACCTCGGCGATATATGGGTGGGGGGTAGTTGAAGAAAAAATAAACAATAGGAAAAAAGGGGAGCAAAGGGCCTTCACCCCTCTTCTCATTTCTTACACTTTCGTATCGATTTCCATCTTGCCCTTTAGAGGCGGTATTTCGCTTATATTTTCTTCCATGTGCAATGCTCTGTGCATTTAAACCTTTAACTCCAAGTTTCTCATCCCCCTACTTCCTTCAACTCTCGGAGTGCTACCCCCCTATTTTATTTATTTTCTTTTTCACTCTAAGTTTATAAGGAGATTGAGCTGTGGGGCTCAACTTCACGTGATGTTTGAAATACAACAAAAATTTTGTTTCAACTTAGCTCACCCTCACGTCGTTACTCACGAAATTTGGGCTCGATTGGGGACGGAGTGAAGAGGAGAGAAAATTCTTCCATATTTTTTTTAGACTTCATTTTCATTTGTTAATATTTGACAGTTGCTGTAGAATCAATTGGATCGACTTAATTTGTCCCCCCCCCCCAAAGTTCATTACTATGGGCAAAAATCGCCAGTGACAATTAACTGTGAAATTCGATGTAATTTGTGCAATGAAAGCTGAACGATCATCCGCGACTTGAGTCACTCGCGGATGATCGCTGTCATTAAGCTAATTAGTCTAAAATTAAAATAATATTAATACACGATATAGCCTGTCATTACCAAGTAATACACACACGTAGTTATAAACAATTGAAAATTATACAGTTAACATTGATGTACATATACAAACATTTTTTAATAGAAAAAGAAATAATAAACTCAGGTCGAATTAATCGAACTGAGTCGCGTCTGCGCGGATCCACGCGCGCCATTTTTTTTTTTTTTTTTTCAAATATCCGAGAGTAACAAATGTCAACAGACCTTGGAATTTCAACAAATCTTTTACTATCTATAAAATTAAATAACTAGTTGAGCCGTAGCCCACAGCCGCTGCCTGCACTGCACTGAACCGCTATGTAAAGCACCTATTGTCTATTAGTTTAGTGGTGCCATCTACAGTCGGTACGGGGATTCCCCCAAATATCTGACAACGGATAACATCACTCTGCATTCAATAGTTATGATTTATTATTTGCCAGTTCAATATCTCTCATAATATAATATATATACTGTTTGATGTTTCTCTACCACAAATTCACCATTATTCGGCTCTAATGAAAGTCCACAATATGGAAAGCACTTCGTGCAAGGTTGTATGGTTGGAAGTCTGAGAAACTTATAGAGTAAACAAAAAAAAAAACGGGGAAGAAATGCAAATAAACCAAAGCAACCAGAGCTTCAACCATACTACTTTAAACCCTGAAAAAAAATCGGTAAGCATTGGAGCCCAGTAACCCATTTTATTTTCTCTTTTTTAAGCACAAAAAAAATGCTTGTGTATGTATATTTATGTTGTAATAGATATTCATATATATGGTAATGAGAAAAGAACTGCAGGTTTTCAAAGTTCTATGTTTTGCAGCTGGAAAAAAAATCGCTGAAATTACTAAAAATTTCCTTTGATCTCTATATGAAAAAATAACGTGTGTGTGTTGCGGTGTATTGTCAGAGATATATTGTGTAGCAATATGCAAAGTGAGCATGAATGTGTGTAGAAGCCAACTGGAGGTGATCCCGAGGAATCACATTGGTGGTAATCGGCCAATGAGCACAGTTAGCGCTGGCGGAAGTCTGGGACGCGGTAACCGCGCATTACATCTCCAACATCACCAAAATTCACTATCGGCCCTACACATGGCGACCAATAACACCAGTACTATTGACCGGCGACGATCGAGCCTCAGGGTAATGTAGAAAATGCAATAATTGTTGGCCTATATATGTTGCCAATTTTTTTTTCGCTTCTTTGCACGATCATCTAATCGTCATTAACTCATTAATCTTCTATTGCGACGCAAACATTTCTTCCATTGATGTTGAATCTTCCATAAATGTTTATACCACAAAATACCAATCGCTCATTCAAACTATCGCATGACTCTATGCATGGCGTTTCTGCTTTTTCCGCCAGTTAACTCATTCGAGGACGAGTCTAAGCGAGAACAATTAATGCCGATGTTGGCGAACGATAAAGTTTCTCTTTCGAAGCGCTTCTGAGAACAAGGGCAGGGATTTTTTTTAAGCAGTGTGGCCAGGGTGACATTTGCAATCCACGTTGGAATGTATCTTCCCTCATACTGATATAGCTATGACTACTGATGTCTAACCGTGGTGGGCGGTGGTACTATATATATGTATATTTGGATGTGGAAAATTGCCGTAACCCCAGTAAATTGGTTATAAGGGTGCGCAACGCGTAACTGCGAAACCCGGGTTCGAAGCTGCAGTTATATCCATTCACTACTCCATTTCATCTCCAGTTGGAGAGGAACGCTGTGGCGCGTTTCTATGGTGCGTTGCTATGGCGCGTTGTTATGGTGCGTTGCTATAGCCCGTTGTTATGACGCGTTACTATGGTGCGTTGCTCTGGCGCATTGCTATAGCGCGTTGCTATGGCACGTAGCTATGGCACGTTGACATGGCCCGTTGCTATGGCGCGTTGCTATGGCACGTTGCTATGGCGCGTTGCTATGCCGCGTTGCTATGGTGCGTTGCTGTGCCGCGTTGCCATGGTCCGTTGCTGTGCCGCGTTGCCATGGCGCATTGCTATGACACCTAAGCATAAGTATCCGGCCAGCGTAACACCTTGAGATACTCCCATAAGGAGTTTCACTTCAAAAAGTATTCGTTATTCGGCCTAAAATACTTTCTTAACTTGGATGATCTGATAACCTCGGCCTCTCCACCCTCACCCTCGTCAGAAAAGTCTCTCCGGCCTTATGAAAATTACTATTTTATTTTGCTATTTCGGATTCAAAGTGGGGGAGGGGCCTTCGCGCCTGGGCCCCCTCCCGCGCCCCTCCTCGCCCACCTCGTTCGTTTTATGTCGGTTCTCAATTCGGGTGTGAAATATGATATAAAATAAATATGCATTTCAGCAAAATGAGGAAATATGTAATGACTATTTCAGCAAAGTGAGAAAGAAATAGGCATTAGGCCCATCAGGCCCTTATGACGAAAATTACTATTTTGACCCATCGATCGGGTACTGCATAAAAAATTTAAATGGATAAATAAAGAGCCGCGAAGTATGTTACTATTTCTACCTATGGTATTGCAGCATTTTTATACCGGAAACATTTTCTAACAACATTTGGGAAAATGAACAAATTGGTTTTCCAGTAAGTCATTGGTTCGTTTGCCAGTTTCCAATGCATTTTGTTCTCGCTTGAATTCTCCCAATTTGTAACCATAAATGTCACTCGCTGTGAGCTATGGCTCCTTCGCCAATTATCATTATTTAAACAATATACCATTGAATCCCCTGCACTCTTGTGGATCATCGCAGACCTGCAGTCTTCTTTATTTGAAAAAGGTTCGGTATATTCATTGCCTCATTTAATTACCACTTTTTTTTTTTTCATATCGCTCTTTCATTTTCACTTACTCAAAAATCCGTGTCAATTAATTCAACTAATGAAAAAATTTCACTAGTTCAAACCAAATGAAATAATGAGTGAGGGCTTACCATAACAAGAAGGAGCGATTTTGAAATGAATCAACAATTGTTATATTAATAAATTCATCGATTAATATTGAGAGCCAGTGAAAATGCAAAACACTTTAGATTCTTTTCTATCATTAAATATCGATAGATTGACCATTCCAGTCAAGTCCTTAGAATTAAAAGAGAGCTATTTATTTATATCGTAAAACGTAATCGTTCCAGTCTGTATACGTATGCACCGTGTACTAAAAATGTGCAAATGTGCAAAAGACCGATCGATTACGTGCTAAGGTGTATCAAGAATTTTCCTGTCGCCATCCCTCAGCCTCGAAAGATCCTGTAATTTGTTAACAAATCGCTGTGACCCCATAGTTTTCCCATAAAAAGTAAAAAAGAAAAATTGCAAATTTTGTGTCACATTGAAACCAAGCTATATATTACTAACCAATGAACAAGTAAAAAGTGGAGAAAAATATCACAATGTATATAAGTTAAAAATCCCCATTCCTTCCCCTACATATATGTATCATATAGAAAGCGAAGTACATCATCAACTTCAACTGGCACTATGTCCAAGAGATGTGAAAACGTATATGTACAGTATATGCATATGTATGAAAATTTAAGGAAAAGAAGAAAGTTATTCATGAGAAAAATATAATTGCATTTATTCAGTGACACGTTATTAACAGAATGTTGTAAATATAAATTGTCATTTCAATGTGGATGACACATTTGGGTTCTTCACTGACCTATCTCATCCCTTCATAGTTATCGTGGAGGAGCTCTCAGGTATGATAACCATTATCATCACCAATTGTTTTATGTTAATCATCGAATAAGCGTTCGTTATGAAGAATGATTGAATTTGTATTTGCACATTGTATCACAACAAAATCAACGATCAATTGCCTTGAATTATGCAAATTTAGTTTACTTTTAATTTTCTTTGCCTTCGAAATCCATTTCAGGGATTCATTAACAAAGTTCATGTGGAAAAAGTTCATATATGTGACACATTTCACCAATTATGGGCCAACCACCATAGTCGATTTTTTTGATTGATTTGAAATTTTTATACATTTTTTTTTTTAGAAATACATCGCACTATGGTGATGCCGTTATTGGTGGAATGACGCACATATTTGCGTATCTCCAGATCTCTTTTGTGCCGACCGTTCACTTGGCACCTCCCCCCGGTATCCTGAGCCACCCCCCCCCTCCCACCACATCAAACACGCGCACCACCTGACGCAACTGCGCATCCTGATGCGCAACCGTCAGTCGGCGCGGTGTGTTGCGTGGTAGAGTGGGGGACGTTGGAGAAAGTGTCAAACGGGAGGTCTAGTCACGCCTCTTGACCTTGAACAGTTGACACAAGGGAGTTCCACATGTAAACCCTTCATTTACAAGTTCAAACTCATCACCAGCACAGTAAAATTGATAACGGTAGTCGCTTTTTAGACTAACCATGATCCTACTATTTTTTTTAATAGTAAAAATAATAGGTGCACCTATTTCTGGCAGTGTCGTGCTTTATACACGTTTTGACGTGTCACTTGCAGAATTTATGTGGAAACAATCTGTTGTGAGATATTATAGAAAATTGAGCCAAACAATTTGGTCAATCATTTCAATGCGATTCTAAAATATTTCGCAAATAAACCTTTCGTTGAAAAAAAAACTTCAAAATTCCCAAAATTTAAAAAACTTGGATTAAAAATTTCAACATTCAAGAATTTGAAAATTTGAACCTAAATTAGCTTTACGAAACATTCCACCAAACCTTTGTAGCACAATCGGATCTCCATTTTTCCATTTTTTTCTCTTTTGATACTTCACTATTACTTCACCTACTACAACGAGAATTTACATTTTCTGAATGTTAGGGCTTTATTAATATGATCAATTAATATGAATTAATTTAAACAAATTGTGTTGCGATAATATAAATTCAACGAATGCCAATAGATATGCAAACTTCCTAATGTGCTGCAAGCTTTTCGGGGAATACATTCATAAGAAATCACTAAACGAGTGGGACCTCCACTAACTACCAACTTCTCACTTGCAGGGTTCACTAAGTCGCGCCTTGGGCCTTCGACCGCGCAGCGAAAAAGCCTCACCATCATCATCATCAGACACCGGATCTCTGGCAAGTCAGTGTCAATACATGAGCAGTATTCGGAGTAATTCACCACCCCCACCGCAATTACCACCGCGTCCATCGGCAAATGGCACGGGCAAGCGTCATCGGCGTGTAAAAAGTATCGGCGATATCGAGTACATAACAAATACACCAGTGAGTACACCAGTCTGACAGGAGGATCGGCCCCAGCGTTCGGGGCCCTATCGGAGTCTCTCTGAACGAGGATACTCGTCATATTCATCACAATATGGATCCTATTCTGGATACAGTAACGTACTATCCGACAGCTACTATCAATCCGGGAACAACTATTATCAATTGCAGGGCGGTTACTATTCACCGCAGAGCTCGGGACCACGTTTCCCGGGCGTACAGAGGTACGGCAGTTTAGCGGAAGAGTCTTGGTCTTCCTCAGCTAAAGATGATACTAGCAATAACTCAAGAACATATTTGACGTAAGGTCCGCAGTGACTCGTCAAGAAGAAAGATATAAAAAACAATGACAATTCCGTGCTGAAGACATGGAGTTGGTACGATGTCCAGATGCATTGCATACCAATCTCAAAATTGAAAGGTTCCTTTTTTTTTATCTTTAACTCCTTCGATCCATTATGAAGATGTGGGCTTGTGGACCATACCCCACCCCGCATTCGCATGATAAGACACAGGAAACCACAGAAAACCTATGTCGGTGTAGGCGGCTCCGCTATGGGAAAGACAGCTTGGCCATAGCTCGCGATGCCAAGATCGCGAAGTACACACCACTCGCACATACTCTATATTCTCAGGGTTATAATGTGAATGTAAAAGCGATAGTCGTCGGGACCCTCGGCACGTGGGACTCGCGCAATGAACCGGTGCTGAAGCGTCTGCGTGTCAATGAACGATACGCGTCGATGATGCGCAAACTCATTGTCTCGGAAACCATCCACTGGTCGAGGGACATCTATGGGATATCTCCCGCTCATCAGGCTGAAAAAATTCTCACCCTGTCGGGGATTTGAACTTAGCAACTCAAGCGCCAGCGCTAAGACTGCGCACTTAGTCCAGTCGGCTATTCTAATGTCGGTAATTGAAAAATTAATGTCGGTCGAACAAAATAGCCTCTTTGGGGATAGGAAGATCCCCAGGTCTTGGATTTTGAGACTGGTTATTTAATTTGATAATCTCTATCTTACGGACCGCGATTGGCCAGAATGCCCAGACTTTTCAAGCTCTTCTTGTTGACGAAGTAATACGGACGTACTGCAAGCAGTAACACCACTGTGATGATGCCAATGAGTTTCGTTCTCCAGTTTGGTTTGATACACCGGTGGAAAAAATAGAGTAATAATATTCTGGGATTATTACGCCTGCATTTTCAATTCAATCATTAAAAAAAAAATTATTTTCACAGTGGTGTCACTCCTTAAGGATCTAATAGGTGTCTCAAGGATGTAACGTAATACCGAAACGACTGTGTCCTTTTCAATCCTATCACATTTATTTCTGTTGACAGATTTATTAACGATAATAATAATAATAATAATAATTATATTTGAGTATGAAGGGCTGAATGAAATTTTAGATGAATAATTTTTCTCCCGTAAGTGTTATCAACATTCCAGTGCCAATTGAGTTATCAGATTATGTCAAAAAATTACAAAACAAAAACACATTATTGCGTATTGTGACAGATAGTGAATATTAAATATTTTGCCAAAAATTTTATGTGACTTTATTACAAATTATGTCACACTATGTCATATCATATCATGTCATATCATACAATATCAGAATGTGATAGCGGAATCTATGAACTACGTCATCAGGAAAGATACAATTTTGACATATGACGTGTCACAACCCACGACAAATTCTTCAAAATTATTATAAATGGAGCCACAAAAATATCAGATATTAGAACATATTTTGACAGATTATAACATATGTGACATTTCCTGAGATTATGTGCTAATTACTAAACTTATGAGATCATTTGACGTTAGCTGACTGCCTTGGCAGGGGCAATCTGTGCGAAGCTCAATTTTAAAAAACTTCGTGCCAGACTCAAAATAATATCTATCGCTGATTTATATCGTCCAATTATTCAACTCGTAATGTACCTCCATCCCCTCCAGGCGGCAATAAAAAAATCTTCAACTGGAAAACAAATTACCAGAAAAAAAATTGCTCAATCTCGCCCCAACTTATTTGACTGCACATACCAAATACATTTATTATTATCATTTTGAAAAGACTATGTCGTTGAAATGGACTGTTGATATTTTTGGAGATTCCTGCGTTACATCCTTAATTGCTGTTCGGGAACCAGAAAACTGCAAAATTTTATTTTAAAAAAATGAAGGAACGAATTATTTACAAACATTATGTTTGAGTATTAATTGTCGTGATGTCATTGAAAGCATTCCATTCGTTCACCAATGCGTGATGTTAAAATTAAATTTCTAATACCAATCACGATTAATACGATGTTCACCAAAAGAATGCTCCATTGGTGTCACATTATGCCCATTCAAAAAAACTGAATTTCTGAAATCAGAAAGTACTGTGTCACCTATATCTAATTTCATTCAATGGCACATGAAAAATATTTCGTTGAATGGCAAATGAAAAGTATTTCACTGAATGGCAAATGAAAATTATTTCGTTGAATGGCAAATGAAAAATATTTCATTGAATGGAAAATGAAAAATATTTCATTCAATGACAAATGAATAAATATTTTATTATGCAATAAATAAAAAAATAAAAATTATCACACCACTCACATCACGCAAAAAAAATGCTACCGAGGACCTTGAGATTGATCCTCGTCGATTGACCAATAATCTCCGCACTGTGTTTATTTCCGCACTTTCCTATTTATCCAAAGTATTCTGCTTCCATTAGATTATTCAAATTCATTCATATGATTTGTTGATTAAAATTATCAATGACGACAAATTCTGTAGTAAGTGATCAATCGAGTCAATCCCCTGCCTACGGGCTCTATCTTCGGAATCACCCCCACCCCTCCCCCTTGCAAAGTTCCAAAGTTGGATATCTTTGATAATGTAAGACATTATTTGTACCATCATTAAGATCAATCTTTTGGCTTTTGTCATTTACAGTTCAACAGTGATATCTCAAAATCTAACAGACATACAAAAAATTGCATTACATGAAATTTGTAGATCTGGCCCTGCTCTAAAAAAAAGGTCCTATAAACATCTCTCCATCTTTATTACTTTTCGAGATTTTTAATGAACAACGATGGCGCGTGGGAACTCGATGGATCACTTCACTCCAGAACGATAAATTAATTTTTTTCACCACGGTCCTTATCACTAAATTCGCAATGATACATGATTATTATCAAAAGACTGTCGTAATAATTGTAATTATTGAAAAATTATCTCAGCACGAATAATAATATTTCCATGATTTTGTCGAAATTTTCTCTATTGCAAAAAATTACGAATAATTTTTTTCTATATAAATGGTAAATAATATTTAATCGGATATTTATTCTTAGTTATATCTCTTGATGAATCAATTAAATTCATTAAAAATTCCTGTGGAACTGATAACACAATTATCTTATAAAATTTTTTTAAAAATTATCCAGAATGCCAAATCATTAACAAAAATGTATTGTCGTTGTTTTCCAACGTTAAAACGACGATTTAATACGTCAATTATTTTTCTGTCTCTGTAAATTATTAAATTTAACGACTAATTTAATAAAAAAAAATCATGAAATGAATTTCTATATCAGAGACTGAAGATTGTGGCGGATGTTGCACCAAAATGAACAAATCGGAATGCTTGTGTGATCAATATAAACAATGTTATAAGCTTTTGGGATGTCGGTCTCTATTTGCAGTATATGTACAATTGAAAAATTAAAAATAAAATTAAAATAAAACTCAAATTGATAAATAAAAAAGCCCATAATGAAACAATGTAAATGTACGCAATGCAGGATCTTATATGTATATATTTGTGTGAGCTGTAATGATATTTAAAACATTATGAAAATAAATTATAATTGCCTTAATTTGTGTGAAATTAATTTGTTCAATCCCACTCAATCTTTGACTTATTTAGTTCTAAGATTTCCTCAGAAATGTTCTCCCATTTTCCTCAAATTAATTTACGTAATATCTCACATATTTTTTTCGTATTTTCCATTGCCACATGACCTGCATTGTTGACCCTTGCGCTAAATATTGCGCAATTATCAAAATTATCAACGCCGCGCATGCGCAGTACCAGGGTGGGAAAATTATTGATTTGAATGCGCAAGTGCAACTGATGGCCTGTGTTCGTTTTTCCTACAATAGTTTATCATCGTATCTCCGCTTTTTGGCGGAAATTTTCCGCATTACTGAGTTTTTCACGAAGTTAACAAGTCCTGTGGACAATTGAAATTATACGGATGAGAGGAATAGACAAGATAAATCAAAAATGGTAGGACCTGGGGCATCCTTGTGACTAACCGTACCATTCAAAAATTCCAATAATTCAAGAACTGGAAATAATTCCAGAGCGGACGAGTTTGAGAAAATTAATACTGACCTGGCAACGCTCTGTAAGGTAACTCAAATTTATCGTAATCAATTTCGATACGATTATTATTCCATAATTCACATTTTTATTCTCAGGTTTTTGCCTCTAAATAGACGCCCCATGTTAATTTTGTTGTTGAATTTTAACCGTTTTTTTGCAAATGATATTAATGGTTTAAAGGCAAAAATGCGAAATTTACGGGTGGAGTCCGTTCGTGACAATGTCAATAAATTTAGCTAATGGGAAGATAATTTTTTTTTTTTTAAATGTGAAGTGGATCCAACGTAACGCTTTAACAATTCAGAAATGTCACGAAACTACAGGTGTATCCTGTAAGCCCTGTAGCAGGGCCAGGAGCAGCGCGTTCCGTATGGGAATTAAGTCCAGATCCCGACATGGTCGGGCATCTACCCAACAATCCTATATCTCACCTGCCCAACATCTCCCAGAGCTCTAGTCTAACGAAGAGCAATGGTCCAGATGAGAATATCTACGCTGAGGAGGCGACACCGGGGCAGGGGCCCACGGATGAAACGAAGAAGATCTTCGAGCTCTTGAGAGCAGGGTAAAATTTTTCCCTCTATCAATCTATACCCCGCTATCAATCACCTACTAATCATCTTTGCAATACTAGAGACACAGAAACGGTGGAGGAAATGGTGGAAAAAAATGGCCTGAGTGTCCTGAGTGCTCGAGATAAATGGGGATATACCCCAGCGCATTGGGCGGCTCTGGATGGAAACGTGGAGGTCAGTACAAAAGAAATCCATTTGCTCGTGAAAATCAACAGATTTTGTCAAAACCAAACCTAGGCTTTTTTTTTTTTATAGCTTTCAAACCTTCCCGCTTATTTGCGACATTAACATACATAAAATGTTAATTACCATGCAAAAAATTTTACCATTATACAAACATAGTTATCCTGGACTTAATATTCGATACAATTCAAGATTTCCTTAATTCTAAATTTTAAGATTTATTGCAACGAGATAATCGTTGATGATATGTAATATTTGGGTATTTGATGAATTGAGAAACACATTAATATGGTACGGGGGGGAAGGACCCAGTAGCTCTCAGACATTGCGTTAAAATTGCCAAAGTACGTGATTCAGCTCTTCCTCCAAAGTCCACATGCGCAGTCTCTAGAGCCGATGATCCCCACTCGGCCGATTCCTCAAAATTGATGGCAATTAGTCAAGTACATATTATAATAACGAGTGTGCATCTTATGAGTTTCAATTCCAAATTTCTCATAATCAGATCATTCGGATTTCATGGGTGTTGACAGGAGAGATTCTGACGTGGAAGAAATGGAAATTATAATTGATTAATTTACTCACTGCAGGTCATGCGATATCTGGTCGAGCGCAATGGTCCCGTGGACCTGTCCTGCCTTGGCACCCAGGGACCGAAACCGATTCACTGGGCGTGTAGGAAAGGTCACAGTGCAATAGTTCAAATATTATTGAAGGTAAACTACCCCCCCCCCCCCGCCCTGTCCCGCCTCCCCGAATTTCCGCGAAAGATCAATTGGTCCATATATAGAACTGATCAATTCCTACGCTGATAGAAGGTGCTATTTTAGTTTGCATCAAGATGTCTATCGAGAATTCCATCAGTATCACTGGACTCAATCTCACATTCCGGGAAATGATGGACCATTATCGTGTCCCTGAGCCTTCAAGACTTCGTGAAGGGTCGGAAAAATTATTGTCCTGAATGTTCTAGGCAGGAGTTGCGGTCAACACAGCTGACTTCAAAGGACTAACACCGCTAATGACAGCCTGTATGTTCGGAAAATTTGCAACAGCCGCATTCCTCCTCGGCTCCAAGGCTCAGGGCCACTTAACCGATATCAATGGAGACACTGCATTACACTGGGCTGCGTATAAAGGACACCCAGAGTTGATAAGACTTCTCATGTACAGTGGAGTCGATCTCCAAAAACCCGACTATTTCGGCTCCACTCCCCTACATCTCGCCTGCCTCTCCGGCAATGTAAGCTGTGTGAAGATACTCTGCGAGAAGAGCAAAATTGAATTGGGGCCAAAGGATAAAAATGGGAAAACACCGCTTCAACTGGCGAAGAGCCATCGGCATTCTGAGGTTGTGGAAATTCTTGAGAATGAGCAGAAGCGACGTGCACGATGGGTACCACCCATCAATGAACTGTGGTAAGCTGTCATCAGAGTTGGATATTTTTCTGTTGAATTAATTTTGCAAGTTTTTTTTCCTTTTTCAATCTTTGGAAACATCTTCCTGACATTTTTACATTATTGAAAATTTCGCAATTTTTTTTTTATCTTAAAATTCCGAAAAAAATAAAGAACAACAAAAAAGAAAATATGAAAAAATAAAAAAATAAATTAAAAAAATTTTTTTAAAATTTAAAAAAAATTGTGAAAAAATATAAAAAAAAAATTAAAAATTATTAAAAATAAAAAAAAAATTATGAGAAAATAATAGTTACTAAAAATCTTCGGTTTCTCTCAACAAACAATTTTAATAAATTTTTATCATTGACCTTCCAAGGAGTTCTCGCCCAGCTCTGACTGCCACGATGACTAATCCTTCACTATCAATTGATCATTACATCAGGAAACGATTGATTATTTCACAGGGCACTGCTATTCGGTGGCGCTGGAAATAGCAAAGGACCTCTACTACTCTTCATGGGCTCAGTCCTCCTCTGGGGTTATCCCATGTATCTACTAAAATGCATTCCAATAACCTGGAATTTATTGAGGGGTAGCCATTACTGTTTTATTTACTGGAATATACTTATGTGGATATCGTGGATTGTTGCTAATAGGCGAGATCCCGGTTACGTGCCTCAAAATACTGATACTTATTACAGGGCTATCAAACAGGTGAGCCAAAACAATAAAGGGGAATGAAAAATAAATCAATGAGAAGAAAAATTGGTAAAAAAAAACCGCATTGATAATAAGAAAAAACTCTTCTCTTTGATTGATTTTCATTTTTTTCTTTCCAGATTCCCTACTTCGACAAATGGAAAAAGAGAAACGTTATTTTATCACGTTTATGCCATAGTTGTAGATGCTTCAGGCCCTTAAGAGCCAAGCACTGTAGAATTTGCAATCGTTGTGTTTCCTATTTTGATCATCACTGTCCATTTATTTATAATTGTGTTGGTCTACGAAACAGGTATTTTCCAATAATTCCACTTAGTTTTATTAGAATTTAATTAGCCCTGACCTATTTAAATAACTCTGAAATGATTCATTTTTTTAATCTTCCAGAATGTGGTTTTTTCTATTTGTTATGTGCATTGCAATAAATTGTACCTTCACACTGTACTTCGCTTGCTATTGCATCGCAATTGAGGGATTGCAGTTGATGTACGTGTTGGGTCTGATGGAGGCGCTTGTTTTTTGCGGACTCGGTTGGATACTAACATGCACATCAGTAAGCAAAACTGGAAAAATATTATTAATTTCAAATTAAAAAATTTTTTTTGTAGTATTTTTTGCTATGGTAAAATTTATTAATTTTGCATAAATTTTTCTATCCATTTTTAGGTATTACACGCCTGCATGAATTTGACGACCAACGAGATGTTCAATTACAAAAGATACTCGTATTTGCGGGACAAAAGGGGACGATATCTTAATCCTTTTAGTAGAGGACCTGTACTCAATTTTATTGAATTCTTTCTTTATCCACCCGATCATCATGCTACAGATCCACAGCATTATCACATACTTTCTGAGGAAGTTATGTAACATTAGGATTGGTGAAATGCAACGGAATTATTGACCGATTCAAAATTATATTAAAACGAAATTTAAAAAAAAAATTCATCGAACAATTCTCGTAGTAAATATGCACGTGTATATTTTATAAATTTGATTAGACAAAGTCATTACAGCTGTTCATTAATATTAATTAAATCGATAGAATTAGACTCAATAATTGCATTATTTTTTAAATACTGATAGTGAGTCAATGGTTCAACTTTCTGTTCAAAAACTCCATAAAAACTAATCTGCAAATTCTTACTTAATTGGCACTGAGACTCGGGCTCCAATACGAATCGGTGATCAAATTATTACTTTTGCAATGATTCAATTTTCTGTATAAAACAATGTATACTTTATATAAGAGAACGGAAAAGCTTTGCTAAAAATCTTTGGTAAAATCTATTCTAAATCATCGCTAAGATTCTATCTCTATTTCGACTTGTAAAGCCTCATGTGATGATAAAAAATCTAGTGTATAAAATAAAATTGTTCTAAAAGTATCAAAAAATATCGAAGATAGAATGACGTTATTAACCTGATTTCTCTCTATTAGGCCGTGAAAATTTAGTGAAAAAAAAACAAAGTGACTGAAGCAGTTAAGTCGTCTTTGTTACTTCAATTCGTAGCAAAAATCGTAGTTTGGTGGTGGCTCCGGAATGGGTGGTGGATCCTGGGGTATCTCAAGCCCTTCAGCATCCAAAAGTCTCAACTTAATGTCCATTGAGAGCAGAGTTTCCAGATCTTTCTCAGTTTCTTTGCTCGTCATTTTATTCCCAAGCAGCGCATTGATACCATCAGTCCAATAATCGTAAACTTGTTCATCCGGCGCAACGAAATCAAGATTGGATACATCCACTGAGTCCAGAGCGAGGGAAAAAGCCAATTGATGAGTTGTTTTTCGTCTCTGGAGATCTTTCATATGGGGACAATCTCTGCCGATGAGCAATCCACGAACGTCCACTGCTGCCAATTTCATGGGGAGCTCGTCAATTGTTGGAACTGATTTCTCGTCGCAGTCCCCGTAATGAAAGACTTTGTGGTTTGGGGAGAGACGAACGTACCAGAATTTATCTTTTATACGCTGGAAAGACAAGAATTGGTATCGATAATACATTTTCACATATTTTCTGAAAACTGGATTTTTGTAAAGATTTTTGTAAAGATTTTTGTAATTTTTGTAACGATTTCTGTAATTTTTGTGAAGATTTTTGTAATTTTTATAAAGATTTTTGTAATTTTTGTAAAAAATTTTGGAAGAAGGCAATTAATCAAATAATTAGAATTTCATTACCTGACCCCTAGCACTGTACTTAGTAAATCGCGTGCCCTCAACGAGAAAGCCCAGGCGCTGTTGTTGAATGAGATCCAAAATATCTGGTGTTATCTGCTCTCGTAATTCCTCAATAGGTTTAGCATGGCTCTCTGACTCTTCTCTGGTATTTCTCTCCTGTTGCCACAGGCTCGTAATTGTTGAATAAGTTAAGCCCTGTAGTTTGGTCTTGAATTTGTCGAGACCCGTGGGCTTGGACTGGAGAGCACGTGTGATCTGTTCACGAACGACTGAAAAAACTTTGACAAAATCCTCGGTTGTCGCTCGCATTTCCTTCCACGTTTTGTTCAGGAGAACGATGCAAACGCAGTAAAATTCCTCGAAAGGATGGTCGTGAGTGAAGAACATTGGGTGGTAAGACTGGCCCTGTTCACTGGGTGCTTCTCCAATGTTCAGAATCTGAATAAAAATTGCATGATTAGAAACAACTGATAATGACGAAAACAAAATTTTCAGTACCTCACACAGTAGTTTCACAAGCTCCACGCTGGTTCTGCCGAATGGGCATTCGTGCTCGTCCGCACGGCATGAATGCTCCAACACAACTTTAGTGTAAGCCTCTGTATGATTCCTGGCAAAATATACCATGCAGTCCAATGCCAACATTCCGGGAGGTGTAACGGTGAAATCAAGAGCTGGATTTATATCATACTTGAAGCCTAATTTCTTATAATCTTTGGCAGGCAGCCCGTGTTTACGAGATGTCACGTCGCTCCCAGTATTTCCCTCAGTGTCGAAAGCTATTCTACGCAGCTCCTTTATCTTGTCATGGGCATCTTGGTCCTGGGGATCCATTTTTGTCATCATTCGGTGCTCCAGGAGACCGAGCATTAATGTTTGTAATACGTAGAGTTGATGAGCCATTTCTGTACCAACCTGCACCAATTAATTTTTCCGTTTATATACATCTCATCAGCGAAACTTTTTTTTAACGCATTTTTTTTTTTAAGTAAAGAGATTATTTATTATTTTAATAATAAAATTATTTATTAATATATAACAATTATTTATATTTAAAGAAAATTTTAATCTTTTCATACTGAAGTCATTCCCAAAAATTGTACGTTGAGTATTTATGCTAAGTTGATTTTTCGATTATGAAAAATTCAAATTTAGTGTTTAAATTAAAATAGTGAACAAAGGGCTGAAAAATCTAAGTGTGAAGCAAAAAACCATCCAAGACAGTTTCTTCTTATACATTTTTTTTAAGAGACGACAACAATAAATTATAATTATGAATCTAAAACTTACTTCGCCAGTTGATTGAATAACATTCGTAAGAAAAACATTTCTTATTTGTTTAGACTGCAAAGTAGCAGCCACATGTTTTCGTTTGCGTGCGTCAGCTTTAAGGAATAATGCATTGATCAAAGCAATGGTGTTCTGCTGTATCTCCGATTTCATATTCTGCAGATGATTGGATAAATTGGGAAATGTCACCTCCTTCTCGACTAGACCGTATTGTCCCGATGAATTTAAGACAATATTTTCGAGAATACTCAAAGCCGCTTCTATGACATCCGCGTCCTGTGTTACAGCTTGATTGTTCACGTAACTCGCGACTTTGTTTATGAATGGGGGCTCGAGAATATCCCAAGAAACGATTCCATGATCCATTAGGGCGACGAAGGACTGCAAGGAGTATGCAAGTGCTGTCGTTTTATATTTTCCAGATTCCACCTGAAAAAGAAAATTTATGAATCAGAATGAAAACTTTTTTTTCCACAATTTATTTGGTACGTTTTATCATTTTTCTGCCTTTATCAATCACATTCGATTTAAAGTCATCAGAACAAAATTTGAATGCTTACTTGGCTACAGTAACTCTTGACATTTAATCTAAAAATTTTGAAAGTATCTCCAATGCAATGGAAGATCAACAAAAACATATTCAAGAAAGCGCATGCACATAAATGCACATCGTTAGAGTTGAAATATTCCGAAAATCGTGACATGATTTATTTTTCAATCGTCATTCATTTATTCCTTGATCAGATTAGTCAGATAACATCGTCAAGTTTGTTGATAATCGCCTTTGCATCGATAAACATCGATATTTGGGATATCGATGCGGGTTTAGTCTTCGAAAGTATGACAATTGTTCAAGTTGTCATAGCTTATGTAGTTATTGAAAATCATATACACAGAATATTTTTTGACGTTCTGTTAATTTATTAAGTTTCGAGTGTTTTACATATTCTGTCCAGTGTTGACAAATTTTATATGTACGCGATAATTACAGAAAAAACAAAAGATGCTTGCACCAAATTGGAAAATTAAAAGCTCTCATTTTTTCGGAGTCAATGATTAGCAGTATCTGCAACTTCGGAGGATATATTGTTACTCCAAATATCAAATTGTAATCCAGCGCGCGAAGCGCGCATTCGGGCTTGTACATATACGAACGCATATCCACATTCGCGTGCTGCGCATGCGCATTCCGTTTTTCCGCCGCACTGAATGATGGCGCGTCGGTTTCGGTCTTACGCTTTTCGATAATTTTGATACATATCGATAGTTTCTTTCCTCTCTCTCTCTTACTATAGGATAGATTTATTCATACTGATGTGTAAGGAAGACCGGAAGTACTTTACTAACCTGAGAAATTATCAAAGCAAACCCCTGTTTGTTGATAAACTCATGTGCAAATGTTATATCCGGAGCTAAGCAGCTCAATTTTTCAAGAGCCACAGTTTTTTCCTCAGCCGTTCCATCGTTCAACTTGGCGAGAATATCACCAGCTGTTTTCGAGGGTGAATACTCCAGCTTCAATATACTTCCGTTCTTCACTTCATTTCTATTTTTCTCAGTGATGTAATTCTTATTATTACTCTCGGAGAATTGAAGGGAGTAGGTCTCTGGATCTGACAGGCCCCAGCCATTGCATAGTTCCTGCATGACAAAATAAAAATATTAGTTATTTAGCAGAAAATTTGGCCCTTACATTAGATTAAATTAATTTTTTTTTTTAATATTTTAATATTTTTTTTTTTTTTAATTTTCATTCTACTTCTGCTTCTTACTCTTCTTTATATACACTATATATATATATATATATATATTGATTTTAAAAAAATTACGAAAATTCCATTAGATAATGTGCGCCAATGGCCATTCGTTTAGTTAATATATGAGGAAAGTGCATCGACTTGTTTATTTTCTCATTATGTTCACGATATTTACGATATTACTTGGACGTTTATTACCTGAATTATTCCGGTCAAAGGTTGCTTCTGATTGAACTCAATGAGCTTAGGGTTGAGACCTGTCCCAGCTGTCTTCACCGCAATTTTCACAATATTCGAATCTTTTTGGACCGGCATTTTGATTGTCTGTGTGTGCATCAATATTAACTTTCATGAAATTTAAGAGTAGTGTGAAAAACTATGAAACTTCTCCATTTAATGTGCACTTGACAATCTCCAGAGCCTATGTGTCATAACAATGATGGCCATTGTCGTTTCATCTTGAACACGAGTAACACTTCATTTAGTATTAGAATTATCTGTAGCCGAGTTCAGATAAAAAATTTATCTCATGTTCCTCCGGTTTTTTTTCAGCTGTTAGGAATATCAAGGTCACTAGATAAGGCAGATGATGGGAACGCGATGTGAGGTTAGGAGAGACACGCGACGTTCGGCCGTCGACCGATAGGGGTTTGAAAAAAGGCGGGAAACTAGGATATTTGAAATCGAGAAATTTAGTTAGTGGACCGAATGTGTTCCCTGTTCCAATTTCGTTTTATGTTTTTTCCACTGATAACGTGATATAATATGTTATACAGGGGGTCCCATTTGAAACGATGCACCTAAATATCTTCTAGGGGAGGTAGGTCACGAAAAAATATTCTCCACAGTTGCAGGGTCTTTAGGACATCCGATACGTGCGTTATTTTGAATTTGCAAGCTCCTCCTGTATATAGACCGGTGGGGGTTTCCCCCGAATTCTTGAAAGTCTTCAGTACCTTGGGGAGATCGGCAGAGTGCGCGCGCATCGAATTCAAACACGCAAGCACCATCTAAAGAAAATTTATAAAAATCTTAAAGTTTATGAAGTCTTCTAAATGTTTACATTAGATTTTTCAATTCTCCAACGTTCTTTCCCAGTTTTCGAAAATTCCAAGTGTCAACATTTAAACGTACCCAATTTTTAAAATTTTTATAACTTGATATTGGTGAAATAGTTTGATTTAACAATATAAAGAGTCAAATTAAAGCTGGAATAATGAAATATAATCGGAAAGTTTTGGCGTTTTGTTAAATGAAAGTAAATAATAGTTTGAACAATTCAGCATTGATGTACCTAAATATGAGAAGGAGTACTCCTTCTAGAAAATACCATTCTAGAACTCATCAAATATTTGGAAATCCACCATTTAAGGTAACTTATCACCATCAGATATTCATCTATCATTAATCAGGAAGATTTGTTTATCCCACAATACATGACAGGCTATAAATTGCGTGGATCTTCAATCGCCAGGGTAGAGACGTTTTGCGGCAAGGTTGAGTCTGCTGGGAATAAATGCAACTACGAAATGGAAATTTTTTCTGTGAACAATTCAATCAATTTAGAAACAATTTACAAAATATTTTATATACGTAATCGACTAAATCACAACCAACTACAAGGTAAAGAGAAATAGCGCATTTATGGTCAGAGATCAAATTTAATAATCGATCGATGGAGAGGTTCAACATAGAAAATTCAGGTTTTTCAACAAATATATCTTTCATTGATTCAAGACTATCAAGTCACTAAGTTATTACACATTCTGGATTCTTCATCACTGTCAAAAAACTATTATGGTTATTAACCATCAAAGCCCCTGGATCTTCAATTCCTAGCAACTTTGATCAAGGTCTTTAATTTGAGCTAGTTCGCTCATGTGTTTTGTTCTTTCGACCTGATGTCGACTGTCCATCTTGGGTGGGAACTCAAATTCAACTATATACATCATAGTTCTACAATATTGGTGCAAGGTTTAAAAATTCAACTGAATAGCAGTATTTGGTCACTGTAACCCAGAAATACAATTCTACAATTCTTCAATTGATGAATGTATCATCACTCGATCTCCATCCCCGTATGCAATCAAAAAAATTGGTTTGGTGGGAGGAGTTGGGTCTTGTACCATAACGATTGGGTGTAGCAAAAATGAGAGTAGTTGATTGACTTCCCACCAAATTGGTAGCAGCATTGCGTTTCCTAGCTAAAAATGTATCCAATGTTTTGATACTTTCATACAGACTTTCAACATCACAACTGCTGTAACGTCGAACTCTTTGATGGGTTGCCTCTCGTTCGACGGTGGACACAACGGCCGGTCGACTCATAGCAGATAATGTGTTATAGTTAGTATGACTGGATGCATTAACATGCACTCCCTCCGAGTTACGACCAATTGACGGGCTTCTAAAGGAACAATCAGTTTTCGGAACTTTGGTCTTTGAGTTCAGATTTATATTCTGCGTACTGGATTTTCCACTTCCCAACAGTCTTAGAATAGTCGCAGTTTGTGAACATCGTTCTTCATATTGTTCCCATGGATTTGTCCTGGAAGTGCCAGGTTCGTCTGCACAGCCACAAGCTCCCTCGCATGAACAAATCAAATATTGCTGATGATTGTCAATTTTTCGTCCGTCTGGCCTTGTTGAGCTTTCGCCAGATGCGCAGTTGATGCTGATCCCAGCAACGCTCGATTGCGGCTGTGGAGAAGAGTCTTCAACTTTCATGTTTGAGCTATACTTCCTTAAATACACACCAATGGTTGCGGTATCAATCGATGGGACAACAGCCGGTACACTTGCTATTGGCTCGTCTGGACCGGGGAGAGAGCTCTGCCGATGCCAAACTCGCCTCGAACGATTCCCACGGAGGCTTAATGGCACAGAAATATCTTGAAATGAAGAAACAAATTCCAAAAAAAAACATAATGAGACAAGTTCATCTACTAATTGGTGAATATTTTAGTGTTTTTCACTTATTTTTTTTGTAAGCTATCAGCTAGTTTAGAGCCAACGAATCGCTAATACTGGTTGAGCTTCATTGAGTCGATAAGAGACTGTAAATTTTCTGAACAGGTTTCGCTCACTGAAATCTTACTATGTCAGATTTTGAAATACAAATAGCAACTCGAAATATGGAAGAGGAACTTACGTAGAACATTGTGTCTTGACAATGTCGAATTTCTCGGTATTGTTCCAGGTGGCGTGATGTAAGGTGGAGGCGGGCTCTCGGGTATCATCGGCACGTTAGTCACTCGAGACGTCGCTTGAACATTCCCGATGATCCTGGAATCGACATTACATATACAAAATGCCATTTTTAAAATCATCAAGTATACCATTTTGAGCAATGTGTTGTTACGGTTTACGGCGTGTAAGGGTTTACTCAATTATGAGATGGCAATTTTTTGTCGGTTTTGTACCTGTGTGTGTGGGGGGGGGGGGTCAAACTCACGGTCTTTGATTTGGTAAACTCCGACTCCTAGGTTCTCGACGATGGCTCTTTCCTCTCGTCTTGGCTCTTTTTATAACTTCACTTTCAAAGCCAACTTTAACTACCTCATCATAACCTGGTGGAGCCTCGTACATCGGTGGGTCATCAGTCACGGATATTTCGTCAATCCTTGCACTATCTGCAATATCAAAAACTGTCCAAGAATTACTTGAGCAGAAACTCCAAAAATTCCCAAAATCAAAAAGTTCGAATTGCAAAAATTCTAAAATTCAAAAAAAAAATTGGAATAAAAATTCGAAAAATCCCAATTTTTTGAATTTAATACTCTCGAATATTTTCAAAAAATTCGCAAATACTGCACCGCTATCTCAATGATTATCTTCAGTCTAAAATTTTTCATCGAAGGAACTTGACACAATATACCTAAAAGTTCGCTGATGGTCTGTAATCGTGACTGAAGCTCTCTCTGCTGCCTGGCTCGGGCACCCATCCGGTACAGCAGAATAATTAAAGCTGATATTATCACAATGAGACCTAAACTGCTTGCGACAAATACAAGAGTAGCGGTCTTCAAATCAGGATACCGCTCAATCTTCGGGAAATAGTAATTAGCCTTATTCGCATGCCACTTCCGGTCTTGAGGTTCCTCCTGCCAAGCTGATGGCAATAGAAATAATTCGCTGAATGAAATAACTTCAGTAGCGAAGTGGTAAACTAGCATAACTGAATTTGCAAGTGCCTGAACATCGAAAGTTCAGCAAATATTTTACGACAATTTTATTTAAATTTTAATTTAAAAAAAAAACCTTTCAAAAATTTTAAAACAATTGCAGTTGCAATTATCCCAGTCTACAGATTTCTAGTATAAATAAATCAACATGTGAGAGATTTAACTACGTCTGAAACATGTTGACGGTTCATCACTGTTGTCCCCACAATGATCAAATCCATCGCAATTCAATTGACTTGGAATGCACCGATGATTGTGGCATAAGTAATCAGAGCTGGAGTAACAATCTGAAAAATGTCAAAAGGTCAGTCAAGCGAGAAACGTCTTTTAAACAAATAATCATAACGATAATAAATTACCCATATATCCAAAAGCTGCGTAAGCAATGGCAACTCGGGATGTAGTGCCAAATGTCCCGCGAAGACTAACATGAAATCCGCTTGAGATGGGTGCGACATGCTCTCTACTTCGCGCCAACTGCATTTGACTACTGGGATGTCGGAGGATCTCCAGGGGCAGCAAGGCCGATGTGGGGCCTTGTCTGATTATCAATTCCGTATTTCCACCTAGAGTCAATCATTAAATTTCACGAGCATTACTATTATTGTTGTAACAATTTTAATATTATGTGCATAATTTGTACTAACCCATATTATTGAAGCTGATAACTTTGATGTACATATGTGTCTTCATATGCAAAAAATTTTTCGGTGGGCGAATAAGCCAGACACAGTCATACGTCTTTATCCCTTGATTCACCATATCCAGCATGGTGATGGTACCACCAAGATTTTCCACATAGCCGCCACAATCCGTTATCGGCTGGACTGAATTTTCGGACTGCTGGCCCAGAACATAAGAATAAAATGCTTTGTAACCCAATCCCGTTCCGCCGTTGGCGTAAAATCTTATTAACAGGGATGGTCCAGAGCTGACGATTATCGGCGGGCGGAATCTAGCACCACTGCTGACGTCCAAGCGTTGTCCATTCCAATCGTAAAACTGGATAACAGAAGAAATATGAGGTAGTGAGTAACGATACTAACAATACTGCTGAGGAGATCTTATGGCAGGTTTCTGCAAGCACTCTTTTAGGGTATTATGTTTTTTGATTAGAGGAAATATCCGGGGAAATTGTCGTCCCCGAGTTGGTTATTTCACCTTCTAATTAGCAACTTTTTATCTTTGAGTTGGAGACTTTTCATCTCTGAATCGGATTCTGTGATGTATCGGAATAGAACATTTTTTTTGACATGGAGAAGATTTGCTGGAATACAGCTCCAGAGGAAAGATTGTAGTCGGAATAAGAAATCTTGGAGAACGCTATGGAGACTCTAAACGAAGAATTAGTTTCTTATAACACGTAAATTTTACCTCGATTATAGAGACGGCTGCTAATTGAAAATCACTGAAGAGCACTCGAACTTTGCAGGAAGGTGATTGAATAGGACATGTGATGACATACTCTAAACCCAAATCCCTTGGATATCTCGCAGGGAAAAAAGGAGATGTCAGAATGCCGCCCATGGTTCCATTATTGCTTTTCAGGTTTTTGTTATCCGATCCATTCAAGTGCACTCGATTTCCTTGAAAGAGAGGAAGATTGATTATCGTAGCATATAGTACAATCAATGGACCAGGATTAGAATCCTTCATGATTTTCTAAACAACTAATTCAGTTTTAGGAACTCAAAGTTTTCGATTTTTATCACTTACTTTCCGCAACATATTCAAGGACGAACCCATCCTTATGCACGTGTGAATAAAGCAATGTTATCAACACTGTTCTCGTACTGGATTTGTATACAATGGGAGTATAATGTCCGCAAAAAGGTGTTCCAGAAATATCATCATAAGGAGGCTCCGAGATCCACACATAATCACACCTGTTTTAACACACATACCATAAAAATGACAACCTGAAAATTTATCGAGATGAATCATGGATCACAAAATTCTAATTTTGAATCACGTTAATTATCTCGTTACTGACTGGTTGTACAAGACGATCGTGCAAAAATTCGGACAAGACGGTGGAGAAAATGGAAGCTCACCTGCACGGGCTGTCTAAGATGATACCATTATCACTGCAAGTATGGGGCAAATTGATGCTCTTGAATGTAACGACAATCGCGCATGATGGACAACTGACGAGCTCCAAGCTGCACTGATGATAAGAATTATTGGCTAATTCTGAGGATTGCGATTCAATTGCATTTTCCATAAATGACATATTCTTGGAGTATAGTACACCGTGTTCCCCAAGCTCCACATACAAACGTCGGCCATTATGGGGTCCACAAATATCTTCATTTCTCGTGACATTGCACTGCACGATAACCACAGCACATAAAACTAGAATAAAGCTGATGATATTATTGGTAAAATTCATTTTTCAATGTACACCATCGCGATTTGGTGACATGCCCGAGGCGAAGGTAGCGCGCCTCCTTTGCTGGGTGGAAGAAACCCACTGCGACCTCCAATTTAATTAGATTAGTACTGGAGTTACGTCGACAGCCCTGCTTTCATATGGCATCTAGTACGTGCAGGTGCGAATCAACGGTGGCTTGTACGTACATGATCACAATTCTTGTACCGAAAATCTGTAAACAAGACATCTGACACCGGACATCCAGGGATCGTATCGCCCGGTTACCCTCCACACTCTTCCATCCGCTGATTCTTGAACAAAAAACGCAGTGACATCATGAAGAGCAAACCGTACAACAGTTTGGATGGGCAGAAATTTTTACCAAATCTTCATCGACCACCGATCTCCTTCAAATCCTAAAACAAGCACAAAACACATTAATTTTTTTTTCTGTTATAGCCTCCGAGCAGCACTGGCCTTTGGCACTCCCAGGTCCCAGAATCCAAGTATTATCCAATTTCTCATTCACATAAAATTTCATAAAAAAAAAAAATTTTATACAAATTAAGGATGTCCAATTTCGGAAAAAGGATAAAATCTCTTTCGCAATGTTTGTTTAACACAATGATTATATATTTTTTATTGCAATTTCATTAAAGAAATACATTTATATACATAAAAAAATGTGTCGCCACAATAATAATAATAATAATAATAATATTTAACATAACACAGACAGTACTGTATTATTTTTCATGTTTATATCTAATTTTTAGCCCCTAATATTATAATTCACTTAACAGTATATTGTGATACCATATAGAAATCTGTATTACTCGTATGAAATATAGCGGAATGTTATTGGCTATTCTTCATTTTTATTCCTTGTCGACAGTGTGTCGTACATTTCGTCTTGTGTTATACCTGTGAGATGCAACAGCGAACATTCATTGAAAAGATATTTAGGAAAGATAAATATCTGTCGATGAAGAAAACAATCATGAATCATAGGCCTAGAGATTTAGGACAATATTCGAAACACAGCCTAGATATATTCTATATATTATCTTATCATTATTATCATATGAGTGATTTTGCACAAATTATCATTTTTTCGTCTATCCAAACTAACTTGTATCCTTATCACTTTCAGACGAAAAAAAAGAAAAAATGCTAAGTAGAAACAGAAAATAAAAACCAAATGAATAGAGAATTTGGTGCCGATAGTTTTTAAGTTTCATCCAAATGTGTTATTGGCTTAGCATTAACATGAAACAATTAACTCTTACAATTGTTGGTTCATTGTGATTATATCGATGATCGGAAACGAAAATTTTACAATTGGAAATTGTGAATGCATTTTCTCGTAAAGCATTGGCATAATATGATGAACACGGTTCTCTAATGGCACTGGTAAATGGTGAATAAATAATTTTCGTAGTATTATGTATGTTCATATTTGAATAGCCCGGGTGAATAACAAGTTTATATTGAATTTTTTTTTTTATTGTTTCATTTCTTTTCACCTCTCCTTATCACATCTCTAGTCATTCAGTTATAGAAATGACCATTGCAACATGGATTCTTCGTCAATTCATTTTTATTATTAAAAAAAAGCCGGAAAGAAATTTGGACACTGTCCATACTCGAAAAGTTATTTCATTATTTTTGTCCAATTTTTTTTTTGAGCTGAAAATTGAGATCTCTAAATTTTACGAAAAAATTCTCTTTCAGAATTTGGCTGAATTGACAAAGATCTATAGAACTACCCCTTGAATTTACCACGGTCTTCTTCCAATTTCTCGAAAACCCATTGAGATAGCTCAATTCTAAATAGCATCTAATATCATGTTTTGTAAATCTCATCATACTTCACAAAGAACCTTCCAAAGAATGTTTGATATCTCTTTCAGGTTTCGAGACATCGGGCTAAAGCCGCGGAAAATTACGGAGAATACACCGTACTTCAATTGTCCGTCGTGTGAATATTTCAATATAAGCCAAATATGAGAACTTTCAACATTTCAATATAGTGAGTTTAGCTTTCAAACATCAGCATTTAACGGGCCTAACACCAATTGTGGGGCTTCTTTCTTATTATCACTTGTTACATAAATTTCGTTCTTCTCGTTTTTTTTTTAATAAACGTCGAGTCTAAACATATAACATACATTAACTCCCCCGCTTCACGCAACGCACATAGGAATGGAAAGACTCAATATCTTCCTACAAAGTGAATAGAACTCTTTCTTATTTCGCAATAATTTCTTTTCAATATCTCAAGGATAAAACTTCATGTATCCAGAAACTACTCAACCCTCTGCATTCCTATGATCTTTGTAAAAATAATAGCCAATTATCCTACTGTTGGCTTATGTACATGAATTTTTATTTTTTCACATTCAAGAATATTGCATATCCCAGAATTTTTATTCTCAAGATACTTTCAAATGTTTCCACCCATCATTCCCCTCAACTTGGAATATCACCAATAATTCAACACATGAAAACTCTTCTTGTACAATGAATACTTGCATACACATTGGGCACACCACATATCATCCACATTATGTATTCCATTTTTTTTTCTCATATCTAATATATAAATTGGGGCACATTATGCATATGTAATGATTTTAAATCCTTCATGTTCCTCTATGTTTTTGTTTTAACATTTATATTATCTGTACTTTCGTAAAATGCAATACACAAAAATAAATGCTCATATTTTAGTTATCATGTTTATTAATTACTCCGTGTACCTCATGACGTTTCATTAATCATACATCATATCAACAATTCAATTAAACATTTGTTTCCCATTCCATTTTTTTTCTGTTTAATATTTTTTTTACGAAGTAGGTATCACAAAAGTCCACCCTTTGAAAGGAGAAACAAATTAATATCCTTCCAGAAGGAAGTTATTACAGACACATTTCAACGAACTATTCCTGCTGTTTTTTGGCCCAGTATCATAGTTTTGCACACTCATCTATTAACCAACGTTGAATGACTCGTCGAGTATATTAATAGAGCTGAAATTTCTTTCGAGATATCAGTCGTGTAATAGGGAGTGTAGTCCAAACCAAACATTTTGGGATGAAGGTAAAATATAATTCAGAAAAGCAGTGAATGCCTGATAACAACTTCAAATTGAATGGTGCCACTCCCTTCAGATATAACCATGTAGTTTCCAATTTTTTTTTTTTTTTCATTCATTGGGGGATAAACTGAGCGGGCGGAACGATCACATTCATTTGGGCGACAATCTTAGTAAACATCCTGACACTAATATACATAACACGATGCAACTAATTCCTTCAATGTGACAAAGCGTACATCGACATTAATTTATGCGTGGAAACACAATAGCGATTAAAAAAAAATTCCCGACTTTAACGGTGGACATATACAACAATTGTGGGAAATTTATAGCGAGCAACCAGCACTGCGCTTATAATAATGTGTGTATATGTATGGGAGGTATTCCATGCCAGAATGACGGAAGACCCTTTAAAAGATAGCGACGATGTTTGTGCTAATTCTATACGATAAACAATTTTCTGTTTGTTTTTTACTTTTTGACTGATAAAAATATCCTCTCTGGATAAAATTTTGTTTTCAAGTGATTGTTATGAAACAAACAATACGTTCTCGTTTTTGTTCCCTCACATCCAACCAGTCTTAAAAAATAAAAAAGTTTTTTTTTCGTATATCAAATTTCAGCAAATATTTTTTTAAAGTCTGTGTTATTGAACTTTATTTTTCTTGAACTTTGTTCTAACAAAGTTATAGTTTATTTTATGAAATTGATTGCATAGAACGGAATTTATGTACAGAACGTATTTTTTTTGTGTTTTCTATTTTTTTTTTTTTTTTTTTTTTCATTTAGCTGTTTTCTATAACGTAAAGTTTGGAAAATTATATCTGAAAATGTCAGCAAGTCTGAAAAAAATCAAAGAATCACTCTTCATGGTATAGTCGGTACAAAGATTGTGGGAGTTTGTTGAAGGGTCAAGTCATTTTCGAGTTGGCATGAAAGACCTCATGAATATCATTCATACCAAACACGCAATACCAGAGGAACAAGGAAATTTGTATACTCATATATAAACTGAATTTCTAGATACCATGTGTTATTTTTGCCACAAGCATACCAAAAGAAAAAAACATAAAAATTTCCGTGGGGACACAGTTGCATTGATTTAATGGATTTGGAGAATTTATGAAACCATTGGTTTCAGAAACAGTGAGACTTTAAATATTAAATCGGGTGCAATTTCCCACACCAACGAGAGATTTTCCAAATACATTTTTCCCTCCATACGTGCTCACTGTCCAAACTGTATAAAACTCGAGTAAAATAGAATAACAAATGACAAGAATTAGTACGACTTTTCGTTGATACTTGACAAGAAATATGAAATTACAAAAGAGATGATAATGTATCTCTCAAGTGTTCTACCCCTTATTTTGGATTATGACCCTAACAATTCTGACGAAAATTCAGGACAAAATTAACGCCCTCATTTCACCAAAATAAAAAAAAGAGCAAGGGCAAGCGCTTGATAATGCGTCCATTAGAAGTGCTCCCACATGAGTAAAGTGTTACATTCGACTTAAAGATATTCGTTGTAGATGTGTACTATACATCATAAATAAAAATTTACAAACAGACAAAATTTAGTAGCCTCATGCCGGCCATTAAAACCCCCAAAATCTTCGCTCAATTTAACAAACAATGTTATAAATTTTTCTCATTATAAAAGTTAAATCTGACTCTTGAAATTCACAAATTGGAAAATTCTCCACTTTTAGCCATCTACAATGATTCAATCACCAAAGATACATTCGCAAATCTTTTCTCAGATCCAGGAATCTCCTATCCATCCTTGCAAGTTGAAATTGCATTTCCAAATAAATAATTCTTCACTCCTGTTTTCAATAAAACGTATTTACGGCCCAGCCGCAAACCAAAATTCCGACAATTCCGTCGACATATCGAAAATGGAGGGCATCGTATATATGTATGTATAAGAAAGTTTATTTTATTTTCATCATCAATAAATGTAGCCAGCCTACACCATTGGAGAAAAAACAACACTGTGCGCAGGTTAATCCTTGCCATCATTAAAATCATCATCTTGAATGCCATCAGATTATTCCTGATTCACTTTGCTTCATCCTCATCCATTGGCTCTTCAGAAACTTCTCGGGAATGTTCTGGCGTAGTTGTGAGATTTGTTGGTTGTTGCATCGACAAAGATGCCATTGCTGATACGGTATCAGTTTCATCATGTTCTCTTTGACTCGCTTGTAATACACTTGTTGCAACTGTATGTGCAGCTAATTTGACGCATGGCCAATGTGACATTTGAATGGCTATTGTTTTTTGTAATGTATCAATTGCATTTTGACATGGTATCCTTGTTAATTCTTCCTCTTGAATAGGACTCACTTCATCACCCAATAAAGCGCGCACACATTCTTGGGCTGAATCACAAATAGCAGCAAGATCATAACCACCCTCCAATGCAAGTACCACCTTGCCATTGGCAAGTTCGAGTAATTGCTGTGTCATTCTTCCAAAACACGCTGGACTAACTCTATAACCACCCAGGGGAGCTGGATGTCCAATTGCTGCATCAAAACCAGCAGATACGATGACAATATCTGGATTGAATTCCTTACCAATTGGCATTACAATTGTGCGAAAAGCAGCGAGATATTCAGCATCACCCATTGGCGGATTCAATCCACCTGACCAGGAAATATTGATGTTGTAGCCAAGACCATCACCCACACCGCACTCAGTGGGCCCACCGGTTCCCGGGAAAAAATTGCCATCGTCGTGACGGTGAATTGAGAGATATAGAATGCGAGGATCGTCGTAAAACATCTGTTGAGTGCCGTTCCCATGATGGACATCCTGCCAACAGAAACGAATATTCAATGTTTTTTGGGGGAAATGTAGCGTTTATTTTTAGTGATGATGCAACCCTTATTATTTGTTGTTATTTATTAGTCCATATTTCTAGTATTACCAGGTGAATTTTACTGTTGGAATGATGTGTGTGAGGTTGTTGATTCTGAACCTGAATGTGACATTTGGAAATTCATAAATACAATAGGATTTTACCCAATCAACTATAAGAATTCTCCTCGTATTCAATTTCTGCTGTAGGAGTTTGGCAGCGATAGCCACGGAATTGAAGAAGCAGAAACCCATAGCTTGATTCGATTCTGCATGATGTCCTGGAGGCCTGACGACAGCAAAGCCGTTTTTTATGTCGCCCATAGTTGTCTTGAAAGCCAAATCTACTACACAACCAACGGCCATCCGAGCAGCAGGAGCTGTATGCAATTCATTCCACGTTGTATCAGAATCAACTCCAACTCCACCGCAGGGCAATCGAACAAAACTTTTCATCGGCAACTGAGACAACTTTGACATATCCAGCTTTTGTCGATTCAAAGGATTCGTGCCTGAAGTTACAAATCGTAAAATATATAGGAAAGCCCCTGCTGTATATCGCAATTACAATTTTATAAAATTTTAAAACTTTGTTACAATTTTAATGGGTTAAAACAACTGACGGATGCCCAAAAATGATAACGTTCAATTTATCTCAAAATTTTCCACACACGCGCGCGGACGCACACTCACACAGACTATTGCATTGGGAAGTTCATGATGCGACCCGTCGAGGGTCACACGTACACCTAGTTCATCCCAACTTGGATTTTTGGCCAGGCGGGCATTGATACTATCCAATAGGAACCCCCAGAAGATATTCCCGTCGATTTTGGGTCGAAAAAGTCAAATTAATTTTTTTCGATTTTGGCCAAATTCAACATTGGGACCTTATGGGGAGGCAAACTTAATTTTTTTAAAATTGAATTTTTCCCCCCGTGTGCGTTGATACTATCCAATAGGAACCCCCAGAAGATATTTCCGTCGAATTTGGGTCGAAAAAGTCAAATTAATTTTTTTCGATTTTGGCCAAATTTAACATTGGGACCTTATGGGGAGGCAAACTTAATTTTTTTAAAATTGAATTTTTGGCCCCGTGTGCGTTGATACTATCTAGTAGGAACCCCTAGAAGATATTTCCGTCGAATTTGGGTCGAAAAAGTCAAATTAAATTTTTTTCGATTTTGGCCAAATTTAACATTGGGACCTTATGGGGAGGCAAACTTAAATTTTTTAAAATTGAATTTTTGGCCCCGTGGGCGTTGATACTATCCAATAGGAACCCCTAGAAGATATTTCCGTCGATTTTGAGTCGAAAAATTGAGATTAATTTTTTTCGATTTTGGCCAAATTTAACGTTGGGACCTTATGGGGAGGCAAACTTAAATTTTTTAAAATTGAATTTTTGGCCCCGTGTGCGTTGATACTATCCAATAGGAACCCCTAGAAGATATTTCCGTCGATTTTGAGTCGAAAAATTGAGATTAATTTTTTTCGATTTTGGCCAAATTTAACATTGGGACCTTATGGGGAGGCAAACTTAAATTTTTTAAAATTGAATTTTTGGCCCCGTGTGCGTTGATACTATCCAGTAGGAACCCCTAGAAGATATTTCCGTCGAATTTGGGTCGAAAAAGTCAAATTAATTTTTTTCGATTTTGGCCAAATTTAACATTGGGACCTTATGGGGAGGCAAACTTAAATTTTTTAAAATTGAATTTTTGGCCCCGTGGGCGTTGATACTATCCAATAGGAACCCCTAGAAGATATTTCCGTCGATTTTGAGTCGAAAAATTGAGATTAATTTTTTTCGATTTTGGCCAAATTTAACATTGGGACCTTATGGGGAGGCAAACTTAAATTTTTTAAAATTGGATTTTTGGCCCCGTGTGCGTTGATACTATTCAATAGGAACCCCTAGAAGATATTTCCGTCGATTTTGGGTCGAAAAAGTCAAATTAATTTTTTTCGATTTTGGCCAAATTTAACATTGGGACCTTATGGGGAGGCAAACTTAATTTTTTTAAAATTGAATTTTTGGCCCCGTGTGCGTTGATAATATCCAATAGGAACCCCTAGAAGATATTTCCGTCGAATTTGGGTCGAAAAAGTCAAATTAATTTTTTTCGATTTTGGCCAAATTTAACATTGGGACCTTATGGGGAGGCAAACTTAAATTTTTTAAAATGGGATTTTCGGTCCCGTGTGCGTTGATACTATCCAATGGGAACCCCCAGAAGATATTTCCGTCGATTCTGGGTCGAAAAAGTCAAATTAATTTTTTTCGATTTTGGCCAAATTTAACATTAGGACCTTATGGGGAGGCAAACTTAATTTTTTTTAAATTGAATTTTTCGCCCCGTGTGCGTTGATACTATCCAATAGGAACCCGCAGAAGATATTCCCGTCGATTTTGGGTCGAAAAAGTGAAATTAATTTAATTCGATTTTGGCCAAATTTAACATTGGGGTCTTATGGGGAGGCAAACTTAATTTTTTTAAAATTGAATTTTTCGCCCCGTGTGCGTTGATACTATCCAATAGGAACCCCCAGAAGATATTCCCATCGATTTTGGGTCGAAAAAGTCAAATTAATTTTTTTCGATTTTGGCCAAATTTAACATTGGGACCTTATGGGCGGCAAACTTAAATTTTTTAAAATCGAATTGTTGGCCCCGTGCGCGTTTATAGTATCCAATTGGGACCCCTAGAAGACACTCCCGTCGATTTTGGGTCGAAAAAGTCAAATTAATTTTTCAATATCTCAAGATACATTTACCAGATTACAAAATTTTTTCAGACAGTATTCTTTGACTGTCAAACAATGGATAAAAATTCGAAAAATAAGCGAAATTTTACCGAAGAGCAGTGCATGAGCCTCGCTGTGACAAGATTGAATTTCCTCCAGTGTAGCCTTGCGAGATCGTATACGATCGCATCGTTGTAGTAGTCCAGTTTCCGAAAGACGAGCCCAGACACTTTGCAGTCTACCTCCGTGCTCAGGATGACCCCTGACAGTCTCTCCACAGACACAGGCATGTTTGAGCATAAGTGGATCATAGGCGAGACCAGTTGTAGGGCGATGTGGTGAGCCATGAGTGAAGGCCTCTGCACTCGTTACCTGAGGTCCTTTAAATTTCATAAACATTGAGGATAAGAATCAACTATTTTCCATCTATTTTCACGTTTCATTTGGAGAACGTTGAGATTCAAGGCACTCGACAAATGATTAAATAATTTTTGAGAAATCTCCATCCTCTTTCAGGAAACAATTTTGTGTTTAATTTTGCTACCTAATTGTTCAATGTTTATCGAAGAATGAAAAACGTATTCGATCGCCATTTCTTGACTATCCTCAATCTTACTATCACATCCGTAAGAGGTGGCCACTGTGAAAACCAAAACTTCCAGAATTTCCTATCCATTATCATGATGTCTCGATTGCTTATCAGCTATATACCATAAAAGACATTAAACTTAGTTTTGACATTCTCCGTTAACATGTTGACTTCAAAATGTTACTGATGCAATACATTTCAATCGAGTTCGATTTTTTTCGAATTTTTCCGTCGATTAACGTTTTTTAAGTAAATGTCTAAAGTCAATTTCCACCTGCCTAACTGTAAAAATGTGAAAAAAAAATCCACAAAAATAAGGAACTGTAAAAAAGTTCATACGATGATGTCATACTTTTTGGGTCTCTGATGGCAAATCTCTAACTCATCTGCTACTTACCTAAATGAACTAGAGGACTCGACAGAGCTCGAGATAATGGTCTGCCCAGGTGTGTACCACTTGTACCGCAAGTTCCACTGCCAGTACTACCACGATTAGCAACATATGTTGATGTCTCATTAATTTGTAAAGTATGACGCATCATCAAATCCCTCTGCTGTTGAAGAAATTGTTCCCGATCTTTCTGCTGTTTTGAAATTTCACTCTCTTCTGATTGCACTTCCTTTTTACCCGTCAAGTCTATGATCTCGGACTCTTCACTTTCTGCAGCCTCATCAAGCTGATTCGTTTGACCAGTACGTGAGCCAACTCTAGTGAGTACTGTTTGACGAATCTGCTGTTTCAGGTAGTTGTGCGCCTGTTGCTGCTCGTGCAACTGTTTTTCAGTCATGTATTCCTCGTAATGGGTTGGTGGTGCCATTATGCTACCCTGGAGCATTGGGTGACCCAATGGAAGTGGCGCTGATTGTGTTCTACCTGTAATTTTTTAAAGCAAATGTTAATTATTTATTCCTACGTATGAGAGACTTTTTCGACGTAAAATGTGCCCTAGTACATGATTGGTTCAGGATAGTAATTAAATTCAGAATAACTGAAATAGACATAGAAACAATTCGTATAAATCGTCTAACAACAAAAAATACTAAGGCATTGATTTCACATCAAAATAATTTGAATTGGATTGGAATACCAATTGTTCAAATTCTGAAGAGAGAAAACAATAAGTCAGTGAACATACTACCTAAAGGCCGGTGACCAGCCTTATGCAGTCTCGCGTGAGCTACTTGTGTATCAGTTATAGGTGTATTGTGATACACCAAATGTTGTCGTGAACCCTGTTGTTCCAAACTCTGCATTTGCTTATGGATATATCCTGGCTCACCCTCAAACACTGTTAACGATGGATAAAATGGTAGGGTACCTGGCAACATTTGACCTGTCAATGGCATTCCAAAGCGGGCGGTGCAGGCGGCTCGAACTTCAGCTTCCGAGACTGGCGCCAATTTCGTTCCACTCTGAAGATCGAAGAATAACAACACCAGGGTGTAAAAATAGCGATACGTGAAATATTTCAGCAGTATGCTGAATGGGCACTATAAAATAATATTAAAAAAATTACCGAGGAAGAATTAGATTGTACATGTGGTCTACCCAACGATATATTCGGCAGGGACGGCGAGCTGAATAATGAGAGATCGGACAAACTCCCCTGTTGACTGCTGCTGGTTAGTGGACTTCCATATTGGGTCTGTTCATTTTCCTATTGTTTGGAAAAAATGGAGGTTATTATACAATCAAGATAGGCAAGATGAACAGAAACGTATTTGACATACCTCTTGAATCGGTGTATTATTTGTAGCCGTTGGACTCGACTGAGGATTATTCCCAGTTGGTGGGGAATTAGGCCCAGACTCAGGATTACTAACTGAATCTAATTATCGAAGGAAAATTATTACATTTATTATACTAATACATTTTTATGAACGTTTCCTAGTTCTATACATTCATTCATAAGGGGAGTAACGAGCTTGAAACATGTTCATATTTTCAGTTTAGTATTTACGAAATGTCATTTCATAAATAAAGCTCAGACGTATTGTTCATGTGATGCCAATAGGAATGAAATTTGGAAACACGTAAACCAATGCATGGAGAAGTGAGCAATAGTTCAATAAGTGCATAACATGGATTTAATCAAGGTTATTCTCATGCAGTTACTCGCTACAATAATTCAATATTGAAAATCACCACAAAAAAATTGAAATAAAATCACATACTTGCTAAGAGTGACTTCCGTTTTAAATGTGACAGTAGTCGATCCTTTCGTCGAGTTGTCAGTGGTGAATTTCTTGCTGCTGCCATGTTCCTCTCCATCACGCGCTGCTTTAGTCGTACCTTGAGCAGGTTTGGCTCCGACGCTGGCCAATTCAGCCAGTGTTAGTTATCATACCAGATAAAAAAACGTACCCAAACCGATACAAAATCATCATGTTCAGCCGACTTGAATGCAATTAGTTTCACAAGTTTGCTATTCATTTCGCCTTTACATGATACTACATAACTGCACACGGCATAAAAACAGCGTCAAAACTTTTTCTATACGAGTGATATAGATGAGAATGAATGAACAAAATCAAAAGATACGTGCGAATCAATGACAGAATTTCTCCCTCGAGGTTGGCTTATTCCATTTTTTTTTCGTTTTTTTATTTCCATAAATCACAGTAGAAAAAAAAGTTTTAAATCGTTCTTTTCGTCTTTCATGAAAAGGTTCAATTTAATGATCATGTAGAGAAATTTATATATATAAAAAATTCAATTCAATTTTTGGAAATTAAAATCCTGCATTTGCGATGATAAAAAACAATTTTACTTAACAAAAAGTCAAATGTGAGAAAAAAAATCATGGAAGAAATGGATGAAAAAATGATAAAGTAATTTCTCGGGTATAACCTACCCTTAAAGAGAGACTACTGTAAGTTTAAAAAACCGCGGCATATTTGAATGGCATTCCCTCACTAAAATTTTTCTATCGCAACCAAAATGGGTAAACGAAACATTTTCAATACCTCAAGCAAGTCAGGTTTGGAAAGGACCTCTATTACAACAAGATGTTCAGTGTACTTGAATACGATTATAGATCTCTTTACGTTCATTTCGTTTTTCATATTGCTGAAGGGCCAAATATTATTGGGCAAGTTCTGACGGTGCGATTATCATGCTTTAGTAGGCAACTCTGCTGACACCAAAACAATGGGGGGGGAAAAAAATACGGAGGATCACTCTTTAAGGATGAGAAATTGTCGGTAGAATAAAAACCAAACGAAAAAATAAATGATACCAGAAAATTGTTAATGTCCCTTGATTTTTTAGAATTACCTGTTTTTCTCAGAGGAAAGTCATCGCCAAATTTCTCCTGAAGCATTTGTGGCATTCGATAAGGATGTGTTGCATTCGATGTACTGGATACCTCTGACTGCGATTGTAACCTTCGTAAAAACGAGAAAAAAAAACAATTAGTTATTGATTCCATAATTCTAAAAATAATAAATAAATAATAAATTAAAAATAAATTATCAATTTGACCATACCAACTCTTATACCCTGGTGTTCCGGATAGAGCGCCATTTGCAGCAGCTGCAGCTTCTCTTTGTTTTTTGTTCACAAGAAAACTCTGAAAAAGATAAAAATACATGTATTGTCATGGCAATAATAATTTTTTTTAATGAAGAAATGAATAAGGAAAAATAAGAAAAGTATTTTAATGTTTTCTTCTTTAAATAAACTTATTAAGTGAATTTTTAATAACTTCTTGATTTTTGTATTTGTTAAATTGTAATTACGATTTGTTTTGTAATTGTTGAATTCATACCTGAAGTCGTTGTTTAACTTCGGTGGAGGCGATTGCACTATGATCATGTTTGTCTTTCTTCCTGAGCGCCTCAATTCTCTCCTTTTCTCTCATTTGTTCTTCTAGCTGTTTCTGTTGCTCCCATAACTATATAGACATAAATTTCAGGTAGTGAATGAATTGGGGGAAAATTTGTTCCCTCAATAGGTGATTCCACAGAAATTGTGCTATTTTATGTCAGTACTGTGGCATCCCCACTTTGGGCTTTATCAAAAATCTTTGCTTTGATAGAATTCAAATCGAATAGTGAGAAAGAAAAATGTACCTTCAACTGGTGCATCTGTTGTTCATGAATTTCTGCTAGCTGACGTTCTTGAGCCTGATACTGTTGTCGCAACATCTGTTGTTGGAGGTGATGGTGCTGCTGTAGCTGGAAGAAAATCCAGATACCTCAAGGTTACTGTGCTTAAGCTGAGACCGTGGGATTTTACGGACAATACTGAAATCCCATTTTTTTTTGTACGAAATCTATGGAATCAAGCACAAAAATGTGTTGATACACATTCTTCTTTTGCTCACACTTCAAGCTAATTTGAGACTAGAATTTTCCAATGTCTTTCTCAGCTCATCATGAGTAACTATATAAACAACTTCACAATGATTTAAAAGTTCACTTTATCAAATATTATCAATCATTTGGGGTTGTATACCTCCAAAAATTACGTGGAGAACAGCCTGCGAATTTAAAGAAGAGTTTTGAGATATGCCCAAGAATATCTAATCTAAATTCAGTAACGTTTAATCATTGTAAGGTTCTTTAAACTTGTCTTTATGTTTTCTTTCAAAATTCGGAGACAATACGTAATTAGTGTTACATTACCTCAAGTATCTTCTGTTGTAAAGCATGTCCATGGAGAGGTGACGGATCATTGGTCGAAGCGTGATAAGCACCAGAAGTTAAGGTAGCGGTAGCTCCACCGGTCACAAGGTCACGCGGTCGAGACATTGGTGAGCCAGGTGTGTCTCTTGCCATTTCTACAATCATTATACATAATTATCTTTCTTGTGAAATTTTATAACAATTCACAATTGAAATGAGATGAGGTACTAGTGTACCAATGCTAATTCGATTGAAGTGAATATTACTGTCTGTTAGACCCAAGCATCTTTCACGCATGCGCACACAAGTCATACCTATTCACAGCAGATATGAGATTTTACAATTCATCATAATATCGATTATACAGAGAACTGGGAATTATACAATATGCTATTTGAGTTATCATTACATTTACAAAATATTGAGTTTGTACAAGCGGTCTAGTGCATGCAATTAACTTTCTATGTGATTGTTATTGTTGTTCCCCTGTTGGTTATTTCTTTTTGAGGTTTTTTCTCAAAACAGATTAAAACTACACAAACAAAAATTTTCGGTTTATGATTTCTGTTTGCCATTCCTAGATGTTCCGGCGGGTTAATTAAAAGTTTAAAGGCTGGGATTCTTGTGACAGACCCGGAATGGTTGTTAACATTGCACATGACAACCTTCATGTAAGCGCTAGTTTCATTCGTTTACTTATTGCTTACAATTCTTCAGACGGCCGTACCCCCTTAATCATACCTACTAACACACACACGCATTTTTTTCAAATGATTGAAAAATGAAATGAAAAAAATTGGATTTTGATGTGACTAATATTTCAAAATCCGATTTTTCCACGTCTAAATTCGAAATGAATAACTTTCTCTCCTCCTAATTTCTGTATTTTTCTAAAATACCTTACCTTTTTGAGGCAGGTGAGAAAAAGCCGACGAGATTTCAATGTTCCGATAACATAAGTCTTCTGAAACAAATCAAAATATATGAATATTAATATAAGATGCCATTACCACGTGGAAACATTTTTTAGAAAATTTATTTTAGTCCATATAGATAACAATTGAATTGAACAGTGCAGGTTATAATTAGTCATATCCACGCGCAACCTCCGTCATGAGACAAATGAACGCATGAAGCTAGAGAGCCCAAGAAAATGACATTACTGACATAAATATTGAATCATCAAGTATATTTCAATTTGAAAGACGGAAATAACGGGAGACAAATTCGCGTTCTGTAGAATTCAAATGCAATTGGATCAATAATGATGACTATGTTAATATTCGCTTGATAGTAGTAGTGCTGAGGCAGGAATGTTCATTGAGCAGAGTCCTATCTTTTTTAACTAGTATAATAAGGGTGAAATTTACAGGGCTTCATATATTTTTTATGTTAACTCTCACTCTGTGTGGAAGATTGGGCTGACAGGTCTGGCTTCCCAGAAAAATCCCAGAGAATCAGCGCGGAAAAATCTATGAAGCATCGTAGGTTCCACGATTTAAATTTTGTCGAATACAGAATTGGTCAAAATCATATATTAACCCCGAAATGTTTAGTGCTTTTTGCCATTGGCATTTTCAGTATACCAAAATAATGCTCCACAAATTGTGTGTGTATGTTTAGTCTCCATCCCTCCCGTTTGTCCTCCGTACGGGAGCTTCTGTTTGAGCATTCCTTCGGGGGGGCCTACTGGACACCCATCCCTGCGGCTGGGGCCGACTTTCGCGATTTATCGTATTTCTAAACCCAGGGTAAACCTCCAGAAACTCCTATGCTACAATGGCGGGCGCCTAGAACGACCCCCCCCCCCTCCGTCGGGTTAGGTTCCCGCCCGGCCGTGCGGTCTCATTTTAAGGATATCGCCGATAGCACACACGGAACGAGAAGACTTTTACATATTTTGGAATTCTAAATTCTCTCCTCCCCCCCCCCCCACTACGTCGATTAACACATTAGCAATCTCGATTTGAATAATTTTCCTTTTTTTATGTTCCCATAAAGTCATTCTCGTAACGCTTAAAAAATTGATGTTTCTTACTCGAATACAGATTTATACATGAAAAAAGGTCACGTAAAATTTAAAATACGCGAATTCAATTGGCAATGAGCGGATATACCTGAATAGAAAAGCAGAAATTAAAAATATACCGATTGGTATGAGAATAAAGTTTCTGGTATTACTCCGTTAATTACCAGACGATATAGTTTGTTGGAAATCTATTCTTATAGATGGAATTCCAATTGAATATCAGGTTTTCTTTTCTTCACCCCTCTCTTTAGGAGGAAGTACTAGACACCCATGAGGACGGGGCCAAATTCCTTTTTCCCATTCTGACATATGATCCTAAAACAAAATGTAAGGGATTCCCGCGTTAATGACAACACTAATAAATAAACAAGATTTCCAACTTTTCAAAAAAATCATCGGGGTCAAATAATCTCGGGCGAAGATTAGAAATTGGAATTTTTTTTTTGTGACCGCGTTATCAGAATGGCGGGAAATTTTTATAGGAAATTCAACAAGTATATATACTGCAGTATGAATACAATTTTGTTCTGTACGTATACAACGATGTATTAAACAAGCCAAAAACTTTTTTGCCCACCGCAGTTTGCCGCTCTTTGTAATAGATTTAGATGTATGTTCCCTAAAAATACGTTTGCCAGCGCCTAGAAGCTATCGTGCTTATTTGTGTCTTTAAACTGCCACGTGTGTTTGAAAATCAGGCTTGGATCTCACTACAAAGCTTGTGTTTGTTTTGGATCAACTAATGATGATCATTACAACTGGTAAGAGAAACAAATTGGGCAAGAACGATTGATTGGAAATAATGGAGAAGTGTATGGACTAGGGAGACATCAAACATCGTATCCCTGAAACTTCAAAAGGCCCTATATGCCCCTCCCCCCCCCCCCCCCCCCCCCCCCACCCTCAAGTCGCGTTGGGTTCGCGTCCGGCCGAACGTTCTCATTTTGGAAAATCCGTGGGGCCTCTTTTGGGTCCCACTCTTTCAGCACCACTTGTTGATATATATTGTGGCTCATCCGTTCCGAATTCTTCAGGAAATTATTAGTGACCTCTCTTCATCTAATTGTCGTTCTCATCTTCTAGTCACATGCATTGTTTAATTAGACCCCTGTGGCTTAAAAATAAATCCAACGACTCTAACTCTGTCTTCACTTGTGATTTTTGCATAGTCACAAATTTTACACGCCCCAACTTTGTAGTGAACATTCAAAGGGAATGACAGAGACGATCGCGGTGACGGGGGGGTAGTTTTTGGCTGGTGAGATTATATTTTGGGCGTTTGGCCGATTACTAATATTAGACGCTTAATTTCTATCTATAGAACGACATTTATAGACGCGGTTTCTTCAAATTTAATAGGACTTTCAGGTCGAAAATCCACACTGTTTCTTTATCTGCAATTCGCGACTATTTATTAGCGCTTGAATTTTCGATGATAAACTATAAATAATTTTTGTCGATAAAACTAAATATCTACAATGGTGAATGCTCACATTAACAGCAAATTCGGTAAACTTGACTGGTTTAAAAAACAAACATCAAACATGTCGAATATGTTGGGGAAGTTTTATATAGCTGAATGATGATCTATATTTGTACCGCAGTGCGGAAAAGTGCGTTAAAACTATGAAGATTGACTTCAGTGATACCCTTCATAACGACACCGCTGAAGCAGTACCTTTAAAAAACGTGTAGATGATAAATATAGAAGTTGTGTTGATGATTCTGGACTGGATCAGACTCTTACGAGGACGTAATGCACGTGGGACATGATTGTAAAAACAATCTGAAGGTCAAACTGTATAGCCTATATATATTCATGATCTACACACCATGATGACGATGAAATTGTTTTTATTAGAACAAGAAACATTGAGATTTTGCACTTACTTTTTTAGATGACCATTAATGTTGAATAGCGGATACATATATGTGAATTTTCAAACATCTGGACATCTAAATTTCAATAGGAAATTTCTCTTTGGCTTCCAAAGATTCATAAGTTTCCTAAAAACTATATTGTTCAATTAGCGAGATCAATAAAGCTTAATTAAATTCAAACATCATGTAATGCTAGTCTACAGTGGACGCAACGCGGAAACGCCGCAGCATCACTAATGCGATTAATATATCTGTATTGAGCGCGATTTGTTGACAGTAAATACAGATATATTGATTACGTGAGAACCGCGACAACAGTCCGGCGTGTTGCTTTTACCGTAGACTCGCCTTAAAATGTTAGAATATCGCGGATTGACAATCGACCGTAGATTTAATTATTTTATCTCAGAATTGCAAAGTACATTGTGCAGCGCTCATCACTTTCAGCCAAACAAATTTAGTTCAAAATGCTGACACAAGATCGAAACACTTTAACTTCTTTCGGGCCGATCTATGAACAGAATTGGATGTAATTCTTGTAGATAGTCGAGGAATATCGACTTGAGGAACCCTCAAAATTTGCCGGGATTCAGAAATGCAGAGAGAGAATTCCAAAATTGACCTGTGTTTTTGAAATTGAGAATGTTTGTGATACATTCGGTGTGCAAATAAGTTCCCGCCATTTTCGCAACAGATGGCGCGAGTGGAAAGTCATGGGAGAATCGTCACTGAATTATTATTATTCACTATAAGCGATTCCAATTTTCAGTTTCACATTTTTTCATGCCATTACACATTTTTATGCCAATTATATATTTGAAATTATATTTTACTTTCAGTATATTTATTTATTTTATTGTTTTTTTAATCGAGCTTCTGAACCTTTTTCGGGTTCAATTTATTTTATTTACAGTAATTTAGGAGGATTATCTATTGTAATTATAATGTAATGTAAAGTATATGGGGTCGAAAAGAAGAATTCCGGTTAGCAAAAAAATATCTGCAGAAATCATGAAACAGTTTTTTGGAGCATAGAAAGAGCCAAAATTTTTTCCAGCATTTCCTAGTACTATAATGGACATGAATGACGGCTTTAACTGAGAATCTCCCCTGTGTAACTGTAACAAACACAAGGAAGTTCAAATACTTCACTCTGCATCCACATCAGTGATATCGGAAAAACGAGGGTGATGTAACAGGAAGAAGTATTGCAGCCCTCATACTTCACACTCAGACTTTATGATTTCCAAAATTTCTCGCTCTGCATGTATATCTGATAAAAACCCCACGATATTCTCATTTTTGTGATATAACTCATGTCTACACATTTTTGGTCCACGGAATTTTCAAAGATCGTCTCTCCCCGAATCCATCTGCAAATGACTCAAACTTTAGGTCCTCAGTATATTTCAAAACATTCTCAATAAATGTGAGCAAACGTAAAAAGTGTTCCTCCTATATAAAAAAATTATATGTATGCATATAGAAAAAATTATATGTATTTCAAATTCTCTATAATTCAAATTTCACGTCTTTCGCACCTCGCAAAATTTCGGGCATTTTAATTTCGGCTCGTTAATGAAGAACACATTGAACTACCTGAACCAATACTCCGAGAATCAGTTAAAGAAATTGAAGAAAAAAAAAAATAAAAGTCGGATTCATAGAACCATATACCCACAAAGCTACAACAACAGGTGTTTTCGACATAGCCGTTTCCCTCCAACTGTTTTAACGACCCACCGCCACTGGGTAGAGACTTCGAGCTATCCCTTGAGAACATCGACCTCACATTACGGATATGCAAGTGTCTTGCAAAAATATGTATGTTAAATAATTACGCATTTCATGTATGTAATAATTACAATCGCCTATAAATCGGTACATCCTGTTTTCCCTATAGCAAATCTCCTCAGATTTGAACTCCATGGATATCACAAAAATTCAATTATCTCGAAAATGGCACTCTTTGGGGAAAAATCACAGAGGACTTTTTCGGCGGAAATTAAGTCTACAGCCAAAAGTGTCTTATACAATTTTCCCCTAAACTCATTAGTTAAGGAGACAATTAACACTTGATGAAGATTTCCGGTTTCGAAATTACACGAACACTGTACATTATATCGAACGTTTGATCAACCGTAAGGGATTTCGCCGCCTATATATTGCAATTCAATCTAAAAGCATACCTGGAGACCTAATGTTGACCAGCCCTAACCCATGCACAAATTATCAGTGACTACCTAAAAATTTCTGTACAAATTGACGAATACTCATCTACATAGTCTGACATTTCATTTACCTCCAACTTTAAACTCCACACTAGGCACTAGATAAATAAACCAAGACGAACGAACGAATTCCACACATCGAAGGTTGACAATAAATTTGTCGATTTGCAACAATTCACACACTAATTTTAATGGGCAGTTTTTTAATAATGCCCATGGAGTATCCGCACATGTTTGCACCTAGGATGCATCATCCACTTGTCAATGGCATACGATTGGATATTTGCTCAATTAGTTCCCAGGAAAATGATTCACCACTTCTTAACTATCAACAAAATCAAGTGCATCTGATATGACACTATGACTATATCAACACTATCAACGAGTATGGAGTAAATAAAAAATAATTTAGGTAATTATGTATATTTTGTTCGGGTGTTCTGCAGTAGAATTTTTTTTAGTTATTCTTAACGTTATGAATAAAAGGGACGTAAATGTCTGTTGATCGGCGAACAAGAATGACCGATAACTACTACGGAGTAGGTTGTTCCGCCTATTTCACGATAAACCTTTCGCGGTTTATGATACTAGCGCCACTATTCGGAATTTCTAGGAGATACTTTAGAGACCGTCTCGATGGAAGGGGGATGGCAATTTCTATTTATAGTTTATTCTATATAGTTTATACACTGGCTTTGTTGTGTCCACGCTCGCCTGATTCTGTTATGCCGGCACAACCATTCTAAATCTATATATATAGGTATATATGTGTGTATATGGTAAATTTCATGCTCAGATTCAGCGAATTATATAATTTTCTTGTATTGTCTGAGACTTGATTATATAAATGAAACTTCCGTAATGATTTTATTGTGTCATGAAGATGTTAATTATAGGAAAACCGATGCATAACGATAATTATGATATACGATTGTAAGTAATAGCAATATTAATTATGTATTTATTACATATGTAATTATTTTTTCTTTAAATAAGAATATGAAGAGCAATTTAAACAATATACATCACATATGAAAAGTTGATTTTCTTACATATTTCACTGATTTGAATGATTATAAAATCGAAAAAAAAATCGGAGTTTAACTATGTCAATTTTATATGGCCAACATTTCTGGCTGGCTGCAATAATTTTCCGATATTGCCAATTGCAAATGTGAGGAGACTAACAGGCAATTCCTAACCGAGGGAAAAAAGTTTTGTACTCACACAGACAGGATACGTAGCGTCATATTCCTATTTTTATCTCATCGCTCGATATGAGGTACCGGCAATATTTTTAGTAACTCACCTACCCATCTGCGGACACCTTCTGCTTTATTTTTTTTCTTCTTTCGTTATGTTATGCAGGTTTTTTTTACTTGAATTCCGGGAGGAAATAACTGCGGATAAATAATGAAGGCTCTTTACAATACGTTACTAATTTTCACGAGGTTTTTCTTCCTAGAAACAAATGTATTTTTTAATCGCTATTTGCAGAGTTTAAAATGCGCGCAAAAATGACTTCAATGTTTTTTTTTTTATAAATGAATAAATATGAATTAGAACGCAAGTGCAGGACGGGGCATTGCACAAATACTAGTTTTGTGAACGAGAATGTCTCATCTTTGTAACAATTTGTTACATAATTTGCCATAACTGCATTCGCATCTTTTGAATGGATCCATTCATTGAGAGTATTAGTTTACCGAATACACAAGAGTTATTGAACAAAGTATTCAAGACTAGATCGTTATCGCTGATACTATCATGAGTGTCTATTTTTAACGTTCATTACGTCACAAAAGATAATAATAAATAAAAGGAAAATCAGCCACTTGATGTTATAATAGACACTATAAATAGAATCAAGCGCAGTATGTTAAGGAAGTTTCCCAACGTTGATAGCTATTGAATATAAGAAAATTGCATTATATCAAGGTACTTCCTTGTAATTTAAAAGGAAGTAGAGTTAAATCTGAAAATATATTTTACATTTGGATCCGCTTTTTGGATTATTTATTTCACACTATTTTTAAAAATTTATGACATGGAAATATGATGAATAATATATGCAACTGCTGATTAATATAACGCAAACAGGGGAATGGGCAAAATGGGAAAAACAGATTAGAACACTGCAAGGAAGTGGTGAACTAGGATAAGACAATTTGGCCTCGCACCCAGTTTTTGATGAATAGCTCGAAATCTAGAGCTAAACTCAAAAATTTCATAGATACTTTTCTTTTAGATCTCGCCATTCCCTACAAAATTGGTCCTCATTACATATCCTCTAACTCCCCTCAATTACGAGATATCCATGAAAATAGGTGGAAAAAGCGAGTGCGCCAAATGGAGATTTCCACTTTTTATTTTAATCTTGCAATTAGTCATTAAAAGTTTAATGACGTGTGAAAATGTCTTCGTTGTTATGTCAAGTGCAATTCTTTCTCTCCATGATGAGTCTAGACCTGACTCAATTGACCCATTTGGAGGGCCACACTTTTAGAAAAAGTTAATACTCTTCATTTTGTCTCAACCTCTCCAATTACTGCAGAAAATGCAAGATGTAATGCATTGTTTCTGAAAATATTAAACCCACAATTTGTGTTGATAATAAAACAATTAGTTTGCGGATCCTATCGAGTGAAATTCGAATTAAAAATATGAATATCGAATTTAGAATGATCGAAAATAAATTTGACCTCGAAAAATCGGATGACTAATGGAGCACCATGCAAAAGACAGTTTATAAATTTCTGCTCACTGAAAAAAGCAGCAGAGGACCACATTTACCACCAGCATAAAATTAAATATGAACCCAACCAATACATTCATTATGTCCAGTGACCTGAGACTCTAAAGTAATCAGGGACACATTGCACCTACGACAAACCAGGCTACCATAATTGTCTTTTAACTTTACCACAAACTTTGGACTACACCTCAAAAACCGCGAAACACGCGGAATATATTGTAGGACCATTTTGTAGTCCACATTTTGGTAGAAAAAACCCCAAATACAATGTCCTAGATTATTTGATAATTTCATCATTCTGCACTCCGCTGAAATATCATGAACATTTTTCGGCCCCCCCGAAGAAAACAGGTTGTCGATTGACTTCAAGACTTAGTTGAAGCCCTTGAAGTCCAGCGTGCTCGGGCGTCTATTCTTATCCACCTTTGTACACGCGTCGTACTACCACTGACTGGGAAGGGCGTGGGTAGAATGCTATAACAAGCTGAGCTTGGCTCGGGTAGATTCTATTTATATTACCAAGATTTTCGTGGGAGGAGCGGAGTAGTGAGGGTTGCCGTTTCTATAAATAAACTTTGCGCTCACTAGTCGTCCTATCGAATGCCACTCCGATCAGCTACAACCTATACGTTACATTTTTTTTTCCTTCGGTTTCTCAAGTAAAGGTGACCTTTTAAATGCTCATTCATTAGACTAGGTTAGTGGTTCCGTTTAATAATTTTACAATCGAGGGATTGAAAAGCGATGAGCAATGAAATCCAATGACCACTTTTTTCCCATACTAATCAGAGGAGAATTGAGGCGTGATGATAATCAGCAAGTAGTGCTAAACTGGAATTTCAGATGATTGAAATTCTTGCATCACTGACATTGGTCCAGATCATTAGGTCGACCTAGAGTTAATGGAAGGGCCAAAAAAATGTTGGGGGAATTTACACACAGTGAAAATTTATAACTGCTGCATAATGAACGAATGAAAAGCGATAGATGATATACATATATATGTGCTCTCACAAGCGCCTGCGTCCGTTAATCCACCATCGGCTTCCAACCTTGACCTTTCAAATCAAAAACTCACTAAAGTGGACAAGCAAATCTGATACATACTCAAATTGAGCATAATACGTATGCACAATATAACGATTCAGCAATTATTGACATTGCTTTTTGTGGAAGAAACTAGGCGTCATTAGTTTGCATGAATGGCTATGTTTAGAACTTGAAAAATTTTCACTTTTTCCCACATGTTTAAATTGAGAATCCAAGCCTCTCCGATTTTTTTTTTTGTGGAAAAATATAGAAAGTGTTTTTACACGAATAAATTTTTGAAATAATTAAAGAAACAATGGTCTGGAAATTCCGACACACTTTTCCACGCCCATTTTCCAAATATACATCATCATACATTATCAATAGGCGATAAACTGAGTTTCTGTCGTTGTGGATCTCTAAACATGACGTGGAGGACTTCTTAAAAAAAAACCTTAAACCTTTAATGAATGGGAGTGATAACTTCCCTAACTTCTAATCTAAAAATTAGAGAACTTAAGAACTTAATTTCTAAGATTCCCTTTTAAAAACGACTATCGCATTAAGTATCTTAATACAATAATCAAGGATTTTTGATGGAGAATTCTCCAATCAAAAATATTTATCAGGTTCCTATAAATCGAGCAACATATCTTGCTCACGAGATATGTTGTAAAAGAGTTGGGGAAATCGTTGCTTATGTGTGAGAGCTGAACGAATGCTTTTCAGTAAAAATGGTCTAAAAGATTTCATACAAAAAATGTGATTCCTGGCCTAAGATCATTATCAACTTTTTTTCTGTCTCAAGTAATTATCTAATACCATTTAATATCCGAAAATTGTAATTTGAATGGATCATAACTTAGTCCAGCTTTTACCTATTGTACTGTACCTCTTTACAGGTACCTGTGTTACAGAAACGCGTAAATACAAAGAGGACTGCGTAACATTCTTCTATTTATAAACTCACTATGGTCATATACCCTATGTTGGCATATTCTAACTATATTGTTGCGTAAGATTGCCGTTGTGCAATGGCAATTGTACATTTACATTGTCTACAAAGTTTTGAGTGTACGACGTTCAATTAACTTGGAAGTTGACATTCATTCTCGATAATTACTCTCGAACGATAACGAAAATTGGCAAAAAAAAATACCAGACATTCCATGAAATATTGTGTAAATATCGTGCGCAATTATTATTGTGACACTTCATCAAACTATATCGACATAATTAAGTATGCATAGTTGATAAGGTTGAAAATATTATTTGAACTTGCTGAAATAGGATAACACTTTTTTTTTAACCGTCCTTGTCTCTCATAAGTTTTGCGTTTTAGCTCAATCTGTTGGTTTTAGTAAGGTTGTAGTCTGGCAATTTGATATGTAAAAATGGGCAAATATTGGAGTAATCGACGAATCAACACGTAACAGTGTATACCGTATTTGCCATAAAACCGCATTTGTGCGGTTCAGAACTGGGTCATTCATTTTCGTACCATATCTTTTTTCGTAGACTAAATTTTTTCCCCATATAATTTTCTTTTTTCATTTTTTGACATGGAAAAAACAATATGAAAATACTCCAAGAACCTAAAAAATTAGAACTTAGAGGAGGCTTCAAAGGACTGCGAAAGGTCTCACCTAAAGTGTAATTGGGATAAGTATTTCTGTACAATTTGAGGACACGCATTAAATTCTCTTTTCTACAGTTTGATACTGGTTGATTAATTACCTTTTGCTGAAATGGTGTTTGTCGGCGGTGGTTCGCTCGACATGATTCCATAAAATTATAACGATTCCACTGTGCTGCATTGATCACCTGCCCCCTTCTGTTACGTTTTTTTCCCCAATCACCTTTGACACACTGCCTCAATTTAGTACTGCTCAAGTGCATCTACGTGGATCTGGAATTTATGACAAATGTAAATTTAGAACATCATTAGCAGGTGATTGATACATTCTTATACTAAAGTAAAATTCGTCTCCTACAAATGATATGGGTAAAACCCAAAGTGATGGTCAAGGTAGGAATTTTAATCTCAAATTTATATGAGGAAAAATCGATTCCAAGTCTGGGACAAATTTGTTTTGGCAGTAATACAATGAGGCTAAACATTGTTATCAATGGGGGATGAATATATCAATGATTTTTCTCTCCCTTTTCCCCCATTTTTAAGACAAAATAGGCAGTTCTCAGGGTGATTTTTTTAACAAAGTCAAGCCGTAAAAGTAGCAAATTGGATGAGAGATCGAGCAGCTTGTGTGGCCATGAAAAATCACTTGGCGTGAAAATGAATATCACCTCTCACCACAATTGAATGTCTATAAAAAATTCCGAAACAATAGCCATTGATTGTCTCTCACCTCCCATTGTCTCATCCTTTATAAATAGAACAATCTGCATAGACTAAAAATTGAACTAAAAATATTGGCGCAGAGTTACAAACGAAATTTCTATATTTGTTTCTATGCGCAGGTTTATCCCAGGATCAAAGCAGGGAAAAATCCTATCCATTCATTCATCCGTGTCTCAGTTTAATTATGATGGGTATCTCGCAGGCATTTAACAGAGTTCATAACATAACGGGGTTGCGATTATGAGACAACAGGTGTGTTGGTTTACTTCGTGTTTTATTGACTTCATTATCGGGGTCCAGTCAAGTAGAAGACAATGTTATGTCACGTGATAAAGTATTAGCATTCGTCAAAAGTAAACGTAATTTATCCCGGCAATATCAAACGAAAATGTTCATTCGAAAAAAATGGGATTCGCGCCAAAAATTGTTCGAAACTATTTTCATTTTTTTGTTCAACCCTAACACTTGGGAAATTCACTTTACCTCATTATTGATCATCGCATAGTGCCCCAAAAAGAACTACCAATTAATCAACTTGAATATGCTATATCGGTTATAATGCACATACTCTACGGCATTTGTATTTGTAACAATCACAATGTCTAATGCTTTTATTTCACTCAACGTGCAATTGACGGACTTGTGTATGAACTTGAGTCCCCCAAATATTGATTATAATCTCTTGTTAAATTGCCCAGTCAATTTTGGTAAAATATCTCCATTTATAATATCGCGACGAAATTGATATTAGGTTATAATCCAGAATTTCATTGCTCGCAATACACAAAAACACGTATTCACAAATAATTTAATCTTCACACTTGTCTGGCTGCTCTATTAACACTGGTAAATATAGAATGATCTAATTTGGTCAACACTTTTTTTTTTGCATACACGGAAAATTCAATTCAGGACAGATTGTGTACTTGTTCGTTTTTTGGTTTTCGTCAAAATAGTCAACACACAAGTAACACCCACTACCGGATTACGCATGCGCTGTACATATGTTGTTCACTTCAACTTATTGCCTCTCATTAGCAATTAAAAAAATACAGTGGATCAAACAATTTGCTTTGGAAATTTTGGATTATCCGTACACTTTTTTCCGTCCTCTTTTTTTTTTAACCGCGTTTTATTTGCGTTATTAATTTTACTGCAGTGGCCAGGGAATTTTATTTCTATGAATTGAATTTGAGTTTAGTGAATCGCGAGATTGATTTGAGCTCGCACGGTCAATTCCAACCAACTGGATTTATCAACCATGACACCACCGATTGCTAGATGGGGGAATATACATGAAAAGCCAATCTAAACAGTAGATTATATTGCTTTTGGCTCACGTAGTTGCATACCTCATTTAATTTTTTTTTTTTTTCAACTACTTGATAGTGCGATATTTTTCGCAGTTATAATTTTAAAATTATGGGAATTATTGCTGAATAAGTGATATTTATTCCATCACTATTATCTAATCTGTGTCTCTTCTTCGTGGCTCACTAATTATTATTATTTTTTTCTTTTATGAATGCGATTACTAGCCAACAAAAACATTTATGATTATAGTGAAGTATGGTCTCACAATGTCTGACTCTATGGTTTGAAGTTGCAGGCAATCTCACGTCGTTCTCCGTCAACAACGCAGGTTAGGTAGAAGTGACGTCAAAAATATACAACTTCTCACGTTAAGTGTCATTTCTATTTTTCAGGATTATATTAATAATGTACTAGAAGAAATCACATCAAACGAGAAATCAGTTTTGGGCGACCCATTAGACACACCGTGATTACGTCAGAGGAGAACTATAGTTCATGTAAGTACTATGTTAATTTTTGTGCTAAAAGGAATTGGGGTTTTCCCCCTTTAAAGTACTTGCAAAAACGTCGTGTGCACAATTTTTTTCATAATAATTCAATTATAAAAATCAGATCTTCGCTGGCATGGATTTAAACTAGAATAAACCGCAAGTCGACTCTTTCTGTGAATCTACGCTGCAGGTTGATTTTAAGGTTAAGCATTGTCATTAGTATTGTTGGGATTATTATTGCATTGTCCAGTGACAAGTAATATTTCTGACATGATGACGTAGTTAATGGTTGGCGACTACTTTTCCATTTTTAGGAAAATCTTACAACTATAACTATTCAACTAACTTCATTATATTTATTTCGAAAGATACCAATTTCTTTCTACTGACGAGTATTGTTATCATTATTTATTCATTTATTTATTTTTTCAGTAATTGGTGGATTGATTAATTAAATTATTAATTTATTACAGAAAATAATGTCGTGGTTCTTCGGCAAGAAAAAAGTCAAAGATTCACCGCCGGACTCAAGCGAAGATGCGTCTCCATCAACAAGTCATGCGGATGATTACATACTTATAGAAAGACAGATTAATCCAGCTTATCCTTCTGCTGGGGGCTACAGGGATGATGCATCAATGAAATCCTTTGGCATATATCCTCTGATTCCAGATCCACCAGTGAAAGTACCAACAATTCCATCAAATATTGCTCAAATGGACGTTTTATGTGATATGCCGAGTTATTTGAATTGTGTTAAATTTCAATTGAGCAAAAAATTTGAAAATGATACGGAGCTTGAGAGATTACGCATAGACGAAATTCTAGCATTTATATTGAGAGTAAAAAACGAGGATTATCATTATGATTTTTCGGTGGAAAATAGTGTAATCAATGAAATGGCTACAACTTCGGAGTAACATTTTAGTTCTCATTAAGCGTTCTTATGTGATGACTATAAAATGAGTTCCTAGAAAATGAGAGTTAAAGTTATGTTGATATATCCACATTTGAAGTGATTATTTTCGTTGCCATGTAAAGTACATATAACTTATGATTATATCTTATAATATTAGTGTAAAAATTATAACGTAATTTTATTCAACAATGTTTTCTTACTCGTTAGCTTGTATCAATACAAATCGGAGTTATGACATTTGAGGTCACAAGAAATTGTAGGAATAAATAAAGTACCCAGTTGAGATTAAATTTTGTTTTAATTCATAGGACTAAACAAAACGTTAGAATAATGATAATAACACAGAAGAAGGGCAGCCACGTCTTCACAAATCCGAGCCAACTAGAACGATGAAATTGTCATTGATTATCTAGATAATTGATATTAGTCTTTTTTTTTTGTTTATGAACTTACCTCACGTATTTTCCATGGATTAGCATAAGTATGGCCAACTTAACCATATTCCAAGTGTTGGAGTTTTTGAAGACCATCAAATTTAAAGCTCTAGCCACGTGAGAGTGGCAGTTGTCGCAGCATAAGTTATGCTGTGAAATTAATTACGAATTACTTTATTTTTTTTTTTTTATGAAATATTCACTGATGAATGCTTTTCGATAAGTTTCAAAGTCCCCAAGATTTAGGAAGTTCCATGTAGCACATATCAATATAGGGGCAAACAAAATAACGAAGCTGAAAATAGAGTAGAAGAACAAAATGCATACAGAGAAATAGATAGCGCAATACACAAGGAATGGCAGAGAATGTGGGAAAGCTCCGAAAAGGGCAGAACCACATTCAAGTACTTTCCAAACATTGAAAGGCGGCTGGAGCAAACTTGGATCCTACCGAATCGCTGGACAACTCAATTCCTGACTGGACACGGCCAGTTCAAAGACAAACTGCATTACTTCAAATGTGTAGATACTAATCTATGCTCTTGCGGTGATGCAGAAACGGGAATGCACGTACTTAAAGTATGTGAAAAATACGAAAATGAGAGAACAAAACTCATTAAAGAATTGAGCTCAGACACAATTGAGGAGTCGGCACTCGTGGAAAGAGAAAACTTCGAAGCTTTTCAAAAGTATGCAAAACTTATACTCGAATTGAAAGCAAGAAATTGATATGGTCGAAGAGATTGAAGAGGAGTAGAAAGTGATTAATATCACAAAAAGTGGTTCGGATTCCACATAAAAATGTAGGTCCATATAGGCGCCGTTCATGAGCGGGGCCGGTACTCGTCGCACTGATGTGAACACGGCGCCATTCATGAAGGCGCTTATATCAAATCTCGTCACCCACAACTCAAAATGTCAAAAAACCGAACATGAAAAGTAGCGAAATATAGCAAAAAAAGCGAAACGTTTGAGTCCGCCAAACGTCGGTTGACATTTAGCAAGGAACGACGTGCAACCATGCGTTGAACATGGCACGATAAGTGTGATGTAAGACGTATGGCGTAAAGTCCCCTTTTTTTTTTTTTTTTTTTTTAAGTTCCATGTATAGTTTATCTGGGATTCACTATTATCCAACTATTGCCAATTTTTTTTACCCATCGTCTATTGACCAATTAAGGATTTCAGTTTCTCTTAGATATTGTATGTGGACGTAATACAAACCATTCGAGTTTTATATATTTCGCTAGCTTCAGCCACAGCATTGTCCCATCCTGACACACCACCTTTGGCGAATGAATGATCCAATTGCCAGTATTTTGTGGGACGACCGAAAGCCATATTATCTTCGGATACATGATAGGGACCAGCAAAATCTCGGATGATGCCAGTTGATGTAGCTATACCCATGTGTCCAATGAATGGAAAAATATACCTGATAGCAGAATCATGATGGTCAGATTATTATCAAAGTACTCGAGGGGATTATCAAGAATAATTTTTTTTCAAAACTCGAAAAAAAATTTTACGATCTTGTGACGAAAATAGTTATCTTTTACTCTGAGTTAGTAAGGTTTTTTGATAATTAATTGTAATAAAGTGAGCGGGATCGAGAAAAATAGATATACATTTAGACAACTAGCACGGTTTATTCAGGACAATACTCCGAAGAGTTCAAATGAGACTGGTTACAATACGTTTGTGTTTTCCTTTTATAGGTTCGTTTTCGTACACAGGTACTCGTCAAGTCAATTCTAAATTATCGGTGTCTACTACGTTACAATCCTCCCTTCCAAGACAATTAATCACTTGTCACAAATTCAGTCGGTTAATCGGTTTTTTCACACGTTTAGACCTTCGACGGAGGTTTTCTCCGATTTCATTCGCACACATCCCATTCTTACTTATTGCAGTAGCGGTAACTAAAGATTCATCTTCGTTAACAGAATTGTTCACAACGTCAATTACCTTACGACTAGGAATATCGCGAAAACTAATCGCAGGATCTAACTTGGAACTTACTTCTGTTAGAACTAGGGTTGGTCTGCTGACCTCAGGATTCAACTTCGCACTTGATTCCTGTTTACAATAAGTATTGTCTTTTAATTGACTGTATTCTTGCTCGTACAGAGTACCTATTTTCATCAATTGCTCTACATGTCGTTTCCATTCCACCTTTTCATTTTCTAAAGGAGAACACACATAAATATACTGCCCAAGTTTGTTTCTCACAATTGCTCTCTGCCATGTCGGTTTTGTTGTATTTCTATAATCTCTTGCGTAAACCACTTCGCCCTCCTCAAAGTTTACCATACGTTTTCCATGGAAAAATTGTACTTGTCTTTCCACCATCTTATCTACGGTAGGTTTCGTCAAATAACTCAATCTAGTTCTAATTTCTCTGTCAAACATCATTTCCGAGGGCTTCTTCCCTGTAGTTGCATGAGGAGTATTCCGGTAACAATACAGAAAACGATCCAACAAAATTGACACGTCTTTTTCGGCATCACTTCCATAAATCAGTTTCTCGATACCTCGTTTTACTGATGCTACCATGTTTTCTGCTAAACCATTCGTTGCAGGATGGTAAGGTGGCGATGTCCTGTGTTCTATAAGATTATCTTTACAAAATTTCGCGAATTTCTCCGAAGTGAATTGTGGACCGTTATCACTAATAATCTTCCTCGGCAACCCAAAACGAGCTATCGAGTGTCTGAGCTCATTCAATGTACTCTCACTGTCGGTTTTGCTCATTATAGATACCTCTGGCCATTTCGAGTAGGCATCTATAATAACGAGCAGGGTTTTACCTCTGAACGGACCTAAGAAATCCATATGAATACGCTCAAATACATAATTTGCTTCTGGAAATTTAATTAGTGGTGATTTATTCGGTTGTTTTGCTACTGATCTGCACGCATCGCAATTTTTTGCGAATCTCTCGATTTGTAAATCTAATCCCGGCCACCAAAAATACTGTCTAGCTAAACTCTTCATTTTATTTGCTCCCATGTGGGCTCCATGAATCTCCTCCATCAATTGACTTCTCAAACTACCGGGAACAATTACCCTATACCCCCACATAACAATATCGTTTTCCAAATAAATTTCATTCATCCTCTCTTTAAAAGGTTTTATCTCTGGTTCAATTTGCACTGGCCATTCGTCCCGTAAATACCTTACAATTCTACCCAGAATGGGATCTTTCCGAGTTTCCACTCTCAATTTCTCCGCTGACACAGGTAATTTATCCTCCACGATGAAATTAAAATAATCACCCGTAACAGTCTTTACGGTATCATTTCCAATGGGTAATCGGGATAGACCATCTGCTCCGCCATTATTTTCTCCTTTAATATACTGGAATTCATAATCAAACCCACTAAGATACAAAGCCCATCGCTGTAATCTCCCCGCTGCTAATTGAGGAATGCTCTTTTTCTCCCCAAATAGCGCTTCCAAGGGTTTGTGATCTGAACATAGAATGAATTTTTGTCCCATTAAATACTGATAAAATTTACTGATACTCCAGTATATCGCGAGAGCTTCCTTATGAATCACTGAATAATTCAATTCTGATTTTCTCAAAACCCGTGAGGCGAAACAAATAGGCCTTTCCGACATGTCCGGAAGAATGTGTAGCAATACCGCCCCTATTCCAATTTTGGATGCATCGCATACTAATTTGAGTGGCAAATCCGGATTAAAGTGAACTAAAAATCGATCGGATGACATTTCTTCCTTAATTCCGCGAAATGCTGCTTCACATTCTTTCGTCCACACAAAGGTTTTCGTTTTCAATGTTTGGTAAATAGGACTCAAGGTGTCAGCAATTTTCGGGACAAACTTCGAATAATAATTCACCATCCCCACGAATGCTTGTACTTCTGCAACATTGGTGGGGCGTGATGCTTCCAGCATTGCTTGAACTTTCTCGGGATCCTTGTGAAGACCATCTTTATCAATAATGTGACCTAAATATCGAATTTCTCTTTGAAAAAATTTACATTTCTTCAAATTTAGTTTAAATCCCGCATTTCTCAGCCTCACGAAGACCCCTCTCAAGTTCCCCAGATGCTGTTTTTTGTCTTTTCCGGTAATTATTATATCATCCAAAAAACTGACTGCACCCTGGGTACCTAGTAGAACTTTCTCCATTACTCTTTGGAAAATTGCACAAGCAGGTTTAATTCCAAAAGGTAATCTATTCAGAAAGTAAATTCCTTTATGGGTGCTCCATGCAAGTTTTTCCCGTGAATCTTCAGTCAATTCCAACTGATTGTAAGCGGAAATTAAATCTAACTTCGTGAACCGCTCTCCCCCACTAAGGTTCGTAAATATTTCTTCAATCCGTGGAAAAGGATGTTTGTCGTCTTCGATGACTGGATTAACCGTGATTTTGTAATCTGCACAAATTCGAATGTCTCCATCTTCTTTAATTACTGGTACTAGAGGAGTACCCCATTTACTATTACTCATCAAGGTTATGACTCCATCCTGTTCCATTTTTAACAATTTTTCTTCAATCTTCTTTTTGAAAGCTAAGGGGAGTGGTCTTGGTTTGCAAAATACAGGTCTAACATCCTTGATCAACTTAATCTCGACTTGTTCCTCCTTATATTTACCCAATTGACCGTCGAACAAATCTGAAAACTCCTCAATTAAACTCTTGACTGGATTACCTGTATCAGCGTAATTCATACTCTCTATTCTAAAACCAAGCATCTTCATCAAGTCTCTTCCCAAAAAGGGTCGTGCGCCGTTACGCACAATGATAAATCGTCCTTTCGCTTCCAAATTGCCCTTTCGCACATTCACCGAAATTTCGCCAATTGGCATGATAATATTTCCGGTGTACATTTTCAATTGAACATTTGTGCTCAGAAGTTTACATTGCGAAAAAAATTGATTATAAATAGCCTCGGGGATAACAGATCGACCTGCACCAGAATCAATTTCCACATTCAAATTTTTACCCTCAATTTCTATCTGAACTATCTCTGGTTCAACAAAATCATTTTCGGAACTCAAGCAATACATTTCACAAACTTCAGTCAATCTATCATTCTCCTCGGTTTCTTCAACGTAGTGAGCATTTAAAATCTTTTTTTTACAAACTTTGGCCAAATGCCCAATTTGATGACAAATACTACACTTGAAACTTTTGTATTTACATTTAGAAAAATTGTGACGCGTATTACCACAGGTATTACAAGAAGGTTCTTTTGTATTACTACTGGTCGCTTTCGCTGTAAACCTCGCCTTGGGATGATCCTTGTTGTGGTCGTTGTAATTATTGCTTTTCCCGCTGCTAGCACGATTATAATACGGGTGAGCAAAATGGATCGTCTCAACGCTGTCCCTTCTCGATGATTGCCTCAGCGTAGCCTCTCTGGTTCGCGCCTTTTCGACAATGTCGTTCAGGTTCATTGTCACCTCCTGCTCACATAATTTGTCCAAAATTGGACCTTTGGCTAATCCGGTCACGAATTTGTCCTTAATTTTATCATCCAAGCTTGTACCAAATTTGCAATGAATTGCCTTATTTTTAATTCGGGCAAACCACTCGTTTATCGATTCACTGTCTTTCTGATATAAATTATAAAACACAACACGTTCCTTAAAAGCAGACACTTTTGGAGCGAATTGATTCTTCAAAATTTCACACAATTGTTCGAAAGTTTTTGATGCCGGTTTCACTGGATCACATAAGTCCCTCAATATTTGATACGCTTCTGTACCAACTTTTGTGATCAACACTGCTACCCATCGTTCATTTGGCACATTATTAGCAATAAAAAATTGGTCGAGACGTTCGGCATAAATGTCCCAATCTTCACCTATGTGATACTCGGCCAATGAAGAAACAGCCACGCAATAATCTCGGTCACTCATATTGTTTATATTCGTTTCAATTTCGGGGCGGTCACCAAAATCACCGTCGTCGTCAAGACTTGTGTTGAGCGCGTCGTTAATATTTACTTCCGACAGGTTGATATTTTTCGAGCTCCCAGAAACTTGCTGTTCTTCCTCTAATTTAATACCGTTCGATTTCAAGAATTCACTGGAAATATTCAAATGGTGCTTATCTTGTTCAATCTTCGCTCTACAAGCCACAACAGAGTCTCTCTGAATTTGTAATTCACTTGTAGCTTTAGAAATAAGTTCACTTTCAGCAATCAATTGCTTTCTTTTCTGAGCCAAAATTTTTTGTTGCTGCGCTAATGAATAGCTTTCCTGAAATATTAGTTGTCGTAGAAAATCAACTCGTTCTCTTTCTTTGTCTAACTCGATTCGATCATCAATAATGCATCGACGCTCAACTAAACGTTTTTTTCGGGCACTCGAAACGATTTTTTCAGCCGAAGTACGTTTCATTACTTATTTAAGTCAATCGATATTCACATTACTTGAATTGATTGACCCGATTTTTACCTCGTCGCCATTGTAATAAAGTGAGCGGGATCGAGAAAAATAGATATACATTTAGACAACTAGCACGGTTTATTCAGGACAATACTCCGAAGAGTTCAAATGAGACTGGTTACAATACGTTTGTGTTTTCCTTTTATAGGTTCGTTTTCGTACACAGGTACTCGTCAAGTCAATTCTAAATTATCGGTGTCTACTACGTTACATTAATAAGCGAAAATTCTACTGAATAAAAAAATAAAGTAGTACGTACGTGAGAACGGGTATTGGTGTCCAAACAATACAAAATGGGAACTTGCTCCGGGATACGTCAATTTGGGGAGCAATTCCTGTTGGTGAAGTGTCAAACGATGGAGAACGGTCTCCATAATTACTGCTTTTCATTTCGATGATAACTATAGTGCAAAGAAAAGAAATATATATTATAAATGCATAGAAGGTTTATGCCCTTCTATAGTCAATAAATCACTTTTTTTTAATGAATGCATCAGTGTTAGTTATTGACTACTCTATATACAATTGCTTTCAATATTCTCTTTTGAATTCTTCAAATCAATCAAAAAGTTCAGCGTCACATTTATTCCATAACTGAGTTTCGATAGTGCGAACACTCTGACACAATTCAGGAAATACACGAAAAATTATTCAAGTCAGATGAAGCAAATCTAATGTGCAAAGCCATAATGAAAAAAAAAAAACAAGAATATAATATTATTAATTTTAGACCCCTCGAAAAAATAACACTGATAGAGGTGTTATTCTTTATACGTGTTTGTTTGTATTTTAACTCTTTGTCATGAGGATAATAAATATTATATATATCTAACCCTTAAATATAAACATGCGCATTCGAGGAAGCCTTTTGCTTGTTTGCAAGCAAAGTTTGTTAAATTGATCGTCAGTCAGATAAGCTGTCAGATAATTTGAAAATCGTTTGTTCTGGTTTTTGTTTACCTGGGACGTCTTCTACAGGTACTATAACCGCAACTTATCGAATATAAGAAAACGAACACGCATTATTCTAAGCGTTCAAAACATAATTTCGGAGTATAATCATTCGGATCATGAAGGGGGCGGGGGTGTCCGAACACTGATGGGAGGAGTGACGAACCATGTGCGCGTGCGCAGGTGAAAACGACGGCGCCATTTTTAATTTTCTCAATTCAAATATATAACTCGGCAGAAGTGGATTTGAACTAGAATGAACAAGACAATCATATTGGTAATTTTTGTGTGCGTAGTTTTCGCAAAAACAAATTATGAAAAAAGGACCTCTAATTGGCGAGGGTAATTGATGCAAAACATCTGAAAAAAACTAGTTGTATAGAGAATTCGATGGTAAGGTATTATTGATGCTAAAAATTTTGTTAACTATGGTCAAGTGTAATTGTTAATGACGAGTGGTCTTTGGAAGATCGGCCCCTTTATTTCAAGCTTTATCACATGCAGAATTGCTATCATCATCTCAGATAACAATTAAAATGATTAATTAATTATTCATGATTTATGAATGAGCGGTTCAGCGAGTGGAATTGTAAACAAACGGGTGGCGGTAACCTGTTGTGACTACCTTTTCGGTCGACACTCTGCGCATGCGCCCATGTAGTTTATTATACACAGGTGTTTTTAGGCGGGAATTTCTTTGGAAAAATTTCAGGAACATTGAAGGATTTTCTGGATGAAGGCAATGGAGGATGAGGTGGGTGGGTGGGAGTTGAATGTGTGAGCATGTGAGTGGCAATGAAGATTGCCATGACGGGTTTTGTACCTGTCAATAATTTCAGTTATATACGATAGCTCATTGTGAGACCCACTTGAGAACGAATATCGATTTAATATTGTCCTTGTTGGAAAAACACAGGTATTAGATTGGAATCACTGAAAAAACAGATTCGGAAAAAAAAGATCAGGAAAAAAAGACTGGAAAAGAAGATCCGGAAGAAAAGACTTCGGAAAAAAAGACCTTGGAAAAAAAAGACTTTTTTTTCTGTTTTTTCCAAAAACTTTTTTTTCCGCAGTTTTTTTTCCGCATCTTGATTTTCCAAGTCTCTTTTTTCAGTGATTCACGTTATAAATAAACAATTTATGGTTATGCCATACTACGAATTCTTATCACTCCGATCATTCATGGATTGGTTGATCGATTTATTCCACATGCATACCCTTTCGGGTTTCTTCATTATGTTCTTCTCCCCGTGTTATCACATGCCTCCGTACATATATTTTGATCATAGATGGTATAGTACGAATATTAAGCGGTAACGTAGTGAAATCTCAGTTTTTCTTCAGAATTAATGAATGATAAAAATAAAATGAATGACGTATGTGAAAAATTGCCGATAATTTATCGACAGACTTAGGCTAACTCTTCATGCGCAGAACTGCTGGGTGTGGCCGTTTGCGCAGCCTCAACCATGGAAACCCGCCAGATGTGTTGCATTTGGATTTCCCAGTACATATGTCAACTCTCACACTCTCACCTGTTCATAGTCGCTCATGTCATTGGACAGGAGCAGAATTGCTTGTAATCGTTAACCATAACCTACAACTCTTCATTTTACAAGCTTTTATCCAGCGAATTAACAATAACTCCTCCATTGTCATCGCAAATAAAACAATAGGAAGAATTTATCTCCAACGACAAGATGCCGGATCATTTAGGGAATGATATGCGCAAAATTAAGGACGATGAGAAGGAGGAGAAGGAAATTAAATGTGAGTATTTTTAGGCATTTAAAACTCTCAAATTATCAAATGATAATCGAATTTATTGTGAATGAAAATCATTTCAGCTCTGGATGAGGGTGACATTCAGCTCCTGAAAACATATGTAAGTTCCTCCAACATTTTTTTACAAACCATAGCGAAAAGCTACTCGAAATCCCAGCGGATAAATTGAACGTACAAAGTTGCATTATCGTGTTACCTTTGCTAATAATAAAAACTGTCAATCCTTCCACTAAATGGTGTCGAAAGTGCAACATTATTATTACTGCCTAAAATTTCCGTAACATTTCGAATAACGAAGAACACTAAACTCTAAAATTCACAATTATATTTCACATTTTTCATCCTCCATCTCGTTACAGGGCCAAGGACAATATACAAAAAGCATTAAAACTGTCGAGGAGGATATACAAACAGTGATAAAACGTGTGAATGAATTAACTGGAATCAAAGAGTCAGATACAGGACTGGCGCCGCCCGCCTTATGGGATTTAGCAGCAGATAAACAAACACTGCAAAATGAACAGCCATTGCAAGTTGCCCGCTGCACCAAGATCATCAATGCTGACTCAGATGATCCCAAATATATAATCAATGTCAAACAATTTGCCAAATTTGTTGTTGATTTGGCGGATTCAGTTGCACCCACTGATATTGAGGAGGGAATGAGAGTTGGGGTTGATCGTAACAAGTATCAGATTCATATTCCATTGCCGCCTAAAATTGATTCGACGGTTACGATGATGCAGGTTGAGGAGAAACCAGATGTTACCTATAGTGATGTTGGTGGGTGTAAGGAGCAGATTGAAAAACTTAGGGAAGTTGTTGAAACACCTCTCTTACACGTAAGTTTTCCACGTAATGATTTATTTATCACATTCAGAAAGCCAACCCTTTAATTACGTACCTTTCCATATGTAACTTTCCCAACTTTTCTCAAAAATCCAACCCATGTGTTGCATTTTGTCTTTATCAACTTTTACGAAGTGGTCATTAATCCCATTATTATTAATCTAAAAAACTTAGATTATAAACTTAGAAAAAGGATTTATTAATCTAAAGAACTAAATTAACTATTACTTTATTGCGATAGAATTTGAAAATAAAATTATAAATTGACTTTCAAATTGTCTCAATATGGTGTTAATGATTCTGTTATTGTTCCAGCCTGAAAAATTCGTCAATCTTGGAATTGAGCCACCCAAAGGAGTGCTCCTCTTCGGTCCCCCTGGAACTGGAAAGACCCTTTGCGCTCGAGCTGTTGCTAATAGAACAGACGCTTGTTTCATTCGCGTGATTGGCTCCGAGCTAGTGCAGAAATATGTCGGAGAGGTAAAATTTCTATATATTTTCATCAATTTATACATTCAGTAGTGAATTGGTAGACTGTATCAGATCAATTTGATCTTTGACTGAGCTCTTAGTACTTGTGAATGGAAGCTCCTTCTTATGGCAATTTTTATATTTTCCAATTTTATTTGGAAGTTATATAGGATGGGTGTATAGACACATACAATACACATTTGAAGCATAACGTTTGTATATGATCGAGCTCTCTTATGCACCTTATTCCATGAATTTCAATTCTTAAAATTATCGTATAAAATCTGAAATTTTCTCTGTAAACATCTGTAATATTTTACACTATTTTCAAAAAACCCAGCTGAGTATCAAGTCATCTGCATGCGGTATACTTTATTGCAGAATATTTAGAGAAATAAATAAATATATATAGCGGGATGAAAATAAATTTCTGTTCGTGACAGGGAGCAAGAATGGTGAGGGAGCTGTTCGAAATGGCAAGAAGCAAGAAAGCTTGTTTGATATTCTTCGATGAAATTGATGCGATTGGAGGTGCTAGATTTGATGATGGAGCTGGAGGTGATAATGAGGTTCAACGGACTATGCTGGAGCTTATCAATCAGCTTGATGGGTATGCATTGACAACATTGATTCATTATTCGTATTTTCCTTTTTATAACTTTCCAAATTGTTCATATTTTTTAAATCGTGGAAATTCCAATTGTCTGTAGTCTTTTTTAAATTTGGTAACTGCATTTTCAAAATGAGTAATTAAACGTGTTGCGCAACATCAAACGTACTTGATAAAAATGGAAATTTAGAACAAATAACGTCAAAATTCGAGATTAATTTGCAGAGAGGTAATTGATATCAATCAATATGGACAATCAAGAAACAAGTTAGATCGAACAGGTCAGATTGGAACCCATGTCCTACTTAGGGGTCAGATTCTTTTGGCCGATAAACTACCGTGACATCCACGCATACCAAATTTTGGAATTTGTGCAAATCGATTAAGTCAAACGTCTATCCTCCTACGCATAGTTTATAGCCGATTTTATATTCAATTGAATTCAAGGCTAGTTGACCATAATTTACCACGAATTAATATACATCTAAATTAGATCCCGGCTTTATTCTACATTATTATTCTGTACAATTAAAAGGGCGTCACTACCAAGATATAAAGTGTTGCGTAAAAATCATGTCAGAGGAAAATCGAAGATTGTCTAAACGCAAAATTTTTGCTGTTTCTGCTTCTTATTTCCTCGTAAAAGCGATACGAACATCATGAATAGATTTAAAAAAAGAATGAAAAAACACACAATATTTTTGGAAAACCAATGCCACAGCGCAATTACTATGTTTTTATTCATTAAGATCGGTCACGTACAACACCAATAATACATAACAATAAGTACATTTTTTCATCAAAAACCTTCAACCCATTAAATGTCAATAGGCCAGCAGTTTTCTAAACCAATAAAAATTCAGGGAGTACATATTTCTAGTGCACAGTCTTTCAAAGAATCGTGAGAATTTTTGGAAGTCATAACGGTTAATCATCGAGGTTGAAATGACATTACTCAAATGTTTGAAAAAATCTGAAAAAATTCAGAACTGCCTTTGCGACCAACTTGAAATGTCTCCCAAAAAATAATTAACATTCATCTGTTTTTAGATTCGATCCTCGTGGCAATATCAAAGTTCTCATGGCCACCAATAGACCCGATACTCTAGATCCTGCCCTCATGAGACCCGGTAGGCTTGATAGAAAAGTGGAATTTGGACTACCGGACTTGGAGGGCAGAACCCACATCTTTAAAATCCATGCACGTTCAATGAGTGTCGAGCGAGATATAAGATTTGAATTACTAGCACGTCTCTGTCCCAATAGCACTGGCGCTGAAATTCGATCTGTTTGTACTGAGGCTGGCATGTATGCCATTCGCGCTCGCCGCAAGGTTGCTACAGAAAAGGATTTCCTTGACGCAGTTGGAAAAGTTATTAAATCTTATGCCAAATTCTCGGCCACTCCTAAATACATGACTTACAACTGAATCATCATATTTGAAATTATCATTGAAAATTGTTTATTGAGAATGATTACTTCGGTTACTAGATATTGATTTGAACACGAATGAAATGAGCTTAATGAATAGACTTGGAATCCATCGTCAAATGCAATCAATTTCTCGAGAATAATCTAAAATAAATAGCGGAAGCTACTACGACTGAGTTATGCTATACCAGAATCAAGACTGGTTTGTCCTCATTTCAAGTAATAAGGTAAATGCCCAAGTGGTGGATCTCCTTTTCCTATTTTTCATTATTCATTGAATCCCTTATTTCCCACCCCATTCTCTCCTACCAACTTTTGGGCTCAGTCAGAGTAAGTAAACGAGCGCAACTTAATTTTTATCCAAGCCTATCAACAGTAATTGTACTCTATTTGTGCGTTCAGCTCTTGCTCCTGGGCGTCCATTTGCTGGGACACTGACCTTACTACTAGTGATCGTGAAACTAATCAATATCATCGTTCGAACACGGTTTATACATTCTAATAAATTACATACTTGTATTGGAATAACTATCTCTACTGCATTTTTATTATGCTCGCCCTTTCTCCTTCATCGTAGTTTTCCAATTGCCGCAAGGGATAGTTTCAGTATTCAATGTCCATTAAACTAAGTAGTGACTGAAGGAAAACGACTGTAGAAAATGTTGGGAAAAATCATTTTGTAATGATTGAATTTTGAATTTTGTAAAAACTATTTAGATGTGCATATCTCCAAAATAATGAAAATCCATCTTCAAGCATTGACAATTATTTGAAGCCCTCTGTATAAAACTGGTACTGAGTACGTAGCTTAAAATTAATAGAGAAAAAAAATTGTGACTATTATGCCTACAGGAGAACGTTTTAAATTTTTTACATCAATACGTTGTTTATGTGGGTGTCTCATTCCCGGCATTGCGTGCAGCCACCACTACCTACCTCTAGACAACATAACGCCTTGGTAGATATTGTACTGTCTCTTCTGAATAAGCTCGTAAAAGTGAAAGCAATTCGGCTGATTCGTAGTGGTAACGAGAGAGAAAACTCTTCAGCTCATATAGAGATTTATCCATTGAAAAATATTGCAAGGCTATGCTCATTATCATTAAAGCAGATATCCATCAATTTGGCAATTTATAATTTATTCTGGGAGCCAAGATGCGCGATGGAGATGGAGATCGTTTCTCAACACATTAAAACAATGGCGGACTAAAAAAAAAATATAAATATTTTCTGTTTAGATGTGGAATATTACTAAAAAATAATGGCGATATCTACATTATTATTGTTATTAAAATTACTGGTTTGGCTATCAAATTATTTTCCGGAATAATTTTTTCAGGTTCATGAACAATGTAAATCGACAAAATAGATTAGCAAATTAGGAATTGTATGCAAATAATTATAATATCAATTTGATTGTCGCGTTTCATTGCCAACTGAATTGTTCAATTGGGAGCGTCAAATTGAATCTCCATCCTCTTATATACTATATACATATCCCCTCTGTACCATACAGGCGGTTCAAACGCGTATTGGGGCGGGCCCGCGTAAAAGTGGAGGGAAAAAGCGTGTAATGTTACACTATTCGTAATCCAAGTGATAGCGAGGAAACGTCTCTGAGCCACCTCAGTGTTTTCTTGTCATTTCTCGGACTTATAAGTGTAGTGGCTTACTAAGTATCGAGAGCTCTCTAAGCCGGTTCCATTTCTTTTCACATGTTTAATCGCACATACCGCACTATAATACGTATGGGAAATCAACGGAAATACCTATAAAATAAATTTTAAAAAAATCACTGTTGAAATTTATGAAGAAAAATGCGACTGCATTTTTAATTTAACGAAGTTGTTCATTGTGAATTTTATTACCATGGAGACACTTTGGATTATACTAATTCTTGAATTAGTTACGGTAAGGATGAAAATTTGTTTATCTCTAATTTGAATTTTTCCCGCTTTTTGGGTTTAACATAAGAAATTATTTTAGATATGAAAATGTAAACTTTTGTTTATATTTACAAGTGAATAAACAAATGTCTCTGGATTGAGTCATTATAACCGGGAAGCGTCATTTCCTTTTAAAAACAACTTATACGAGTTTTTTTTTTCATACATTTTTTGCACGTCTATTCCTCATAATGAGGGATTAAAATTCATTTTCTGTATATCATCATTGCAATAACTTGACAGGCTTGAATTCTATACATAATTCTTGGCTCATTCTTCGCACGATTTTTCTGCAATGAAAAACTTATGCAATTTGGAAGTTTTCATTTTTGCCAGTGACTAATTATTTTATGGAGAGAAAAATACTTGATGCGCATCAATATGATAATCAAAATATTTAATGCGCATTGAGCGCAAATGAGATGTCAAATGGATTGATCGTGACTGCCGATTCAGATTTTTGCCGTGAATGAATGAAATGAATTAGCGATATGAATTACGCTAAATAACAATGTATTACGAAGAATCGCGACGCGCATCGTTGCAATTTGATTTATTAATCAACTAGGTTTACACACTAAAAAGCAGGTAAAGCATTTTAGATAGAATGATAGGACTATAAATTAGAATTAGATTGAAATTAGCAGACAGAGAAATTATACAAAAAAGGAACATCGATTATTTTTTGACAAAATTGCGTCGGTTTAGTGTGTGTAAAAATAAAAACAAAATGTTTATCTATCTATATATATCTGCAAAAAAATGGTCAATAGAATTATTGTTAAGAGAAGATTTAGTTGTCTATAAACGAGCGAAAACGTATCGTTTCAAATTGTTCGGATACTCGGATGAAATAAATGCACACCTTACGCGTTTTTTTGAAATTTTCGCGGGCCGAATTTCATAAGCGCTTGCGCAGTTGCGCACTGGGCGCACTATACATAGATTTCGATTATTTCAATCATTAATATTGGCAATTAAATCGTATTGGATACATTCGATAATCAGCATTATTCAAGGTCCAAAAACAAGAAACAATAAAAGCCCATTGTAAAATATGTGAAAAAACCCGAAAATTAAGAAAATAAACATCCACGTCGAAAACGCGATTGCGCGCGCAAGAGGATCATTTCGCGGGCTCGTTTCTCAACAATCAACTAAAGAAATTTGAATAACAAGTGTCAAAGGAAATGCAACAGCAAGCTTAAAGTAATATCTTTGACAAAAATATCGCGAAAACGCGCAAAAAGTTCCCTCAAAGTCAACGGATTTCCTCGCTCATCGAATTACAAACCTGCGATCTAGGAAATAAACTAACATTTTCCTGGAAGTAGTTTTTTTTTCAGCGTGTAATTCTCATTCCTTATAAGGATGTACTGTCTACAATGAATTATATTCATATTTATGTAATAATAAGTCAAGTTCGATGTACACGTAACACTATTGGTATTCTGCGTTAGCTCTCACGATTATTACACATAATAGCTGTGGATGTAACCTTCAACCAAACCGATTATTTCATAATTTCTAAGAATAATATTGAATTCAATCTGAAATTGCTGAAATAAATCTCCATCTCTATCTTTATATACTTTTTCTTTTGCAAGTAAATCAACAACCGGTCGCGATAATTTCCTCGTGTATCCCTTGATTTATTGCCCGCCCTTATTGGATTGGTTTCTTCCATTCTCGGCCCTGATAGAGGACAAATTTCATGATCAATTTATCACTGGTGAATCCCACTAAATCTTGAAATGGTAAGTGCATACTCATGTACGAAATAAACGATGCGATAGGTAACTACAAACAAAGAATACACATAGGCCAATCAAGAATCGCACAACCACTAATTCGATACGAGTTGCTCACTTCCAATTACGGCTTGCTCAGTTTGTCCATAGCAATTCGCAGTGAGTGGGTGGAACGTGTATATATATATATGTATTTGGTATATGTGTGTTCACGTGTGCTGTTCTTATGTTGACCATGTGCTGAGTCACATGTCGGAACGCGTCAATTTTTAAAGTGAACGCGCTCACATCAGCCCTTTTGATTTTATTGCTCAACATCATGCACAATAGGAAGAGTTGCAACAACTCAATTTCCACTATTCAATTGGCGCATTAATGGAAAAACAAAAGTTAGTGACCCCCAGGGGTCATAAAAAATTCTCAAATTTTAGTTTTTGTTTTACAATTTTTTTTACTGAGCTTTTTGAAAGCTCACGTAGCTATGGGACTTCCGGCTGGGTTGCGCCTGCGCAATCCAATCGGTGGCGTAGCATCAGGCATTTCTACCTGCAGTAGCGCCTTAATTATGCGAGTTGGAGGAAAAACTCATATAACATAAAACACGTATTTTTAGGTGAGGAAGATCTTTCTTCCTATATAGTTTTTTCTATCGGTAAGCGTTCTTGAGATACGGCGTTATGAACTCGAGGCTCAGAAATTTTGGAAAACGCGGCGCACGCGCATTTCCGTTTTCCGCCGCATGGACTGGTGGCGCGTCGGTTTCGATCTTACGGTTTTCGATATATGTCGATAGTTTCCTTTGCTTCACCTTTTCACTATAGGAAACATGTCAGAATGACTAATTGGAAAACTAGTCATTTTTTTTTATTCTTTTTTTTATTGACGCTCTCAGAACTTATGCATATTCTTCCCATGAAACGTTATATTAAATTGCGATTTTTCAACATTTGCCGTTTTACAAAACGTGAATGGTGAAAACAAAGGTAATAGAAATATTACATTTTAAAATTTGATTACTTTCTCTGGGAATTCCAGTCATTATTTCCTCTCCACATTTTCGAAATGATTGAGCTATTTTAGCGTTCAAATTCTGCTCAGGTATTAACTAGTGCGTTTACCTTAATTAACTATAATTGGTTATAAAATTGCTCCACCCGTAGACGAATGCGCTTGCGTTGGAGTAACAAATAAACTATTATGAGATGTAATAGTTTTTTGATAAAGTACAAATTTTTCATCTGAACGGATTTTAGTAAATGGAAACTACTGTTAGTTTTACGCATTACGGGACACTTCAAAGGGGACACTTCTCCATCATATGTGGAAACTATATTAAAAAAAAAAAAAAAAAAAAAAAAAAAAAAAAAAAAAAAATGTACTCAATTTTTCGAGGTCTGAAAATTTTCAGTTCTTCAAAAAAAAAAAAAAAAAAATAGAGAATAAAATTTTTGAGGTGTTTTTTCACAACGCAACGTGCAAGTCATAAAAATTTATTTCGGCATAAAAAAGAGACTATTTGAGTTTGAGACGAGTATTTATAATTTTTTTTTTCATTAAGACTATTTAAGAATCTGTGATTTTTTAATACTGATACGGGAAGAGAATACGAAGTCGGGAAATTATTGGTGTGGTCCTGGATTATCCTCAATCGAGCCGGCATTAAATTCTGCATTCTGTCAGTGTAGGCGTGAATGAACAGTAGAGGCTAAGGACAATTTGTGAATAATCAAAAAAATAGTTAGATACTGGGACAGGGTCAAGTACTAGGACATATCGCCATATGCGGAGAACTACGCAAGTGGTTAATCATTAGATGACGTAATGCAGAATACGTATGATCGACATATATACAGGTTGTCATATCAGCCTGGGAGATGCTGACATACGATGATCACACTGTTTGTCATCGATATTTCACTGATGTCATTCAATACGCGTTCGTTACAGAATCTAGGATAGAAACTTAGCTTCCACTCTGGTGAAAGTCAAGACCTCCCATCATTTGGGGCTGATAGAGTGTCACACTGTCAGCGCATGATGAGCATGACCCTCAACTTCTTCCATCCGTGTAATGAACCAATTATTATATCAAATTATGTGCAGAGCAACGCATTGTACACCTCTCATTTCGCACAATTTTGCCAGAGAAAAACAAACAAGCGGTCACTCCGCGACCCGTTTTCTTAGCCCAAGGCTCACTTCCGCAGTTGTCGAGCAGAAAGGTTTTTTGAAATGCGCAATATAGTCCGGAGCTATTTAGTTGCGCAACAATTCATATCTCAAAAAATTCGAAAGTACAAAAAATTCCTGAGAGATTTTTTAATCAATAAAAAAAAAATATTGGGCGGGAATTTCAAATGGCGAAGTTCTGTGTTGGACGTTTTCCGCGTATGTCCATTTCCTGAACTGAGGCAAGTTGCTTGAATGAATAAAACTTTCAAACAATTGTGTTTTGAGGCGATAAATTTTTGCAATGTTCCATGGTCATTGTACGAGCGTACAGGAGACGACGGCCGGCCATATAAGATCTCTTTATATGGACCTTTCGGGCCGCTGCGACTTTCCCAAACCCACGCACATGTCTCTTACACCAAATTAAAATATATATAAAAGCTAACCGACATGGTGATGTCAGATTAAGTGATTCCGTTACTGTCCAAAAATTAGCATTTATTTCTGGCATCATTTCAAACGTTATTCAAGTGATTATTGTCCACTTATTTAATCGCTTTGCGTAATATTTTAAGAACTCTCAACAGGTTTTTTAGGCTTTGTATGTTAAGGCCTCTGACACCCACTAATTGTTCTTGGCTGTGGAATATTTAATGTTACACTTGATACCACTGAATAAATTACTCCGATTGAATAGAAGATCCTTGGACTCTCCTCAGTAATTGAATAATTGAGCCAAGTCGCACAGAGATTTCTAAATAATCATCAATCGGCCATGACCAGAACATGCCATAGTTTCTTTTAAAGTCGAGAAGAAATGGAATTTAAAATGCAAAAAAATATGTATTCAATTTGATGATCTTTAGTTTTGTAATTTCATCCTCGTTATGTTATACAAGTCCAGAAGTCCATTAACAAAATGATGAAACATAATAATCCCAATCATGATTATTATGGAGTACACTTTGCATTGCAAATTGTGTCGTTGAACTTCTGGAAATTTTGGAAAGCGATATATTGCTTCGTTTTATATAGCTTTCGCACATATCGATTCGTTTTATTCATAACGTTTTATGAAGTAAAACTTCGTATGGGACTATTTGAAGGTGTTACGCTGTCCGGATACTTACGCTTAGGTGTCATAGCAACGCGCCATAGCAACGTGCCATAGCAACGCGCCGTAGCAATGCGCCGTAGCAACGCGCCGTAGCAACGCGCCATAGCAACGAGCCATAGCAATGCCCCATAGCAACGCGCCATGGCAACGTGCCGTAGCAACGTGCCGTAGCAACGCGCCATAGCAACGTGCCGTAGCAACGCGCCATAGCAACACGCCAAAGTATTATTTCAAATGCATAAGAAAAAAATTCTATTTCTCTGCTGGAGTTTCACTTCTCTGCCGCGTCAGGAACTACACGTCTATTATTTTTTTTTATATTCAGTCCACTAATTGCATCTATATATTGTCACCTGATCCAACTAATCAGTTATGTTTATTTGTAACAGGTTACGGTCTCTTCGTTGACGCCGGATGAACTTGAAGCGGAAAGAAGCGGATGGAATATTGATCCTACAACTCAGTACCACATTCAAACTGATGAAGGACCAGAGAGATACTTCAGGTTTCAGACTCTCAATGGACAATTTAGAAAGGAGAAGAGATTAGAGGATGGTACAGTTATTGGTACCGAGGGCTGGTTAGATCCATTAGGTTACTTGAGAATTAAGGACTACATTGCTGATTTGAATGGATATAGAATACTCAGGTTTGTTACACATGTTAGGAATGGTCTGAAAAATGCAGAAAAAATTTCCAACTTCTTTTTCAACCTAATACATCTCTGATGAATTTTCCAAGAAATGCCAATTAGAGACGAGCACTGGTTCATTCTTTCATGGTATGTCATAATGCTGCACGTTTATAGATCTCTCGACGTCTTATATAATAATGGCGACTTTATAGCACCTCATTCAATCTTCCGGAAGCATGAAGCAAAACAATACTCTTAATTGGAAATAACAACGGCCTTAATAAATATTATTGTGCCAATCTGCAATATACTCAATCAACGAGGGCAGACTACAATTGAATATTTCAATTACATTTCGTCATAAATATGTTCTGCTTTCAGGTCCAAAACGGTATTTGTTGGGAAAGACAAACCGATTGACGAGGCAGTGACAATTAGTCGTCGGATTCCAGCCCAAAGTGGAGTTTTAGTACAACCAAGGAGGCCGCCAAATCCATTCCGGTAAGCAATTTCATACCGAAAATAGAAAAGAAAAAAGAATAGTCCACCTCTGGTGAGGCTTCTGAGAAAGTACATAATTTTTACTGTTCTTTTAAACGCCCTTAAATTAATTAGCTCACAAATGATTAATTATGTTGAAATGTTTCGTAAAAATTGAATCTAAAATTTACCGTAAATCTGGGGACGGGGGGGGGGGGGGGGTGGGAGGATATATAGGATTGAATCAAAAATTTTACCCGGTTGAACAGAATTGGAGAGTTCATGGACAACTTCTATGAAAATCCCTAAAAGTCCCATAGATTTCGAGAATGTATGTGTGTGTGTGTTTTTTTTTCTACTCTTTCTCTATTCGTATTCACCCACGTAACCGCTGGTAGGCATTACTTCATGGGCAATACTACGGATCAGAGTACCCACCCATTGCGGCTGGGGCCGACTTCGCCATTTCAGCTCATCGTATTTCTAATCACAGGGTAAACCTCCAGAAACCCCTGTGATACGATGGCGGGCGTCTACGATGGAACCCTCCCCCCCCCCCCGCGCGACGGGTCGCGTTCGGTCCCGGCTCACGGTCTCACTTCATGGATACCGCCGATAGCGCACACGGAATGTTCCTGCCATCGGTCGGAGTCCGTGAGAAAATATTTTTCAGAAAAAATATTTGCAGTGAGCGGGGATCGAACGCGGGACCTTTAAAATAGTAGGCAGACACTCTACCCACTATACCAAAGCCCCGTCACGTATGTGTGTGTGTGTGTTTGTGTGGGTGGATGGGTGGGCGAGTGAGCGGGTGTGGGTGGGTGGCTGGCTGGGTGGGTGTGGATGGGTGGGTGGCTGGCTGACATAATTGATACGGTACAATTAACTTTCGGGTCCGAATTGTCATTCATGTTTAATCGACATGACATAAAAATGATCACGAAAATCAAAGCGCGTTCTGGACGTAACAAGTAGTGATCAAATGAACCAACTAAGGAGCCCGGGAAATAATTCTCACGGGGTCACCTCGGTGAAACTTGAAAGTGCTCGCTCCATCTTAGGACCCGCCAATCCGACTCTGATATACGAGGGCATATCCAAAAAAGGGAGAACGATGTTGACGCCCAACCCATTTTGCCCCGTACACACAAAAGAAAAACGACGTTTTAAATTGAACAATGTTTCTTGGACTGCGAGGTTCATCCGATTTCGTCATATATATTTTTTTTTAATTGTAAAACTACAAAGAACAAAGTTAACAAGGAGTACTGTGTACTTTCAGTCTCAAATCTGAAAGGGAAATGGGAACTTAAGGAAACAGTAGAAGAGACTGATCCTTCCTCAGATCTAAAAAACCAATCGAAAAAAAAAAAACCCTATTGAATATTTTGTTACAAAAATGTTATCCTCCACAATTTGACATATCTATTTGAGTATACGAGTAGTATTCTAATCATTCAGTTATTTTTATTATACGAAAAAAAAACTCGTTTTTCTCAAATTGACTATTTTTTTCGAGAGCTCAAAAATTGAGGCTTTAAAACTCAATCCCCAAATTATAAATTCTATAATCACAATAAAAAAACTAACTATTGAAACTAAGTATCATATTACTCCACAGGCAAGCAACACTACACCAATTATCCGACAACAGTATTGATGGTACAATTGACCATCGCACTACCCAACGAACGAATCCAGTATATCCGAGATATTATTCATCGACGATCCGTCCGCCGATCGGGCGAGCTGACGGAACATACAACGAATTGTCGAAGCCCTTGCGGACGTACAGTCCATCAGATCTATATCAACTTCAAAGATCCAGAGGACGCATCTACAAGAACTCTCCTGGTTACCCTCAATTGGTCGAGCCCGCGCTGGAAATTGAGCCACCGGTGACCCACTATCGTGACATTTTTAGGAAACCAATCGCAATAACTCCTAGACCACTTGCCGGCATTTATGACAATCGAGGCAGATCAGCTAACGACCGAAAGAACCTATTAAATCAGCAAATTGACAGAGCGGATCACTTTACCAAGGGCACCCATCCAATCACCAGCGAGTTCCCACAGTACGACGGAAATCCCACAGTGGCAAATGGATTCCAGTATTATCTGAAGAGACAGTACCACGAAGAAGAGCAAAAGCCGAATGAGAAGGTTGGCTCTTTTGGATATATCGATCCATTTGGTATTCGCCGAGTTGTCTACTACAAAGCCAATAGGGAGAATGGCTTTCTCCATAAAAAAAATAATCGATATGTTGGCCATAATGCGACACCGTATGATCCGCTGCCAATAAAATCGGTCAATTGAAATTGCATGGATGGTATTTATGGGTCGAACATGGGCAAGGTGACGAATCACGGTTGATATTTTATTTTCCCGCGATTGGAAGGGCACTTCCGGTTTGGCTAGGCGCGGAGAAAGATGGTTAGCGCAGCGGGCGGAAAGTTTTACTTTGCGCTCGTTGGGCAGGAACTGATTTCTTTTGCTGGTAGGTGAAAATTCACGAATAATTCCTCAAAATCTCATCACCCATAATTGATGAAAATGAGATTTTTTTTACATTTTACATCACAAGAATATCCAAGTTCTCACTAGCATAAAATTCATATGCTGGGTCGATGGCACATTGCAAAAGATTTTCACATCTTTCTTCACGGAGGAAATACCGGCAGATATGTGGGAAAATTTCATAATGTCTGTATTGAATTGCGACCGTGATGTTACTCGTGGAAAAGTTAAAAGGTGTACTTTCCTAAATTTAGTATCCCTATGTAGATATTTCAATTCCCATGAATTGGCTCGATTACCACCGAACGATGGTTTACCAAATCTATATCAGCTCTTCCACCTGCCCGCTTAAAAAAAAAGAAAAAAAAAATATGCCAGTCAATGCACACACTCTGTTCACAGCTGAATTAACATTAGATGAAACTAGTGTCATTGCCTTGATGGTCACAATGCATTTTCACCAAGTATCAAAATATACATTAAAAAACGAGCTTAAAAAAAATGAATTTTGATCTCAGGGCAAATCATCAATATATGTAGATAACATTTCTGCATAAACATCGACTTATAATTTGATAGTGATTCTTAGTTATACTACCTCCTCAGTGGTGTTAATACATTACATAAAAGATGATTAATGTGTGCGATTTCCTGTTTGTTAATCATTTTATTTATTCATTAATTTTGGTCCATACATACATAACTTTTGATATATGAAACTAGAGTAGTAGTCATTAAGAATGTTCTTTTGAATAAACTTATCGCTGGATTATAGCGAATAATATCACTCAAATGAGTTCATTTGTACAATTGGTTACTTTAATGACAGTTTGCATTAATAGCACAGTTCATTCGTGATTTGTGAATAATGATGTCCTAGGAAAAAAAAACAATGTATTCAATGAAATTTTTGCAAAACTTTCAAGCATAATGTTTGTAAAAAACATTCAATTTTCTGACTTGCTATTCAGTCAGTTTTTTGCCTTTTACAAGCGCTCATGAAATTTATAAACGATAATTTTTGTTATCCTGCTGCCTATCAATTTGCTGATTGAAGGGTTGCTGGGGCTTCTGCGCAGCCTCACGCGCAGCGATTTCCTAGAAATTAAAATGGAATTAATGCAAAAGCATAAAAAGGGTATAATTCGGATCATTTTAACCCGAAAATAGTTGCAACATGAGACTTCCACCAAAAATTTTCACATCGTCGCCAAAATATTCGGAACATGCGATTTTTAAGCGGAACCTTTTTCAATGACGCTAGTAACACTCTGCCAGTTTATTTAGGTGGCCGTAACAATTAATTATGCTGCACATGAATTATATACTTCGACTCGATACGAGCTCTCATGTGTTGCGCGCGCCGCTGGTTCCGACATCGCGACATCATCCGTGAACGCGCGCGACATTCTGCAAGATCAACCCAAAGCATTGTCAGCAGATATCTCCAAAACTGAGAATATTAACGAATCTTCATATGAAGCTTTATTGTAGCTCTCAGTTTCCACTACAAAAAATATTCATATAAAAATTGGGTTATCTCCGTCATATTGCGACATAGGATCCGAAGACAATTGTGAGAAAGTCAATGCGCATCACAAAGCGGCGAAAAGTGGCGCCACTACTTGCGGTCCAGAGTACGAAACCAAACTATGGAAGAAATCCGAAATTTGTCACTAAAAAGGATTGTACCATACAAAATTTTCAGGGAGAAAAATCTGCGCTATGTCACGTTTTAATCTCATTTAACCGCGGACATTGCAATTTCAACGAGTCTTGACGATATCAAAACTTTGGAGGTTAAACATGAAAACTGTTAATTCGACGTACTTTTACAAGCGAATATCTTTTAAATTCAACGTTACGTCGTAAAAATGAGATGATACTTTTTTTTTTTAAACATTCCAAGAAACCCTGTAGCACAGTCTCGCTTTCATTGGAGTTTCGCAAAACGGCGCAAAAATCCCCGTCTGCGCATGCGCGCCATTTTGCGACGGATGGAACACAGGGTTTTCCCGCCAAAGTGTGCCAGCTTGTGAATTCACGTCTTTAACAGTGAATAATTTCGATTTTCGGATGAATGCGGCCAAATCGCGATTCAACCCTTTTTCATTCCGTATAGAAAACAAAAACATAACCAAATAATGTTACCTCCTGTTGTCGTATTCCCGCGTAAATGAGATCAAGACCTTTTTGGATCTCCTCGCTGACTGGTGGTGGAGTTGGAATGTGCTCGCCCGTTGGATGGAAGCCAGTTTCATCGGCAGTATAATGAATGGTGATAACTTGGCCCTCAGGACTTGTGTATGAATAGCTACCTTGTTGAACAAGAGCTTCAGCCTTATCTTCACCCTCGCCAATGGTCTTCACATATCCGCTCTCTTCGGCAACAATGTTATTTCCAGTCTCATAACTGCATCCAAAACAAATTTCGAATTACGAATTATGGTATAGAAAGTCTCTAAGTATCTTCAGTATACAGAAGAATAAAACTACTGGGCTAAATGTGTGTGAGATATTTGGGGTCACACAAAAGACCTTCCGATCTGTAATTTCTGACCAAGATGATTTTCAAAAAGCTCGTATTGCAAAGAAAATTTTGCAATAATCAAATATGTTGTTAACAAGTGGTTTTAAGCAGAAATGTTATAAGACATTGTTTGTACAGAATTGAATTTCCGAAATGAAAAGTTTCTTATCATTTTTCTGTAAACCGTCTGGTTTTCGAGATTTCCCAAAAAATCGACATTTTTTCGGAATGACGAAAAAACGACTGGACCTATCCAGAAGCTAATCAGCTCTGAGTTACGTGAAGCCGCTTAATTAGGTCAGGAGAAATCTGAAGAAATTCTGAAGTTAGAACTGCGGCATATGAAAGCGGCGGCGCCACTTTAGTTTGTCTTTCTGCATTACCAAAAAATCGGTAATGCAGGAAAAATGCTTGCTTTATCTTTACCCTAGTTGAGCTCATCTATCAGTTGCATCTTTGCAATTTATTTTTGTTGTAATTATTTTCTTGGTATTGCCAATATTTTGCTCATGGATATCAAATTAATTCAATAGCCTTTCCAAAAAATTCCAGGTCTTCCCAAACTCAAAAACCTGAAGAAGACTACCAGAAAATATTCTCCGGGCTCTGGATCTGGGGATCTTCAGCTCGCAAAAATTCCCAGATCCACAGCCTGGAAAATATGTAGGAGAATTGATGTGATAAATGACTGACATGAATGAGAAAAGAATGAATTTCCACCTTGTTCTATATGTTCCATCATGCTCCTGCTCCTTATTCCATTGCAAAATTGGTACATATGTAGTGGTACTAAATTGTCTGTCATGGCTAGGTGATCTTTGCTCTTCCTGATAATGTGTTGATGGTGGGGGTTGTTGGCCCGAGTGCTGTTGCCGAACTGAATTGTAATTCTGGGCAAATACACTGCCGACAATCGTCATTAACACCTGCGAAAAAAAAATTGAATAAATTAAAAAAAAAATTAAAAATAGCAAAAACAGAAATCGAAAATATTTGATTTTGATAAGATCGTGTAACGTCTATATGAGATGAATGGAAAGAATAGAGTGCAGAGTGAGATCAGGCCGGAGATGAGTGAAAGTGAAAAGTAAAATGCCATGCCGGGTCATTTAACTCCTGACCTGTTAGCCAATTCCCACTCAGCGTAATACCATCTCATCGCACTCGGTGTACATCCCTCATTCTTTCGATTTTTTAGGAATTTGTTTGCGTTTTTCTTCCCCTTCGTTTATCGTCATTTTTCTTTTGCTGGTATTTAATGCCGCTATATTTGTACGATAATTGCCTCAGTTGAACCCAAGACCTCTGAGTTACAAATCCATCGCACAACCGATCGATTTATCGTAGAAATCGATTGCATTGCAGGCCTGATCTGATGGACCGGTTTAGTTCGATCGGATGCTGCGTTTCGATTTTGTGAAATATCTCGAAATGTAAGGGACGTATCCAAATTTTTCTTGATACTTTTTTGTAAAGCTCTCTGAACTGCACAAAAAATCTTTAACATATTTTTTTATAGCGCCTATAAATTTCGAGATATTTGCGGGAAACTCAAGTGAGCATGGGGTCGGTTTGATACGGTCCAGCAGATCAGAGCTCTCATCGTTGGAAAAACATCATGAATCTCCAACCCAGGACCTTCGAGTTACAAAATTATCGAACAACCGATCGAAGTATGGTCGAAATTGATCGAATTTCAGGACCGGAGCAGCCGATCGCATCAGGTCAATCGGATACTCGGTTCAGGTTTTGAGGAGATACCTCGAAATCTAAGAGAGCTATCGAAATTTTTCTATAGACTTTTTTGTAGAACTGAATCAGGTCTACAAAAAAGGTTGTATGAAAATTTTTGTATCTATTTAAGGTTTTGAGATATCCTCAAAACAGTCATGTGAGTACACGATCGAGTTGATGCGATCTAACGCGGCAGTACCGATCGTGCACTATTAAAACAAATTATTTCTGGTCACAGCAGTACTCATATGGGAGTCCCAGTTCAAAGAGTCCCCTGAGGACTATCTCACAGATAATACAGCCCAATAATTCACAGAGAATCTCACATCAATCCAACAAATCGAATATTCATATACAAATCACGAACACTATACAACCTACCGATCGTACGACAAATGATTATTGATTATGAAATTGATATGACTGTAAAAAATGATAATGAAAATGTGTAACTTGCCAAAAATTTCATATTTAATTCCTTGTGAAGAAAAAGAGGGCTCTATCGCAGCAGAAGCAACAGCAGGGATCCAGCAATAATCAACTACTAGGCAAACCTTCCTCGAGGATTTTGACGGCGAATCACTGAAGAAACACAAAGTACTCCCCGTCCTGCAGAAAGAAATCAGCTTTTATACGGACTCTCACTTTACCACCTCCATATTCTGGGAGATATAATCATCGATGGGTTTCATGCGAATCGTCACTTGCAAGAATATGTCTTTTGGGTATTGACCTGGGCATATTGGGAGCATAATTGTCATCATCGAAAAATGTAGACTGACCACGCTTCCCATTTTTCCCATTCGTTTATTTACAATTTTCTTTTCATTTACTTATCCCATTTTTTTAACAATGCAGGATTATGAACGCACTCCCATTCCCATAATCCGCGATTTAAAATTCTTGAATGAAAGTACGAAATGATCTTCACAAATTGCTGGCTATTCATAAATCCTGTTTCTCCCGTACACGAAAAGGTTCACATTTTCATCAAGTTGCTGCTGTGTGTGCGTTGCACTATTTCGTAAGAATCCATATGAATACATGTGGGAATCTCGGAGAAGCTGCAATGAGGAATAGAATAAGGGACTGTTACTTTCACATGGCCTTCGCAATTGAAGATGCATAAAATTCAGAAGCTGATGTATCAATGACCTGAACTATGAGACTTTTCACTTTACTTCAAACACTATCAGATATCCCCGCCCCCCGCCCCCCAGTGATTATTGCATTTTTCAATTCCATTGAATTACTTAGTCAACATCAATCATAATTGATAAATTGACCAGGCAATAATCACGATTATCTAATAATCAAGTAATGGCTAATTTAGATTTTCGATTAAGCCGCTATGAACGTAATTGGATACTTTCTAAATCTTGCTGTTGATGGCAAATGGGATAGAATAGCTGAAATAATTTTGACTTTTTAATTGCAGAGAGTAACGGAAAATCGTATTGGAGAAGAATTAATTTTTGGATTAGAAAATTTTTTAATTAACTTCTAATTATTATTATTTTTTTTTTCTAATTAAATTATTTTCTAATTGACTGTCGCGAACCGCGTCATGCAGGAAGCGACCAGTGATTGGCTGTCGCGAACTGCGTGATGTTGAAGGCGGCCAGTCATTGGCTGTCGCGGAGCGCGTCATGCTGAAGGCGGCCAGTGATTGGTCGTTGCGGAGCGCATCATGCTGAAGTCGACCAGTCATTGGCCGACGCGGAGCGCGTCATGCTGAAGGCGGCCAGCGATTGGCCGTTGCGGACCGACTCATGCTGAAGGCGGCCAGAGATGGCTGTCGCGGACCGAGTCATGCTGAAGGCGGCCAGAGATGGCTGTCGCCGAGCGCGTCATGCTGAAGGCGGCCAGTGATTGGCTGTCGCGGACGGCGTCACGTTCGTGACGCCACATCTGTTCTCAGATAATTTTAAAAATCCCAAAAATTTTGAATATTCGATAATTGCAAAAAAAATCAATAGCAACAATTGTTTACCAGTATTTTTCCTCATTGGACACTATGGACTGTCGAGAAAAAAAATTTTCAAAAATATACAGGTGCCCTATTCTAAACACCGCTCTAATCCATCCGGCTCTCAAATACTCGCGCTTGAATCTCCGCAAGGCACAATTGTTTGAGGTGTAAAACATTATACCGACATTTTTATGAGAGCGCTTTATCATCGTGGGCGCAAAATGACTTGATGAGCTAATAAATGAATGGTAATTGTTGGTAGTTGATTTGCCAATTTCTGGCCACCGCTCATTCTATGACGCACACAATCATTATAAAAAAATTTCTCACCATACATAGAGATTCACTGGCATGTAGAATCATCAAATTGACACATCGGCCCCTCAACTTTTCCGGGAGGTTGATAACTGCATGAATATAAACAGTAATAGATTATTCATTTTATTTTGCCTTTCGCCTTTCACGTTACGGAAATTGAATTACCTCAAATCGTAGGTTGTAGTATCACTACAGGATATCAGCGGCTTTTTGTACGTTGACTTCACAGGCCTATACCCCGTGGAAATTGGAAATTTTACGGGTTGATAGCTGAGCCGCATGGTAGTCTCACCGTCGGTTGGAATATTAAATGGTTCGTACGTCCGAATTGGTTTGAAGGATTTATTTTGCGTGAGATGATTGGGATCATTGGGGAAATATGATAGTCGTTGGATAGTGCAACCTGTGGATCATTAAATGTTTGTATTAGAAAAATATTTAGCGATACTTTTCCAACAAGAAACATCAAATGCCCGATTTTTCGGGAAGTTATTGTAATGACCACCAAATCCATTTCCTCCTTTATATCAAGAAATAGTATGCAAAATATGAATCTGAAGCAGAGATCAAGTAAGAGTAGTGAGCAGAGTGATTGATCCCAGAGGGTTATACAATCGAATTCCCGAAGAGATTCGGTATTTATATTTTGTTACGAATGGTTTCAGAAAGAGAAATCATGGGATTTTGTAGGCAATTTCATTTGTAATATCAGAAATTTTTTTCCTGATTTCGCTCTGACTCGTTAGAAAAAAAAAATAGGATGTTAAAAAAAAAACGAAAAGAAAGAAAAATAATAATAACTTTCGTGATGAGTTTACGAAAAAATGGTCTGAAGTATTTCATATAGAAAATGTGGCTCCTGGCAGATAAGGTATATCAATTTCCTCTTAATCGATTACGAGATAAAGCCAATCACAATGATACTTTCAACCTATAACATCTGTTTAATGATGGGTGCTGTAAAATAGTTATATAACATAAAATGTGTACTTTTATGAGTGAAACGAGATTTTCTGCATAATTTTTTTTGCCATATATCTGATCGTTATCGCTGAACAGTGGTACCAATAAAACGAGGCCGCGAGACCGGGAACTCAACCCGACGCAGCTTGGGGGGGGGGGGGGGGGGGGGGGGGAGCATCATAGGTGCCCGTCATCGTAGTAAAGGGGTTTCTGGACGGTTACCCTGTGTCTAGAAATACGATTGCTTAAATGGCGAAAGTTGGACCCGGATGGGTGTCCTATAGTCTCTTCCGAAAAAATGCTGAAGAGCATCTACCATGGGAAGCGCAAGTGAAGTGATTTCGAATCAAACGGCCTCAATGAGAAGCATATGATTCCTATAACCTTTATCTTCCCGCGCTGAACCTGCAAGAGTTACTAGAGCCTTACCCCTTCTATGCCCGCGCATGATAAGCGGAGCACCTTCTGTGTATTTCCGATTGCGCGGTTGCCGCGGTGCTTTTTCAATGTCCAACATCCATTGCGAAATAGATAACTTCTTCTCAATTACCTGAACTAGTTAAATCGGAAGCATTCCATCATAATATCGCTGACTGTCACCGATCGCGCTATCCGCCATTTGTGACGCGACATCTCAAAAAAATACGACGCGTGGCAACAGCGCCTAGAATTTTCATACCGCGCATCTGGTAGCACCACGAGCGCTGCGCTATTTTTCTCGATCCGCACTCTATTCAAAAATTAATAACTAATTACTCAGCAATTATGCAAGCATGGAATCGTTCTTTCTGGGTGGTAGAGTTATCAATTGAGGAGATCATAAATCCTGATTGCGGAATTCATGATATGCTCTGGTTTATGCTGGACATAAAGAATAACGGCAATTACGACATAGCGCGAGCATAGAACGGGTAAGAGAGGTTCGCTCAACTATTTTAACTATCGAAAATATTTTCATTACCATTAAATTTTGATGAGCGACTGACTGCAAACGGGTAAATCTATCGGATCATCTATTGGCAAAATTTGTACTAATTGAAGCTATCTTCTTGACAAGTTGCCAAATTAAGGTCCTCCGAATTTTGGTACTAAATTAAAAGAATGGATTCCATGTTCTCAAAATTACGGGCATTTTGGCAGAGCCATTTTTAGAGTACACTAGTTTAAAAAATTGATATACTTCGTCTTGTCATGCTTGACATTTAGAGAATCATTTTTCAATGTCGTTTCAATATACGGGTAACCCAATTTTTTTCGCGATGCCGTATTGCGATACTTGGAAGACCTTTCTTCATGAAGAGTGTGGTGCGGAAATGCCTGAAGGCACTACCTCAGCGATCACTTCGTAAAAAAGCAGCTGAGTGAAATTTCGCAATGACATGAAATTTGGATTACATATTTTCAGGTAGGGAAGCATGCCTTCAATGGATAGATGCATGCTAATAGCAATTTTTAGGTCCCTGCTAACAGCGCCGCTAAATGGCGCTTAGCGTCTCCCAGCAACGAAGCTTTATGTATCTGCTAATGGTCTCTCCTCCCATGAACATATATATATCTATATATATCTTATAAAAAAGAGAGACGAACGAGCCTATCGATGTATATCGAAATTACCGAAAAGCGTAAGACCGCAACCGACGCGCCACTAGTCGTTGCGGCGGAAAAAGGAAATGCGCATGCGCATGCGCAGCACGCGCCGCCGGACTCGTATATTTAAAAAATATATTGCTATACATTCCGACATCAATTTTCTCCGTGTTCTCGCCTATCCAATAAATTATAAAAAAAAATGCAATGGCAATATTTACACTCAAGCGGCTTTTTCGAAGCTCTCAGGTTATCCGTTGGAGCAAACGGGATACTGGGATTGCCGCATTTCCATACAAAGGCATTTTTCTGCGTTGTCAATTTCTCCATTGGTCCCCTGCCATACCAACTCCTCGAGCAGGGAATGCAAATTGTTTCGGGTATGACTGACCAATTTCCCAAGTAGCTCAACTGTGGTTACCACATGAAAAAAAGAAGATAATTTTCATTAGATCTTAGACCATGCAACAAAGAACCTGAGAAATAAATTGTTTACTCTGTGAATTGTGTCGTGTGAGAGCGGGCATGAGGATAATTGAGTTCCTGATGCTGGTTTGATTAACTGTCGTCTATCACCTCCACAACCGAAATAGCTCAAATTGTAGGTGGTGTTATCGTCCGGGCAGAAGTTAGCATTCAGCAAATTTTCCGTATCTGTCACCGTGAATGGCGAACGCCTTGGCTGTTTATTGGGCCAATAACTGAGGCCATAGGTGGTGCAACTGTCCAACGCCGTTGCGGGCGGATGGTATTTTATGTGCTTCTTCGATTGATTCACCTGTTGTAATGATGAGTATATATGTAATACGGACACAGTATATTATCTGAGTATATTATATCAACCCTCGGGTGGAGGAGTTATGATTATTATGATACTATTATCGGACATCTGATACTTACATTTGGTTGACATTTATTCGGCCAAAAACTGAGTTTATACGTCGTATAGTCATCCATCGGAACTGTTCCTTTTGAATATCGTCGAATGGGCTTGAATGAGTTCACAGGAATGCGACAGCCAGATCCATAATAGCTCAGGTTATATGTTGTGTTATCTGTAAAGGATTAATTTATGTAAACATGTCAAATCTGTGGAATGCTACTTGTACTTACTGGAGAGGCGGGCATTTGGAAAACACAAATTTCCCTGATTCCGGATAGCCTTCGCTTTTGGTACCAATTTCCAAGTGAATTCACACTTGTTCGTCGTTCTGTCCTCCATTGGTCCTCGGCCCAACCACTGTTTCTCACATGGTACCATGTAAGTCTTTTGCGGGCGCAGACACCAGTTGCCCAAGTAACTCAACTGGAAAATGTAAAGTGAAACAAGTTGTAAGGTGCTTCTCCAGTTAATCCTACAGTGAAAAGGAGAGACGAAGGAAACTATCGACATATATCGAAATTATCGGAAAGCGTAAGACGGGAACCGACGCGACACCAAAAGCGCGGCAGAAACGGGAACTGCGCGTGCGCAGCACGCGCTGCCGAACTTGTTATGAAAAAGGAAGATGTCAAATCGAAAAAGGTAAAATATTGTAAATTACTGTGGCCATCAAACTTGCGTAAGCACTTTCGGCTTGCAAAATTTTTTTTCGACTTTTAGGTTTCAAAGTTTAGAAGAAATCATTGAACGAACTGCATTAAGTCGGTGAATCGTTTGCTAATGTAATTCAGACCATTTAACTTGACCGAGTCGCATATTGAGAAATGTTTCAAGTGTGCAAATGATGGTTAAAAGGCCGTAAATCAGAGATATAAAACATTCGATGCACTTACTTTGTGAGTTGTGTCATCCTCGAGGGGTCCATCCCCAGTGGTGAGCGACACTTTATGTCTAATGGGTTTTGCTCTACAAGACGGTGAATCTCTTTGCCAATATGACCGCTCATACGTTGTATATTTTTCCACGGGAGTGCGACTCTTCCAGTATGTCTAGGTATGTCAGTGGAACTCATTACGCAATGTGATTAATCATGAAAAATAATTAGAGAAAAAAAGGATATACACGAATTGGAGCGAAGGATTTTGGCACTTCTGGCTGGACGTATTTAAATAATTTCGTTTTGGTGACACAGCAGCAGCAATTGCAATTCGGGCCATGATCCACCTATCAATAAAAACATTGACATGTTAATGAAACTCATTGACCACTATATACACGCCAGATGAAGCAACATACACAAATTGTCTTCTTCACCAAAATTAGGGACCGGTTCTCATGCTTTTTCAGGGGAAGACTGCCGGATGATATAACAGAGATAACATTGATTATAACAGTTTTGAATTTTAGGTGAATGTACTCACCGAGATGACGTGCAAATTTCCATGTTTTAGATAGAATTTTCAATTTTGCCAATCTCACATGGCCGCATATGTAAAAAAAATGACGGTGGGTAGAATCGAAACTATATTCATTTATTTTTTCCTTCCTTTCATTATCAAAAATTCTGTCAATTATAATAATTGCATTTCCTACTCAACTTCCGGAAAATATTTCATGATGGATTTTCTGATAAATTTCGAGGAAGAGCAGAAAAATTCAATGCCTGAGGAAATTTCCGGCCACAATTTCCGGTTTGGAACCCACCGCGAGAGAACCAGTGCTCTCCGATGGAATAATGGTCAAGAGCAGCTACCACGGGGAGGACAAAAAGAGAAACTCGTCAACACTTGTCAAGGTGGCAAATTGATAATACCCAACACATAGAGTAAAAAACGTTTTATTAAATTTTTACACTATTTTCGCATTCATCAGAGAATAATATAGTATCACTTCAATCCGACATTTCAAATGATAGATATTCAATTTTTTTATTTGGCATGAAATCACTAATAATAAGTTTATATACAGAGTTTCTCATGGTAGTCATCAAGCAGTCATGTTACTTGTGAACTTAATTGGATGGTGAAAAAAATACAGAAAATTATTGAATAAATTAATTGGTGGATCGATTGAACTATCATGAGATTATTTGAAATTTGAAGTGCTACTATTCTCGAAATTTCAACAGAATGTTATAAGACTTGCGATGATATTCCTATTCTCTCTATATACACGTCATTCTAAAAACCTAAACCTTGATTCATCACAGCTCGATGACACCCCATAAGTCACCTTAAATGTACGATTTTCTTTTTCCATGAGGAAAAAAACATATATGAAGCGCCCTGATTACTTAGTTAAGGATGTTTGTCCACTAGAAGCAAAAAAATTGATGAAATTCTGGAGAAAATACTTGAATGGGTAGTTTTGCTTTTTCAACCTAGGTTTTAAACCCATTTAATACCATTTGCAAATAGTCGCATTGCAATTGCTGAAAGCGCGTTATTTACATAAATTTCTTATAAAAAACGAAAACAAGATAGAATCATGAAAAAAATATACAAATAAAATATCTTTTGGATCATATTGAATATATAAAACAATATTGTATATCTATATATTGGCTGTAATGACTAAACAAAATCTGTTATACAGCGTTGGGTAATAAGTCATTTTTCGGGGAGATTCAAAATACGCCTGCCACATTTTTCATTGTGAAAAAATAAAATTTCGTGCGCGGAAATATATTTGAAAAAGTCGATGCAAATTTTATATTTTTTCTATTGTTAAAATTTTTGGAACAAAAATTTGGTTAAAATTTTTTAAAAATAAATCTGTCAATTTTTGCAAATTAAACTAATTTAAGTTCTCTCTCTGCTTTAGCTCCAACTACAGAGTACCAACTACATTGATTAAATGTTTTAACTGAAATATTTGTATTGATCCATACTCTGACCTTTTCAAATATTCATTTTTTTCTACCAACTTATAAATCAGTAATTGCACAGTAAAGCTAATTAAATTGCCCCAAGCAATGAGAGGCATGACGAGACAAGAAGTTCAAAGGTTTTTCGACCGTGAACACAGCCAAGAATTATGAAACCAAAAAATGTATCAAATGATTTTTCAAACCGAACTCCGGTTGGAAGTTTTTTATGCAAATAGTGACTCTAGAACAATTTCATCAACTGCTTCTTCAGAATGAATTTTCACCATGGAGATCTCCTCGTGTATACTTCACGAAAATAAGTTTGGTTCTTTTTAGTACTTTACTTTCTTCTTGTTTATCAGAGCTTCCACCCCCCCCCCCCCCCCCCCCCCTCTAACATCCGCCCTGCTTTTTTCGATTGTTCCCATTCTTAGTAGATATGTTCCCACATATATATCTAACGAATGCAAGATACAGTTTTATCGCTTCGAAAAGTTTTCCGAAAGCCTGCTGAGAAATGGGTGACTCATCTAACAAAAAATTCCTCACATTTGTCTATCATTCTGTTCAAGTATATGTGAAGCCTATTCTTTGGAGTATCTGCGGTGTGTGTGTTGTGGCAATTGCAAGTAAAAGTGGTACATCAGCAGCATCCAGATCTAAAGCACTAGTCAAACTAGTGAGATTGATATTACAAAGATCCATCGTCATGATCATTTCCGCCAAAGCTACACTAATTAACCACATTTCTCGCATTTTAAATTCTAAAATGTTGAAGCAATGTACCGGCGATTTGTGTTTCGTCCACAAATAAACAAATGCCTCCAACATTCGAGAAACTAATCTCGACATACCCACGGATAATAACGAATCGTGCATTGGTATTGCATTGGACATGAGTCCAACTTGCCAATTATCAGTATCAGCGACAATATAGAGAGTTTCTGGAATTGAATGACCCGACAACGGATACTTAGTCGTCATACTGATGTCATCACGTAACGACGATAGCCAATTTTCTATTGTCGGCTGGATAGAGCTCGTAGTATTTGTCTCTGCATCAATGTCTCTCCTCAATCTCTTGTTACTTCGGTTTGATTTTTTGATCAAGCCCTGGATGATAAGCCCCGCTGGATAATGCACATCCGGAAAAATAAGAGATCCATTTGATTTTGGAATTTCTCTTTCTAACAGGGTATTTGTATAGCCTGATGTCTCATCGCTATCCTCGGGGTTTTTGTCTGCAGCAAGCGTTTTGTATCTGAAATATAGAAATGCAAAATGTAATTAAAATGTATAAAACATTCATACAGGGGTGTTGTTTGATTTATATAAAATTCACATCAATCTGCTTTTCAATGAACCCCAAATAAAAGTGAGTAATTACCTCGGCATAGGCAGTTCAACGAAATTATTGTCTTCCAATAATTCGTCTAAGTTGGACTGACGATTGCGCCCGCCTCGTGTCCCAATTGTCGAAACTCCACAAGTGCGTAAAACTTCAGTTGCATTCGTTGGTGTTTCAAGAAGTAGTTTGTTACTCTCATAATTACGATTTGTATTTGACCCATTACACTTCGGGCATGATGTACAGAATGATCTGCCTTGACTGAGAGACGTACCAGGTCGCTGAATGCTCTTCGATGACTCCGGAAAATTTCTCTGCAAAATTTTTCTCAAAACTCCTTCCGGCAATTGTGCTGATGTGCTTGGTACGCGTGTAAATGCAAATGAACATTGACAAGGACAATTATTATTCGTCTGTATCGTGGTTTTTTTGCTGACACTTTTATCATCCTCACCAACAGTAAAAAGTACTTGGCTCTGTTTATCACGCTCATACTCAGTCTGTGAAAAATAAACCGTTGTTTCCTCAAATCCGTTGGTCGCATTGATTGGTCGAACTTGCTTCATAGAATCATAATCGCTATCAAGATATAGTGATGATATTTTTGGGTCAATGGGAAACACAGCGGAACTCCTCAACTCTGATTTATCCTCATACTCATCCAACATCAATGTTTTTGACAGATCTTTTTCACCATTCACAACAATTTTCACCAAACGCGAATTGTTCACACCCTTCTCCGAACCACCATCTAGATCATCCTGATATGAATCCAATTTTAGGGTGAGTTTGTCCTCTAATTTAAGACAATTCGTTCCCTCGACATTGAGATTTCTTTGCAAGCTACTGGTTTTCCTCAATCTTGGAATGTTAGAAATATCATTTTTCTTTGGAGTTAAAAATTGTGTTTTTGATGTGATAGTATCCGATTTTTTCTTCAAACGATTTACAGGTGGGCACGTGAAACAGGGATGAACGGAGGAAGAGTACGATGTAGATGAGGAGGCAGAGGGGGCAGCAAGAGGAAATGGTGTAGTGAGTAACGTCTTCTGTTTGTTTTCCACAATGGTAACAGCCTCCTCTACGTCCTTGCCAGAAGTATCACGACACATTCGATTTCTTTCGACAAGAGCACTACGAATGAAGTACGAAAGAAACGTCAATATTGCATCAATCAATGTAGTTTTACCTGCATCACCAGCTATAATAGTGTGTACTTTTTTTGGTGGATTACCAAAAGTGCCATACAAATCACTCAATTGTACCCACAATGGATTGCACGGATACTTATTTTTCATATTTTCTAACCAACTGTTTTCCTTCATTGACACAACAGTATTGATCCATCCTAGATGATACGTCAGCACAGCTGTAATGAGAGTACTTAAAAAAAAATTCGTTGATTTTGTATCAATTGTATCGAGCAACTGGCACATTTGTTGAAAATTTCTACACAGCATGTTGCTCTTCTTATTTGTCGTTATGCACTTATTAAGAATAATCTCATGCCATATTGACAAATTATTGCAATAATTTTCTTTTCTCACGAGTAGACGTAGTAAACAACAGGTACAACGAAATGAGGCTTGATGCAGTCTCTCAATAAGTCCTCTCTCTTTACCATTATTGATACAGGCATTGCAAAGCATATCTAGTATCGCTTCCAGCTGTGTAGCATGCTCAAAAAGTCTCAGCTCCATTTCCTTTTCTCGTTCGGGTGTTAATCGAATCATTATAGTGAGTGCCAATCTCGTTTTGTGACGACTACGTCGACAGCTACTAGTACTACTACCACCAATACTAGAATCACAATTGTCATCACACGTTGAAATTACTGAAGGCGTTACTGGTACAGTATTGAATATAGTGCTATTCCCATAAACTTGAAAACCAAGTATCTCATCCATTTCATTGACGTCTGAATTAATCAAGGAAGTTGATAAGGCTCTCAACCATCTTCTCCTTAAACTTGGATAACTCCCAAAGCCTGATGATGATGACGATGTACTATGGCTATTAGCCTCTAACGATTGCTCCGAATTGCCAATAGGAAATACTGGCAAATCAAAATCCCAGCCACTGCAAGTACTTGAACAAGTTGAACTTTTTCTCAAACTATTGGCAGACACGTTCCCCGAACTTTGACAGGTAAGTGTATGTCTCATACTTCCACTACTCGCAGTCAAATCATCATTGTTATTTGATAAGGATCTCCCCAGTTTCTCATGGGAATTTTTGTCGTTGGTCTTGTGGGTATTGTGGTCCGGTGCGGGAAATACTTTTGTACACATTATACAACGTGGAAACTCTAATGTGTGAATTTTGAATAGGGTTCCTCTGTATGTCATAGCTACGGTACCAAACACCATTTCACTCAGTAAATTCACGTTATTGCAGACCTCTTTCTCGCACTGAAATCAACATTATACATTATTCTTAAACGTGAAAAAAATTTTTTTACTGAATAATAAAAATAACTGAGTACACAAGGGGCATTACCATTTTCGACTGCTTTGGGAAGAGCCAAATGCTTTTTAACTTATCAAATAAAATACAAATACGAATAGTAACAAATTACCTAAATTTACAATATTCTCAAACTCACCTCATGCGGCAGTCCATTTCCACTCCTAGGACACGAGGTATTTGTTCCACTGCATCTTGATGAATTGGATCCATTACTTTTCCCAGCAGTAATCGAGTCAAACAGTAACTTCCTACCACGCCATTCACATTCACGAAACAGTAGAATTCTGATCTGATCTGCTCCCAAATTTACTGTATTTCTGTGGAAAAAAATTAATTTGACATTGAACCCAAATGTGTCATCACCATCAGTCAGGTCAAACTTAATTAATATGAGAAGCTAATGTCAATTCAGGAAAGGTTATGATACATTGATTTGTCAAACACTTATAGATCGATATTTACCGTTTACTATTGTTATTATCGCAGAATAAACTATCATGACAATAACGTGTTTTTTTAATATGTATAGTAATAGTAATATAGGATAGTAATGGTGATAATAATAACAATAAAATCTTACCTGATGTGAAGTCCTGTGCCAATGTTAATCGGTAATTTACAATCTTTATTTGTTTTACTATTTTTCCTTGGAGCTAAAAGTCTGTTGATCAGAGGCATCATAAGGTGAAAACCCACTCTTCAACTAGCCCCACATCTCTCCTCACTTGGTATATAACGATGAGTTTTTTCAACAAAAAATTAAAACACTGGGATAATGGCTCATATATGGTTCTCAATAATACAGACAACTGCTTGTACCATTACTTATTTTTTTCACCTCTGCTGATGTTTAAATCCACATGTTCGTGTACACCACCTCCGCCCTGATGAGTTGATTTAATCAGTCTTCAATAACCTCCAGTCTGTCTTGAGTGTATACTCAAAATGACTCTGTATACTTGCTTCTATTCACAACTTCATAAAATATCAAAACTGTAAATAAAGTCACGTGCAGTACAAGTCATATGATGGATCTGAGATAATTCTTGGCAATTGAGATAAAATACGAGTTATTTCGTTCCAGAGACATTGAGTTTTTATCTAGTTTTGAGCTCGCCACTGGGCTGGGTCGCGCATGCGCAGCAATCGCAGTAGACCCAAGTAACGCCATATTGGATATTGGGTTATCGGTTTTTTTTAAACTTAAGTTAGCAGAAACTAACGGAGGTTGCTTACTAATCCATGGATATTTGTTGGAATTCTGTGCTGCCTAATGATATTCTGGCTCCATTGAGAGCGCTCAGAAATGCCGCCAAAAATTTGAAATTTTGTAATGCCACTGGCTACTGTTCTCCTCTGCAGCGTTACCGAATAATAAAAATTATTTAATGATTTCAAGTCACAGTATCTTGCATATGCCTTTGAGCATGATTATAAATACAATTGTCAAAATTTCAAAACAATTTTTCCCGCTCATTTTTTAAATGTAGATCATAAAACATTATCAATGGGCGGATAAACGTGTCTTTGACGTTATATTTCCGGAAGTGAAGCGGAAACCCGCTTCAAATTTTGAGTCGTTTCGCGCCATACCTAATGAATATATCATGCAAATTTGATGAGTTCGTATCATTGTGAAGGCTTTTCAGATCCTTTATGATAAGCGAATGCGCCTTCAAAAATTAAGTTACAGTTTTAGTGGCTCACAGCTGAAACCTCTATACCAAAGAAATTGACTTCCGGTTTTTTGAAAATGTTGATTTGCTTTTCCTTTTTTTTTTAAGCCGTAAAAAAAAATGGTCTCTCCAATTCTCTAGAAATCTCCGAACTGCAATATATATGTTACATTTGAAAAATTGTTCATCTAAAAAAACTAGTGTAGAATTGTAATTATGCGCAGAATCCATCGCCAAATACATATCCACAAACCACAGCTGAAATTCCCCACTGTGATATTCGCGTGCGTTGAATCTGTCATCCCTTATCGCTTTCTCACCCCCTCTGTCTGTCCATGCAGTCTACACTAGTGAATGTTGAAAACGAATTCGCATCTCTCATAGCTTCTGTACTTTCAACGAATAACGGTGTGCAAATCAAGTAAGAATAAACGGGACACAATACTTAAAGACACGAAGAAAATAACATTCCAATGTTGAAGCTGAAAAATCTCAACTTTGCCATTTAAAAGTCTCTTACAAAACGATTCATGACAGTGACAGTTGGTGCAAAGTTAGTTTCTATTCGCATCTGACGCGGAAGTCGATCAATACACTCTCCTTTACACTACATTCCTATATACATGTGTAAGTTCTTTGTTTTCTTACTCTTTTCATAATGTATGTGTCAACACATGTGCATTATCTTTATTTTATACCACAATTACCCCAAGCTAACTTCAAATAATCTACGAGTCTCTTCTCATCTTAGCTATTTTGTTTATACAAAATATTGTACATATGAAAATTTCATGCACGAGATTTTTTTTTCTTTGTAATTTGAAATCCAAAAATTTCCAACGCATTTTTATTTATCGTGTCTTCCTTTTTTGCAAAATAAACGAGCGATACATGGCTCAAAAACTGGAATTATCCGTTTGAAATATTGAAGAAAATGTTCATTGCAATAATCGCTAAAAATCAATGGCATTTTTTTTTGTCTCCTGTCAAGGTCTCGGCTAGATACTGCAATGGAGAGCATGGGTAAGTTGGATACTATACACATGCAATAATTATGTAATGGAGAACGATAAAAGACACACCAAAATCACTGATGATTCTATTAATGCTTAGTTGCTCTCCACCAAAGGAGTCCTGATGTCCATTTGAGTACTGCAATACGTGCTCACAGACAATCCAACAAATTGCTGAGATGTTTACCTTTTTAATCTGGACGTATTGGTATTTATGGTACAACTAAATATGACATATTTACGCTGGAAAAACATAGTTTGCTTGCTATAAAAAAGCTCCCTAACAAGTAGATATTCAAGTTATTTAATACAGAAATTTATTTTTTCTTAATACAAGAAAATTAATTGCGAGCAAAAAAAATTTTTTCCCCCGAATTTAATAACCAGAAACATTATTAATACGTGACATGATTTTAGGGCCGGAATGCTAGCAGGCTTAGCACTAGCACTAATATGTGGTTGCTGGCTGTGGCAAAGAAGAAAAATCCTTGGGTCTAATGGAGGTGCGGAGCCATCAGATCGTAGATTTTCAACATCGTGCTACCCTCCACCACCGCATTACAGCAGATGTAGCTCATTCATTCAGACCCTTCCGCCGCCGTACAACGAAGTAACAGCAAAGCCGGATCTTTATCCCCTCGTTATTGGCTTTGATGAAGGTATGGGAAAGGGTCCATCGAGCTTTGTAATGCGATATTTCCGCACACTGTCGCACACAAGTACCCTCGATTCCCTCAGCTCAAGCTTCATGTGCAATGTTGTAAATGAAGCAAACACAATAATTCCACCGCCCTATTCAATCGACTCATGCAACAACAGTATTGACGATGAATTATCGACAATGGGATACGACAGAGGTGAAATTGGTGGTGCAGGATCCTTTGCATCATTGGCCAATAATCGAACAACTTCCGACATATCGAGTCTGGTAGCACAGTCACCCTGCTCACCTCCACGTGCTACAAGTCCAACCATCGAATTGCGCGAGCTACTCGATAAAATTCAACAATTGCCCCACGATCCACCCACGAATCGACTAACTTATCAAAATCGTCCACAAGCATTGAACTTTTTAGCAATACATCAATCAGTTCAAGATCCAGCTAGTTGCAGTCCAAGCGATCATATTCATAATCGTGTGCGGCGAACAAGGGGCAAAACTTATCTGCCATTATGTCAGCAAGCAATGACTTCGAGAAATAAGCCAAAACGCTGGTTATCCAGATCAGCACCCACAACGCCCTCCGGCACAATACCCATGACCTTTGGTGTAGCTAATCATAATCCATTGAGACCATTAGATACTAATAATTATAATCGACAGCAAATTATCCCTCTGCTCGCAGAGCAGGATGAGAGCTATACTGCTCAGGGTGGCTCATCAGGCCTCAACGAACATGAGGAAGAATTTCACCAGTTATGACCATCCATGCCACATTGTTTGTTATGAATTTGAATTTCAACTGTTGAGAAAAAAAAGAGTCGTAGCAATTATAGTAATTGCAGTTTTTTAAATAAATTTTAAAATCCATTTGAGACTGCTAAATGCCACGTGAAAAAAAATTGTAATGTGTCTCAATTATGTGTAGTCCCGTTCTATATCGATAGGGATTGAGGAGGAAGTGAGGAGGAGAATGTAGAGAAATGAACGTATCATAGTATGGCATGTGGATTCAAACAACGCTCCGTTTGTGCCGTCATTATTATTATTATTTAGTAAATATGTACATTTGCCTATATTTATGGGCATTATTATATTGGTGGATATTAATTGAATTTAAAGTGATTTTAGAAGGTTGAATGGCATGTTTAGATTACGACTAAATGCAGTATTTTGATGCTGAATAATCGAGGAGCTATTTGTTCCATGAGTAAGTGGGACACCGATCTCGTCATCCTGTAGTGCAAAGGGAGAGACGAAAGACACTATCGATATATCGAAATTATCGAGAAGCGTTAGACCGAAACCGACGCGACACCAGTCGGCGGGAAAAGGAAGTGCGCGTGCGCAGCACGCGCCACCGGACTCATTTGCAAAAAAGGCCAAATTACAAAATGATTTTGGAAATGAGTAGCCCCTCGATAAATGCTGAATGCTATAGGCTGGTTAGAAACAACCAAATGAATCGAATTCACATGTTGAAAATTCACTGAAACGGTTTCCATTAATGTTAATGTAAATGTATCTTCTACTTCTCTGTTACTCTTGATTGACGATTCAACAAAATATTTTGAAAACGTTCTTCGAAGCGCTTCTTTAAAAAATGAAAAACAGTAATTTAATTGTTTAGTCCTTCCTAAATTGGAAGGAATTTTTTGATAAAAAAAGAACAAAATTCTTTTTAACACAAGAGTGGGAAAAGAGATTCATCAGAATGGCGTAATGTTTCGTTTCAAATTTTGTGATTGTTCAAGTACGAAATTCAATTGCATGGTTTTTTGGAATGCTTATAGTCATTGGTAATGATTGCACTGGAAAATTGTATGCGTGTAAGCGCAAAAAGAAAACTCAATATTATTACTGGAGAATTATAGATGAGAGGTTTATAGAAATACAATTGCACATATATTCCAATCGATAATATCCGAGAATTAATGTCGTTGAGCGCAATTCTAAATACCGAACAGTATGTAATGAGTTTATAAGAATAACCGGCTCTTGTCTCCCATCTCCTTCCGCATTAAAAAAAATACTTTATCAAAATCTCCGTGCGTCAAGTATTGTCATGTATTTTTTTATAAATAATAATATTGATGAACATGTATCAATAAATAAATTCGAGCTTTTAAATTTTCAAATTGAATCCATGAAACTTTGTGACTAGCTATTTTACAAAATCCTTCCATTAATTTGAGATGTATCCCCAAGAATTTTTTTTCTTTGATATTTACCGACCAAAAATGAAAACAAAACCAACCCTACAACCCTCATCGATTTCCAGCAATTGGAATGCTTTCCACTGAAGCTACCGGAATTTTATTAAAAAGAAAGTTCAAAGAAAAATTCTGACTTGAAAAAATATTTATTGAAATTCCTATTTTTCTCAAATCAATTCAATTACCTTACCTACTAATTTATTCATTATTTCTAAATGAGATCACAACTTATGTGCATTTTTCTCTATGACGACAAATGTTTATTTATTCAAATTTATAAAATATACTTGCTCGATATAAATAATACAAACAATGTGTACAAAAATACAGGGTGAATACACAGAGGCAATTATCATCGGAATTTGACAGACCTTTACTCCTCACACAGCAAATAATTGGACGTATCATTATAACTCACTATTAATATATTTATTTGTTTTACTCTTTGTATTAAAATCGAATCGTTTCATATAGATATTGACATATTCATACGGTAGACAGATACGCGTTCTGTTACAGTGTGCATAAAACGACACTTCACGTACACATTATCAACAAATATTGTTCGGACAGGAGTAACTTTTCTGCCTCCTCATTTGCAAAACTCGACTATGACTGATTTTCCAAACGCAGAGACAGAAAATTTTCTGATGCCCCTGTATCGAAAGATACTATATTTATACTAGGCAGACACGTATAAAATTATTTCATAGGCATGGCTTCACAGTAAAGAACTGCAGTACATCTGAAGAAAGACAACAGCATTGATTTCGGGTTGCTGTACAGGATTCCCACTTGTTCTTTCATTAAACTGTTTCCTGCGTTCTGTTTGGATTTCTTTACAGAAGAACTTTATTCCTAGCATCATTGTCAACATTTGAAATTAACAATTAATTTTTCTGGACAATACCCTTCGATGGATTATTATTTGCTCCACTTATAGCGCTGAATAATGCGGAACTGTTTCTCTTAAAATTGCTAAGTGAATTAGCCGGCCATATAGATTCACCAAGTAACGAGGACAAATTTTGACATAGTTTATGATAATTTTCACGTAAAACTTGCTGATACTCTTGTTGATCGGATGTGATTACTTTACTATTAATTTGTAATGCAGTATAACATATTTTAATAAATTCTCTGAAAACTTCTTTGAGTTGTTCAACTTTATCATCAGGATATTGTGGTGATAAGGCAGGATCCAGAAATGCTGAGGCATAAGCAAGGGGTCCAGCATTAACAGTGACGCACACACTGCCCTGAAGACGTAATTGCAATTTTTTCACATCGGTAGGTACGGAAAGAGAGACATCCTGAAGCTCTTGAACTCTCTGATTCATTTCATCCAATGCAACTTCAATTGGCGTTAATTCAATGACTCTCTTATCAGAAATACAAATACGTTTTTTAAGATATGGGAATGCATATGGTTTTGTGTATAAAATTGTTCGTCTCTTCCATTGATCTTCAGGATTGCCATGGGCTTTTCCCTCCTGAGTAAATGGTGTTTCAAACATAAATGTACTAACATCATGATTATTATCAAATTCAGTGATTCGCTTCTCAAGTTCTTCATTCTCAAAATAGGGGGTCACATGAGTTACTTGAATATACGCAATTTTTGTATCAAGAAGAGTTTGATCAATTGGCGCTGAGTCCTTTATCATTTTTACATTCTCTTCCCCAAATTTATCACAGTACAAACGATTGAGTCTTTCAGATATTTCTGAAAGAGATGTGACTTTAGGCTCTTTGTAAATGTACTCTTGAGCATTTTCTTCCTCAAAATAAGCCAACCCAAAAAATGCAACTCTATAAAAACGGCCAAATAATCTTTTACCACTCTTCGTAACTTGAACAATTTTCGAACATGCTTGAGATAAATGCGAGTAACATGTGGCAAGAGCATTGTAATCGCGTTTATCCTCCAAAATTGGAATGATAAGTCGATAGAGTGGACCGAGTAATTCAAAGCGCTCAGCTTTCTCCAACATTTCAGCGCACTTTTCCAATTGTTCCAAAAGAATCATACTATTATAATGGACATCTTGTATTCCCGCATCGAGCTTCAATCCCCGTTCATCCTTACTTATATTTATTGACAATTCATCAAACGCTTCACTACCCCAACTATGTATTTTCTTCAATTTCAAATATTCAGCTATAAGTGCAGCAATATGTAATTGGCAACAAGCAGCTTCTGAGTAATTATCATTCATTAAGTGATTGCGCGCCATTGTATCAAGCCATGTATGCCTGAGCTCTGGTGTACTCGCATAAGAATTTGCCAAACTGTGTTGCAAATCAACTAACATTTCTGGATTATCATTATGCTCGCGCATTTGCGCTGTCGCCATCAATACAGTACGAATTCTTCTCACTAAATCTTTCACTTCAATTGCAAAGCCCGTGCCCTTCATAACTTTATCCGACGATGCATAACTATTTATCAGAGATAATGATTCTTGAAATCTTGAATTATTCAGGCCAATAACATTACCAAGCATTTGTGATACTGATATTATAACTTGTAGATGTACTCTTGTCAATCCTTTTCTATTCGTATATTCAAAATTACTTCTCATCAGTAAATAGAGTAATGCACATGACTCTTGTCTAATTGAACTAAGTTTACTATTGCAACATTGCAATAAATGATAACAAAGCCGCCCACATAAGACAGCACTACCTTCAAATAGTACCATAGAATAATTATTAATAAATGCCCGAAGACTGGCATATAAATGACGGAACACCGTTTCCGATTGTCCAATTTTAAAAAATGTCAAGTAAATGGAAAATAATTTGCTCATTATAGAATTATTGCCATCATTTACAATCAGTGCATCCTTAAAATTTATGCAAAATAGGCCGAGACAATCGAGAACAATTAATCCAATTTCAGTCGACATATTTGCCTCGATGAGGGCCTTATGAAATCGTCCATTTGCATCCTCATTTACTAAATTTTCACCTCTTATTGAGGGAATATTGTGAGCCTGAAGTGTACCAGTTGCTGTATTTTCTGATGAAAAATTTGGCGGCGCTATTCTAGCTGGCAGTGTCATGGCCTTTACTGTCTTTGGCTTTGCACTATTATTTGTTGCCTGAAGTGTTGCAAGTATCTGTCGCTTTCCAGGATATTTAAAATGATACAGGCTCATTTCTATAACCATGAAGAAATTCATTATCTCACTATCAGAGCACTGTTGCCACCATCCAGTTATTTGATAATCCCCAATATATTTCACAACAAATAAAAAACAAATCAACAAATCTTTCATTTCGGAGGATTCCAATTTATCACATCGAGGCGATGTTTGAGTAACGCTCAATGATCTTGAATGTCCTTTATGATAATCTTCGCCAGAGGCACTTGCACTTTCATTTTCATTTTTATTCTCATTGGTCGTCGGTGGTTCACACGCAATTGGTGTCTCTTGTGAGGGATGAGAATGAGATGCATTTGATAATGTCGATGCATTAGACTCTATACTAGTGCATGAAAAACCATTGGTCAAACTTTGGCCAGCAATTGCAGCAAAATAGGCTGAATCGCGCAAATGTATTGACGCTCGCTTTGGCGACGGTGTATCCAAATGAAGTGTCAATCTGTGCACCGATTTTGGCGTTACATTTGGATTCAATTGTTCTCTATCTCTATCCTTATTATTATTACTATAAAGAAATGAATTACTCATTCTTATTCTATTAGCATTTGTAGAATTATTGGGTAATTCATGTTCACTACTATTTCTATTATCAGTCTCATTTACTGTTTCAAGTCTGTGTAGATTCTCCAATACAACTCCCAACCAAGGGATGTAAATTGCTGCTATCCGACTCATTTGTCCTTTATTCGCATATCTATCGTCTAATTCGTGTTTAGCGAATAAATCTCGAAGTGTACCAATAGCAATTTTTCTAATTTGTACCATTTCATTGAGTGATGATTTGACTTCTTGAAGTAAAAGCCCGACAAGAAAGTGGTGTTTACAAAATTCATGAGACAGACAGTATTCCAGTAATATATCTGAAATTATACCAAAGACATTATTTTATCTTAGCTTAACATTATAAATTTTTGCAACCAATTTGATTACGTACCATCACCTGCTGACTCTGAATTTGAAAATTCGGAGTGAAAAGACATGAGAAAAGCAATGATTTCATGAGATGGTTTAATTTATATGTATGATTGATATTATTGTTCTCACCTTTAGTTGTTACACGACTCGGCATCATGGGCAAATTGAAGGAGATGTAATGCTCGTGGGAGCATATAATTTGTAGAAAGATGAATTTATAATCTTGAAGTGTTCTCGGATCACCGGGCGCAAAGTGGCTCATGTAGCGGTTAATGAGAGTGAATACAAAGCCTCTGTCAATGAAGTTGAGGCATTTCTACATGTGGAACAAATAAAAAGTATACGATAAATAACACACGGACACATACTCAAGAAATACCTTAATGTGTAAAAGAAATTATTATAATGATTTACCTTAAAGAAATGAGCAAGACTTTTATTCAGCTCATGCGTCTCAGTTGGCATCTCTTTATACTTATTCATTAAATAAGGCATTATGACCTCCAATAATCGTTCAATCGTTTTATGATAATCCTGAGGAAATCGTTCATTACGATGCATCTTAATTCTTCCAGTTATGAGCATATGTTGCGCCATACTCTTCACCATGATTTCAAAAAAGAAACTTGAATGATGCATAAATTTATTGACAATGAGAAAATCGGTATTGCTCGGTTGAAGAAGAGTCGGAAGATATTTTGCCAGTTGTTGATGAACTGTGTGTCCGTTTGTATTAGTGGAATTATTTTTCGCTGGAGCAACAAATATAAATTTCACATACGCCTGAAGAATGTCTCTCTTGTCAGCCTCATACAATAAATTTATAATATGAATTAGTAATCTAATAATATGCAAGCATACTTCCTCAGCAGGATTGCATATTAATAATGCAAATAACTGATTGAGTATTGTTGGTAAAAATGTAATTGCAGTAAACAATTGTATAGCGTGAGCAGCTTTTAATATTTTGCAAGTCTCTGTATCCGATGGTATAGTTGTCGATATATTTCTATCGAAAAATTTTTCAGCATGGACAAATAAATTGTGCAAATGTAGATCCCTCGTAAAAACCGTCGATGTGAGTTGAAATGAAACGGTGAAAATTGGCCTTTGGGCGTCAACCCATGTAACCTCAGGCCCAGCATTGCCTTGACCAAGACCAAGTGGTTCAATTGAAAGATATCCCGATGGTAAATGTGTTGCAACTGGTAATACGTGTAAATTTGCCTCCATGTCCACAAAAAGTTTGCCCTTATTCAGTAAATTGATCCATGCATATCCAACACAATTTTCAACTCCATTCTCTCTCTTCTTATTTATATCACAGCTTATATGATAAAATGAGAAGAGTAAATGATGTTTAGCATGGAGCTTCGTGGGCAACTTGATTTTAATTTCTTCGTACCACGTTGGTGTTGCACTGTGATGTAAAACTGGACAACTTCCTCTCGTTGATAAGGATGTTGAAAGGGATTTTCTATAAACACATTGCAGTATTTGTCTTCCGGCCAACTCATCACAATTGTCATCATCCCGAAGTTCAACTACACATGATATATTTCTAGCTCGACTGAAAAATTTTTGTGTATCAAAATTTAGGCTCTGTGGATAGACGTATAAATTATTGGTATAAGATGTGTAAGGCTGGAGTTCTCTTTCTGATGAATTTTGAAATTCACATATTTCTATTGTTGGCGGTGCAACTGGTGGCAGTGGGAAAGGCTGAATTGGCTCCAAAGATGTTGTCAATGTGTTCTCCGGCAAATCATTATTGTTCATTAATTTAATGTGAAGTTTCAGCCAACCAGGTATTACAGTTAATTTACTCAATTTATCTGGTTTTCGGTATTCCGAAAGTAATTTTATAATGTCCTCATCGCGCATTTTATTTGGCTCCTGGCGATAAATTGCTGGAAAATCTGAGGATGTGTCAAGTTCATTGCTGTATAACCGGAAAAGTGGTCTTGCAGACCAAGCAAAGGGCATTCGATAATTTCCAAGTCTGTTGTAATATGCTTTTACATTTTTATGAACTTTGAGACCTAAACGTGAGTCCTTGGTGGCTTTTATATATGGCTCAGATGTTTGGCATATACTTCCTTGTAGTACTTTCTCAATTCTCACGACAAGAAATATGTCTGGATGAGGATTACTGACACTGAAAATAGCCTGATTCACATATTTCAGCCACTTTTCTGGCATAGTCTCCGAAAATTCATTTGACTCCTGTGTTTTTTTAATATCTCCTAGGGAGTCAATGAACTCAGCTGAATTTTTACTATCCATGTTGATTTTATTTTTTAATGGCTCGTTCGAAACAGGCGTATGAATGGGACTCTCTGACTCCTCCAGCATATCCCGAACGATCTCATTATTGACGTCGAAATAGAAATTTTCTGATAATTTACAACCTTGACGTGCATCGAATAAACATAGGCTAGTCTGATAAGGTTCAACCTGGCATAATGACTCGTTATCATCGATTGGTGCTTGTAAGCGAAATTTCAAGGTTTCACATTTAATGAATATTCTTTGGCCAGACTGCTGCTCGTAGGGATTAGCGATAGCATTATTTTCACATGACAATGTGGGGGATGAATTTTTGCATCCCCCTGAAGACTGATTATTATAAAGATGAAATAGTTTTTTTCTGTTTTCTCTTCTTGCAAGGTGAATGCTCGTATCTGTTTCTCGAGAATATTTGATCAATTGTGGATTCATACTCTGATCCAATCCCTTCAAAGTACCATACATTGGAATAGCTTGAGAGGGTGCATTCAAGGGCGGTGTAACATGTCCCGCGCGCTCCAATGAAGCAACACGTTTCTCTTCTTGCTGTTTATAATGTTGCAATACAGAATTCAATTGCAATAACCACTCTTGCATTTCACATTCATTATCCGCAGCAAATGTATAAGATTTTTCAGTTCCACTCATTCGCAATTCAAAACAGTACCTGCCTCGTTTTGAATTTCTCACAACGTCTGTACAAAAGTCCATGACAATTGTCAATTTTGCTTCAGTTTTCTTTTCATCTTTGAATAGTTCCAAAATGTACGTTCCATCTACTTCTTGGTGTAGATTACAGAAACGCCTTTTGAATGATTTTGATCCAATGTTGGCAAACATTCTGTCACTCTTTTCCAATCCCATATCTGGGCCCTTCATCAAATAGCCCTCTTTGGTGATGCCATCGTTTTTCGTCATATCCCCATCAACTTGATCGACATCAGTGTCAATTTCATAAATTTCATCCTTGAGCTCATCTTCCGCTGGTGATGATCGACAATTCGGCAATTCCATATAGGTACCACTATATGCAGCATATTTGTAATGTATCATATTCCAATTTGAGGCATAACTCTTCAGGCATTCTTTAGTCAATAGGCTCTCGGTACCATCTATCCTATCCAATATATTTTGGGCAATCGGCTCCACTGTTTTGAATGTTTTTGGCAATACAACATGCTGCAATAATTCAACTAGTAAAATAATTGTTATTACTCATCGTTTTTTTAAAATCAAGGTGGTGTTTCATAAAACTTACGGAAACATCATCCGGTGGGTATAAAAGCAATTCACGTTGCGGATCATTCTGCAAAATAGTTCGGTTTTTCAAAACAAAATTCTCGAAGTCCACTGGATCCACTAGGCGCGGCTTATTCTATAACAAGATAATGTGTATATCAATTTTTCATGATTATTCACAGACAATATCAGTATCTATCATTTGCAATATAGTCATTGATTATAATAACGAAGATTATCGGTCATTACCTGAACTGTACTTTCCCGCACAACTTGCGATACAGTTTCACGCAATTGTGCAGCCATGCCGGGTTTGCCAAGGCCGCGGGTAAACTTTCGTTCGCTCATTTCTTCTATACTATGTAGTTACTAATAAACTAGCTAAAGTCACTTCACTGGGATATTTCACCCGGCACTAAACAGGGCAGTGCAGAAGAGCAAAATACTAAGATACTACTTGTCAATGAAGCGTCATAGGCTGTGTCAGTTCTCCACGCCAATTCACCGCCATTATTCACTGTGTGTTAAATATTCTACCGCACCTCCCTGACTGTCGCTGTGTACACACATACATGGACATGATGAAAGAACTTGAAAGTTTTTTTTTTGTTTTCCCCGCATATTTATCTTCATTTCTGCATCGTTCCTTCGTAAATAATTAGTCTTCTGCATATTGCGACGAACAATATCGGTCGATACTCGGGGGGACTGTTTTTCAGAACATCGCAAATAAAAAATACGAACTTTGATCGAGGCATATTATTGTATAATTATATATTTTTATGTCATCAAGTACATATTGCACTAATTTAATTATAGCAACATTATTTGTTGCACTTGTGTGCAGTCGGTAATAATCTTCCTGTCTATATTAAAATATCAAATTAGTACAGTGATATATATATATATATATATATATATAATGTTATGCAGACGGTTGAAGATCAAAGATGACATGAGGAGATACTGTGCAGTCTTTCCAAGTATTGAGATATTTGAATGAAGCTCCTTGTAATGTTGAAACTCAGTCAAATATGTTGTTATGCTGTGATAAATGAACGGGGAAACATGTAAAGATATGTAAAATTGATTACCACTCGTTTGGTCCCCATACCCTGCGGAGTAAAAGCTAGTTAAACGCACTTAGTTAAAAATTGTTAATAAAAAAATTAAGCGGTTCAGCATAGTGGCATTGAAGTACACATGTGGTAGTATCAGAAAATTTCAATCCTTTTAAAAAGTTAAGACACCCAGATTTTCCTACTGGTCTCCCTGCCCAAATACAAAATCATCGTCAAACGAATTTTCCAGAAAATTTTCTAATAAAATGAAACAATCCTCCTCTACGTGGCTGAAATTAAGATAAGATACGACTTGTAGACAATCTCTTGCAGCAATAAAAAAATGGCGCAGAAGACGTACAGCATATACCTTTTATTTATTAAACCAATAATAATTACATCAAGTATCAGATTTTTATGCAGATACACAATAGAATGTTTTAAGAAAAAAGAATTAAGAAAAAATTGATAATTACAAAGTTTTCTTGAGGTATTCGTCAAAGAGGAATACCGAGAGTGAGGAATCCCGATCACCAAGGAAGTTCTTGAGATCATTGGTGTAACCGGCCAAATTTCTAACAGTTTCCGCTTGATCTTCAAGGAATTTCTCCTCAATATAGTGGGCAACTGATCCATCCATGGACTTGTGGTGTTGCGCCAATGTGTGGATACGGAGAGCCTCGTTTGCCACGCGTTTCGAAGTATCCAGGGCTTTAGCCAAGCTGTTCAGCTCGTTCAACGAGAGAGCACTATCATTTGCCTGAAAACATTCCAATCAAAGTAGATTATCATCAGATATTCGTGTGGGTTCCTAAGATCCTGTCTTATATATGATATCCTATCTTATTGAGCGGTATGCTGCATAGAAGATCTCCATCATTGTTCTATTTGTTTCGATTTGTGAATTTCTGTCTCTCAATGTATCACTTCCGACTTTTTTTTTCTCTTTTGTTAATTATTTCCTCACAATGTAAATACTGTATATATCTGGGCTGAAGGCTCTCGGTCGCTGCCCGATTGGTTCTTGCAATTTTTCGCAATAACAACAGTTCAAAGTTTGAAATAATCAAATTTAGGAAAAGTGAATAGTTTTTTAAAATTTGTGAAAAAGAAAATGCTTCAATATCAATGAGTGTTACCGTTGTATTCTAAATAGTTCGTTATATTAGAAGTTATCAATAAATAAATTGCGGAAGTGATGAGTCAGTGATCCAGTGAAACATTCGACCAGTACATTCAGAAACGAGTTACGCATTGAGTAAATTCATTAGCGTTTGTGGGAAGAACAAAGTGATGCAATTAATGATTACATTGTTCCATAATAACAGAGATTAGATACAAACTGGTCTGGTGTTACAACAGGGAACATTCTCAGAGCAATAAATCAGTTCGTCCTAAATGAAATTAGCTAGAAAAGGCAAATTGGGTGTGCAAAATCGTCCCTCAAAAATAAAATTATCTCCCTACTAGTAGTTTTTTCCCCATCATCAAAAATAATATGTTTCAATAAAAAAACAAATAATATGAAATTGGATAAATTGCGCTAAACGATGAAAGTATACTGACTTTTTGTTCGAATCGAGGTTGTTGATTGAAATTCATCTTTCCACCTCGCTTGGTAATGAACTTGATTATATCAATGGCTCGATCCCAATGTTTATCCGACAATTTCCTATAAAGTCCTTTGAAGCCTTCACGATTCATCTCGTAATTACCAAAATGGGTGGACATGAGGAGATATTCAAAGCTCGTTTCAATGTGATCATCTGCGTATGCCTGAAGATCGGCCTGAAGTTCTTTGAAAGATCCGTATTGGGCATTGCAGTTGGCGAGAAGTGGTCCATCTATATTATCAGAAAGAGATAATTAATAACTTGCATTCATGGCGTCGCACTAGGATGTGTCAGTGTTCCCGTTATGAAACTCTCCCCAGAAATTTTATCTATTATTGAAAGTATATTCGAAAAATAAAATGCAACTTTTCTAAGCCTCGACCAACTCTGCCAGTTTATCTACGTGTAGAAAAACAACATTTCTATCACACTTAAATGCTAATTATATTCTTCGACTTCATCAGAGTTCTCACGTGTCACACGTGTCATTGGAATCAGAATGACGTCATCGGTGGAGAAATTCTGCGACGACGACCAAATGCTTTTTGGCACATATCTCGAAAACTGAGGACATTAAGGAATGCTCATTTAGTGTGCTCTTAGAATGGAAAAAAAATTATGAAAATCTTCCTCGGTTTTCGAAATATCATTCGAAGCCAAACAAAAAGGAAAATTCGCTAGATATTTTATTTCGACGAATTATTAGGGAGGTCCTTTGAACGAACAATTTCAAACAATTGGAAAGGAACAGAACAAGTGTCTCGTTTACTTGCGGGGAACTTGTGTTAGACTTTATTTTGTGCGACGATATGGTTCGCAATCCCAATAGAAATACTAAAATTATCGAAATTACCAATTGTTACAGGCTTGGTACCACAAGCGCCTTTGACATCATCGTAACAGAATTCTCCGGTGGCCTGGGAAAACACCAGGAACACTCCAAGTAATACTCCAAACTTCAGCATAATGGCTAGAAAAAAAAATAGTTTGAAATTTAAGTTATTAAATCATTTGAATTCATCTGAAATACAATGAGTTGACTGATGAATAGCAACGAAATAGTGCAAAAGTACCGAACGTTCAGATAATTCAGATAAACCCAAAGATAACATACTTGCTACCTATTGTTCACTCAACGATTAACCAAAGTACAATAATATTGGAATTCGCGCGAACGCTCAGGTCAAAGATATGACTTTATTACAATGATTATTATTCTATTCGACGAATGAATCAACCGACAACAGCACAAAGAATGTGTCGATAAATGGCGCAGTTGTCTATCAAAATAGAGCAGTACTCCGAAAAAACCAGAATGCCTTCGAGAACTTAATGCAAGAAAATGATGAGAATTTTTTTTATGTGAAGAGGTGAAATGTTTTATGAATGGGAAAAATACTGCCAAAACTTACAAAGAAATTAATTATCTCTGTAGTAAGAGCGTGAATACTCTCGCTTCGACGCTTTACTGTACTGAATAGGAATTTTATTCGACTCGAAAATGTACTGTATCCCTACCCATTCCCCTCGCAACAAACCAGCTGATCCGTCTGCGCATGCGCTAAGATAAAGTGCGTCGGAAATTTAGACAATTTCTGCTCATTCTGTGAATCCCTTTATCATGCTCTAGTAGTGTGCGTTCGTTTTGCGAGAATTTAACATTTGTTTTTTTTTTCCAACTGGCCAATGGCTGAGTGGTCAAAACGACTGGCTCATTGATATTTGTTGATCAACGGCTAAGAGAGAACGACCTTCTATACCAGTGTGTATAAAGGTTCCTTAGAAGACGTTCAAGAAATTCTGAAAAGCAATTTTTCTCCATTTTTCTTGATTCTTCCAACATTGAACTTTTAATTGCATTGCAATATTAATTATTCATCATGAAGTTACTTGGTGCTTTGATTTTCGCTCTTGCCTGCATTTCGGCGGCTACTGCCAATGGATTGAAATGTAAGTAAAATTTGTTTTACTTTGTTTTTTTTTCTCTTTGCATACTTCAGAAAGAATTGGAGTACAATTTGAAACCTGCTGCATTTATTTCAAGATGATTGTGCTAAAAACTCGTCTGTTTAGGGAATTTACATATGTGCGCACATGGCTCTCGCATAACTTAAGTAAAAGTGCCTTTTATTTTTTTGCAATATACATTTTAACATCTTGAGAGACCGGAATTTAATGCAAGATGTTTTTCGTTCATCAGATTACTCCGAGTATTCTCACCTCATAATTTCACTAATTGCGCAATTATTTCATATTGAGACAGCGCTTTAATCATCATTGGCAATCATCAGAAATGACGCGCCCTAGTTATTAATTACCGTTTATATAGTTAACACGTATTTGCGAAGGAAATTGTGGAAATATTTCAGCGTGAGGTTATACTCAAGATAATTTATTATCTAGCGTCATCTAGTCTTTGTCTGGTGACCACTTGTTATGATGTTAACGCTGAAAGTGACGCAATAAATCACAAGAATTTGCTATAATCCACACTTTTATTTGTGATACAAAATCCTTTTCATGAAAGTCCTCAGTTTATCATTTATTTGATATTTTTTTTTTCTTTCCCCAGGAGAAACAGTTTCAAGGATATCTTGTATTCGCATTCCATTCGCTTGGGCATTGGCATCGAGTACTTATCACCATTGATAATGGCCAATTTCATTAAACATATTTTCGAGAGTACGAGAAATTTATAAATCGTTGATAAATTGATAAAAATTTTCGTGATGATTTACACGTAGCGATGAGCGATTAGATATTGATGGGTAGATCTAATTTTCGATTACACTTTATCACTCGATTTGATCCACACCATACAGATGATTAAGCCATTATGAAATAACTCAAATAATTCAAAGAGTTCAATTGAGATATGTCAAAAAGTTTTAGTAATGTAAAAAAATTTCCTCGTACTTGGTCATTTTTATTAGAAGAAGATATTGAGTATGTTATGACAAAAGAAATGACCCATGATGACGGTATTTGAATCCAATAGTCCCCCCGAGATAACATTGTGGAAATAAACATGCAACAGTCACCAACTGGGCGTGAATAATTTTCCCTGATACAAATTCCAAAGTCCTTGCTCTGCACGGCCCCTTATCACTTATTCTATTTCAATGATTGTTCATATCCCATTGAGTCACAATGGGAAGCGGCAATGATGTCTCTGATGTATTCAGTAGATATGATTCGATTAAATACGATACAATTATTGAGACTTGCGTGCCGTCTCAATACGTTGAGGGGAAGAGATACCAATTCTATAGATAAAATGAATTTTTCTGGAGCAATTATCATGGGATAGAAGTTATTATCCATCACGTTCATGAAGTTTCCACGTGATAGGGGTTTTCCGCAGTTCGAATTTCCTCAATGCACGTGATGGAGAGCATGCCTCTTTTTGTTGGTGTTTTGTTTTTCAAATTTTACTTATAGTATTATACGCAAGAAACCTCGAAAATTGTGAGAATAATTCGTCCTGCGATTGGTGCTCTCCTTTTGCATGACCATTCTGATGTCATCTCCTTTTTCGAACCTTTCCAAATCTCCATTTTTGACATTTAATTATTGAGGAGAGATTGAATGAGAACACAATTTCGAAAAATATGAAATATGCATGCTGCCTAGTATATGTATGTTAATGATTTTTTAATCACTTATTAGGCACCTTGAAGCCAGCGGATGTTCCAAAAGATTGGCTGGACATGGTAAACCCTTGCATACAAATCATGGAGCACCAGGTCCAGACGGAAATTCAAGCGGCAATGACTTATTTGGCAATGGTAAAAACAAATTTAAAAAATTGCGAAGGCAATAATTGTGGATTTTTTTTTCAACCATCAAATATGTTCTCTCTGCAGAAATCTATGGGAGTAGTCTAATTGAATGGTTTGTTTAATGTTTAGGGTGCCCATTTTGCAAGAGATTCAGTTAATCGTCCTGGGTTCAGTAAATTATTCATCGAAGCTGCGGGGGAAGAGCGTGAGCATGCTATGAAAGTCATCGAGTACTTGTTAATGCGTGGTCAGCTCACTACTGACGTCAGCAAACTTTTGAAATTCCCACTGGTAAGTTTCCCAATGTTGCACTATATTGAGGGATGATTCAACTACTCGTCAGTTCCTCGCAATTAATATTTCGTCAACAAAATACGACAAAAAAAATGGAACCCCTTTAATTTCGATGCTGAAGTTTTTTTTTATAAACAGTAAATTACATTGTTAACTATTGAGGTTGGGGGGGATATGTCATGCTGTATATACTTTTCAAATAGCTACGGTGCACGAATCTGTTCGAGGGACTTTTTATATTCGAATTTGTATTTTTATCCAGAAACCTCTTCGTCAAGAGTGGACCTCTGCAATTGATGCGCTCACTGATGCCCTCAACCTAGAGACTAAGGTCACCAGCAGCATTCGCGAGATCATAAAAACCTGCGAGGCTCCCAAGACATCCGATTTCAATGACTATCACGTAAGCATAATCATTTTTTTTACAGTTCTGCGTTTTTCATTCTTCAAGAAGCTACTCTTATCGACATAAGATACCTGGATACCTGGATATCTAACGAATTTCAAATTTTCTGCTAATTTTTAAAACATACTGAAATTTCAGAAACTTTCTCAAATCCTAGTACAAAAAAAATCCGAAATATTGAGGAACATTCCATAAGAAAATATGCGATTAAAGCAGTAATTTTTGATAAAACTAGTCGAAATGAAATGACTATTTTTTTTTAGATAAAAATATTGACGAAAAAAACGTCAGAAATAGCTTTTTGGGATTACATCTCAATTTTTCTGCATAATTTTGAGTTTAGATTTTCGCTGACGTCCCACACATTTTTCATGAAATTGAGAGAAGCGACGATTTTAAAAAGACAATTATTCTAACACTTATTCCTTTCGAAAATATCACGAATAAATTTTGGACGAATAGTTATTTATCAAAACCCATTAACTAATCTAGCTGGCATTTAGCACAAGGTTAACTTGGACTAATAATCACGTGGGAACGTACTTAGACAACATTGTAGTCCAAAAATTCATTTGAATGATGCTGATTGTCTATGATCTCTCTCAAATTGTCTCGCACTTGAGAGGAATGTGTGAGAAAAACAACAATCATTGAAAAACTTCAAATAGGTAGAGCGGAAATACGAAATTATAGCGTGTCAAAGATATGACTTCATTCGATGAATTGAATTAGAAAATAAAATAATTAAATGAATCGAGATTGAAAAATAGTACCATTGAATGAATCTAAATAGGGCAGAGAAATACTGGCATAACAATAGTGATCCTATATGATGAGATGACAACAACCTACATCTAATATCCAAACCCTTCTTTGATTTTAGCTCGTTGATTATCTAACTGCTGACTTCCTGGATGAGCAATACAAGGGGCAACGTGACCTAGCTGGAAAGATTTCCACCCTTGGCAAGATGATGGCTACCCATGGGCCACTAGGTGAATTCCTATACGATAAGAAGATCCTCAATGGTGAATTGTAAAATTACTAAAATCCCCAGAATTATTGAATAATCGAGGGGGAAATATTCTACACAGATCATACTTTTTTCTATGTAAAAAGCAGCGCTACAAAAATTCCACTTAAACAATTGTCTTGATGAACATATAATTGAATAAATAAACTAGTACTTCGGTATTCAAATTGAATACGTTTCTAGTTTCACGATCAAATTAAATTACAGAGTCAATTAAATTACTTTTCTTATAAATGAATCGTTTTTTCTTTATATAGTTCTTAATTTCATAAATTTCTGTATGATCGAATTGACGATGTAATTATTGTATCATTATCTAAATAATGTAACCGTTAAAAGTGTTGAATTCCTTAATAAATAATGGCATAAATTTATTTATTGTCTCGTTTCTTAATTCGTCACCCATGGAGAGAATATCTCGCATTTCGTTTTGGGATTATATATATATATATATAATGAAGCTTTACATGGACATTTGTCAATATTCTTAGTTTTGGAGATAGCTACCAAAACTTCTTCTAGTTGATTTCAAGAATACGAAAAATCTCTGATTAAATTTATCTTCAAATAAATATTCAAAAATCTGAAATACTCAAAAATATTCGGAATGAAAATGTCAGAAAGCTCAAGGAACTGAAGAACTAGAGATTTCAAAAATTTTAAAAACTAAAATTGTTCATAACAATGAAAAATTCTACACATTTTGAGAATATGAAAAAATATTCTTAAAAATTTGAAAATCACGAATTGAACCGAAACTTATTAGCCCAACCATATCAACCGAAATTCGTCTTACTGCTTCGATTTTTCCCAGTAATTATATGTTGACAATTCAATGCGAAAAGAAGTGAATTGGGTATACAAAAAAAATATGAGTATCAATTTTTACCAAGAACGTTTATTTGAAATTTATAACTTTCTTCACTTCTTTGCTGGCTTCTTCGTCGTCTTGGTGGTTTTGCCAGTGCTCTTTGTTGGTTTCGCCTTCTTCTTCATGCTCCTCTTCAGTGTGAAGAATGCCTCAGTCCTCAACTTGTTGCGGATCTGACGTGCTTTCCTCAGCTTGAAGCGATCGAAGTCGCTGAGCTCGGCGCGCTGTGGACAAAATGAAAACAAAATATACATTACTACAAGCCCCAAGAAAAAACTTTTTTTCAGAAAAGAAAATTCAATTTTGGAATTTTTTTTTATTAAAGTTGGTTGTCTCCATGTAATGGCTAGATCTTCTGCAAAAAGCGCTAAGTCGACTTGACTTAATTAACGTTACGAAAATTAAATAATCAATGAAGTTATGAAAAACCGATGACTCAAGTTCATCTGCAATTATTTCGAGCCATAATTGTTTGGAAGATTGTCCTTGAATTTAATTAAATAATCAATTAATTAAGCCTTACCTTCTTCTTCGCCTCAACCTTGCGGGCCCACATGGTCTGGCTCCATTTCTCGTCAAGTTGAGCCTTCTCCCATGCCTTTCGCACCACCCTCGTGGAGCCTGTGTATGGGAATTTAATGCAGAATTTCGTCAGATGAAGCTGACTCAATCTGATTTGTCCCCTGGGAATTCCTGCAGCGGGTCCATCGATGAGGACCTAAAATTACGAAAAATTTCTGTATCAATTAATTGTTCCAACAATCAACGAAACGTTATTTTGTAAAATAATTATTTCAGATGATGTTTTCGGCATCACAAGTTTCAGCCGGCAATTCCTATCAAGAACATGGGTTCATCATATTAAAAAAAAAAGTATTAAAATTTATGGATTTATGTTAAGTAAAAAAAAGTATTTCAGAGCTTTTTTGGAAATGGATAATTATGGTTTGCTTACTCTGTTTTGGTCAATAATATCAACGATGGCGGCAAGTTTTCCCTGGTATGGACCCTCGCTGACATAGGCCACGCGGCCCGATTGAACGAACCTCTCGAACGGCTGAAATAGAAAAAAAAAGATTAATCATTAGAATATACAACTGTCAATTTTCTCCCTGTAATACATCGCACATCGAACCCAATTTTTTCACCCTGAATTTGATTTCAACCACGTGGACTTTCAAATTTATCAACGCCATGATTCTAACCTCAACTCCTCTACTCCACTCTACAAATTCCAAATTCTACATTCCAAATCCCAAATGTTCAATGCAATACCCCGAAAAACGGTGAACCATAAAAAAAAAGTTCATAAACAACAAAATTACAACGATTATAAATCAAAAACCACTCTCCGCGGCAATCGGTGGCCATGTGGTCGTCCACTGGCATTTGACAAAAAAAAACAATTTCCCAAAAAAATCAAAAATCATTACCACATACTCGCGCGCAAAAGTTTGCAAAAACTTTTGAAATAATATTTAACAAATTTTCCCGAAATAGTTAATACCTTCCAACCCGAGAAATTCAACAAAAGGAGGCTTCATCGCACGAGCAGCATACGTACCATGATGATTATCGAAAGGAAAAGAAGGATGGCCGAACCGAGTCGCTCAGCTACTTCCCCAACGGAAGTCGAAACACATACTTAAACTGAAGTATAATTCTTGTCTTAGAGGCGAAATAAAAATCCCCAATTAACTCCACCATCCTAACTGATTATTCAGAACGAATAATTACATGCGCAAAAAGCCAAAAAAATCCATAATTTAGATATTCTATTAAAAAATATGACGAAACCTTAAATTGGTCATCTGACGCACGTGGTACTTTCCCGCCCCCAAGCCCCCCACTCTTCCACTCAACCGAATTTCCACCAGTAGTGACATGAGGGCGCCATTATATAGTTGTATAGCCATTGTATAGTTGGTATCACCTAAGCTCAACGGCCGATATTTATCGACGACGCTGCCTAATTCTCGTAACTACTATCATCATTAGTAAATTTGTTCAATTCACCCTTCACAGCCCAGCGTAGGTATGTCTTTGCACCTACCTTATACCCCCCAATTTCCAATTTTTTAATTCAAAGGCAGTAGAATAATAAATGAGCACAAAAGACAATTTGTCAAAGCGAACTGCCGGTGCACGTTAACTCCTTGGTTTAGGCGCGTGCCAGTCTCCCTCAAACATTGCTGTTTCAAGTTTTGCATATAATATGTTTTTGCCTGACTATTTACATTCTCCATATTCACATAACCGAACTATACGACAATGTGAAGGGACTGAAAGATCTGAACTATACCAAGGAAACGTTATCAGGTGTTCATCATTTAGCAAAATCCATTACTCCACAATTTGAGTAACATTTTTAGACTTTATCTAAAGCTTGCCCATGTTATAATTCAATGTCACAAAATCAATTGTTGCACCTGATTGTAGTGGATGTTAACTTGTTTTGGTAACTTGTATAGGGCAAAACTTATAAACATTATTAACTGCAGGGTGCAAAGCAGAGACCGGAATCATATATTTTGAAACAATGAGTGACGATCGTCTTCCCTGTGACGCCATCCTCCTGGAGCGTGTTCAAAAATATCTATTCGACAATGAGGACCAGATTTACATCGATGTGAATGACATGGCTGATAGTCTCCACAACAAATACAAAGATTACAAAACAAAAAAACGAGGTCCCTTCAGACTAACAGTCAGACGTGCCTATGACAAAATAACGGAGAGAATGACAAAGCAAAATGATATGGATGAACTTGAAGTGCACACGAGTTTAAAGCCCAGCTCCCTGGAGACTGAGATGGTAAAGATGTATACTAAAGGTCTCATTGGTGGTCACAACGGGAATTCAACGAGCAAAGAGTTAATTGACATCAGTAGTGATGATGACAATCAAGAAGGTCCTCTGCCACTTAGCAAAATTCCAGCTGATGTGACAAAAATGCTGAAGAACACCCTACACTCTTGTACAATCACAAAAACATCGCGAGACCTGCCACCTAGGTCCAAGGACGAGCCGAGAAAGGGGTTGGAGCTGCCCCAGCTGAAGCCTCTTCCTGAGAAGTCACGTGAGAAAAAACGTGTGAGAGACATGAATGATGAATTGCCCCCACTCAAGCGTAAAAGAGTACCTCCACTTAAGCCCTCAGTTGTCCCACTGACCAGGCCAAAATTCTCAGACATTGGGGGTAACGTACGTGTTCTCGAGAGTGTTTGTCGCATCCTCATTCACATGAAACACTCGGAAATCTTCAAGCAACTTGGAGTCACTCCCACACAGGGCATTTTACTCCATGGTGCACCAGGTTGTGGTAAATCACTTCTAGCTAATGCTATAGCTGGAGAACTTGACATTCCAATCATGAAAGTATCACCACCTGAGCTGATTGGTGGTGTTTCTGGTGAGAGTGAATCGAGAATTCGTGAACTGTTTGATCAGGCACTTGTTCTGGCCCCTTGTGTTTTATTTTTCGATGAGATTGATACTCTTGCACCACACAGAGCCAATGCCCAAAAGGAAATGGAAAGACGAATAGTCACACAATTGCTTTCCTGCATGGATGAATTATCAGCTAAAGATAATGGGGATAAGATTCTCATTCTGGGAGCTACCAATCGTCCTGAAGTTCTTGATCCAGCACTGAGAAGAGCTGGACGATTTGAGCGGGAAATTGCTCTGGGTATTCCCGATAAAAAGACTCGGGAGAATATTCTAAAAGTTCACACGTCTACCCTCAAATTATCCCCAGAGATTGACCTAACGAAAATCGCTGCTGTAACGCCAGGATGTGTTGGTGCAGATCTTGTGTCAATTATACGTGAGGCTGCAATTGCAGCTGTAGATCGAGTTCTCAAGCCCGAGGAGATCCAGGCCAAGGAAACGGAAGTAACACTTGTTGATAAACAGCCAGAACCAATCGCTCTCGATGAGTCTACGGAGGAGAGTCCAGTTAGTGAGGATGCTGAGAGCTGCACGGCCCCATCAAAGGACACTGAGAAGAGTGAAGAGCAAGATAAGGAGAAAGAGGCAGAGATAGATGGAGAGAAAGATACAGAGAAAACTGTAGACACAGATACGGAAAAGGATGCAGAGAAAGACACAGAAGAAACCAACGAGGTGCAGGAAAAACCAGAGGACATTGAATTGATACAAGTTAATGACGATATTCCTCAGCCCGAAATATCCCCAAATTTAGTTGACAGTAAGACAGATGATGATGAGAATCGACAAGAGCTGGATAGATTGTTAAAGATATTGCACAGTGATGTTGCTCTAACTCCGGAACAAATAGAGGACGTGAAACTGAATCACTTGGACTTTGATGTTGCTGTCAAGACAGTTCAGCCTTCATCCAAACGAGAAGGATTTGCCACTGTACCTGGCGTTACCTGGGATGATGTTGGATCGCTGAAGGAGATCAGGGAAGAACTGCAAATGGCTATTCTTGCACCTGTGAAATATCCAAAACAGTTCAAGACATTTGGACTGACGACACCTAGTGGCGTTCTCCTCTGTGGCCCACCAGGCTGTGGCAAAACTCTCCTGGCTAAAGCTATAGCTAATGAGGCGGAAATAAATTTCATTTCGGTGAAAGGACCAGAATTATTGAGCATGTATGTGGGGGAGAGTGAAAAAGCAGTGAGACAATGTTTCGTTAGGGCTAGAGACTCAGCGCCATGTGTCATATTCTTTGATGAGCTAGATGCTTTGTGCCCAGTTAGGACAACTGGTGATAATTCAGCCACGTCCAGAGTTGTCAATCAGGTGTTGACTGAGATGGATGGAGTTGAGGGGAGGAAGGACGTTTACTTAATGGCTGCCACTAATAGACCCGAGATCATTGATCCGGCTGTCATGAGGCCTGGAAGATTCGATAAGATTCTTTATGTTGGGCTACCAACTGGAGAAGACAGGGTCGATATTTTGAAGGCGCTAACACAGGTGAGATTTTTTGGTTGCCAATTTAATTCCATCCAATTTAATCAGATCAGACACGTCATAGGTCTGAATTTCCTTGAAATTTTGCAACTCATGTAACTTGATATCAGTAACGAATTTTTGGTCTTACCGCAAATATTGTTTTATGAATTTACAGAATGGAAAGAAACCTAAATTTGCTGAAGATGTAGATTTAGAGGCAATTGGTAAGAGCGACAAGTGTGAGGGATTCACCGGAGCAGATTTGGGATCTCTTGTTAAAGAAGCCAGCATCCAGGCATTCAAAGAATCCATGGCTAATTCCTCAACGATTGAAGAAGTTCACCAGAGGCACTTTGATGTAGCGTTTACAAAAATTCAACCGTCAGTTAAAGATAAGGTAAATGCATAATTATGAAGACAACTTTTTTTTCCTATCAACAATAATGGTCATCTTTATGCTCGATTTTTATCATTTATATTTATTGCAATAGGAACGAAAACATTACGAGGAATTAAAGAAGCAGTATACAGTACAAAAACCACTCATTGAAGATGTTGTCATGGAAACACCAGAAGACGCCATGATAGAAGATACACCTGATTGCAGCAAGCCAATAATGGAAGCAATGGAAACGTGAAATTTGATCATGTTTCAAAATTACGCGACATTTTTTATTATCAGTAATACTTACCGATCATTATGATCAATTACTTTATTTTGTTTGATTTTTTTTCCATGTTCCCAAACCCAGTCAATATTTTTTTAGTCAGTATAATGCTATTATTGCCCCTCTCGTAATCAAATTTTCCACTGTAACTTATGTATAAGTTGGTACAATAATTATTTGATGGCCAAAAGAAATCACAGTTTTATTGTCGGTTGTAAAAAAAATGCAATGAATCAACAGGAAATTTCCGCACTTTCGTACTCTCATTTGACTATATAAAAAAATGAAAATCAACGAGTATCGACATTTTCCCAAGTGAATAAAACTAAAAACTACATTTTACGCTGCATGAAGTGATTGCCTCAATTTATTCAATTTTAATGGTAGTAAATTTACAAGCTCTTTGCAAACACTTAATTCTCCCTTCATAAATTCCGCAGCATCCTCATGTCGCTGACAATACTCCACCAGAAATTTATACGCATCGATGCTTCGCATTAGATTATCCACTTGTATGGATTTATCCGGTGTAATAATTTTATTGCAAAGTGTGCCAATGTGGAAATATGAAAAAAGTGCAGCTTTAACTAGCTCTTCTGGAAACTCTTTAACTGGCTCAGAACTTTTCGATTCCTTCAATGAATCCAAAAATTGATCATAATACTTAATTCCCGATTTAGCAAGATGATTGATTTTATTGATGGCATGTGGACTGGGCCGATCATCGTTGGCCTTCAATTTATCCAATTTAATATCAAGAATAGCTGAGCATGTTTCCCCAAGTTCAATCCACATTTGTCGACACTCGGTCTGATAATACTTGGGATTCAATTCCTTTATCGCATCCTCCAGCACATCAATTCGTCTTTTATGCATTTTAGCTTGCCTATCGTCTTCATCCTCGAAGAAAGCCAAGTATTTATAACTCTGCGAAATATCCTGAATAATGTGAATATAGTCAGAGGCGTGAGTCTCCAGTGCATAGTACTTTTTCGCCTCCTCCAGCCATTTTTGTACATTGAGAAAAACTTTTCTAGCATCATTAAAGTCCAGTAGAAATTTATCAGTAATCTGCACCTCAATGCTTTCAATCTTCTTCTCTAGCTCGGCAAACTTCATCGCCTTCAAAACACCCTGTTCAAGTTCCGGCAGTGCTTCTGGATCATCTGGATTCGTATCAGTTGTCTTCTCGCCATCGACATTATCAGCTAGAGCAATTAATCGATCTCTGGACATGCTCATTAGAAGGATACCATACTTGGCCCAGCATCTCGCAACGTCTGCACTTCTATGCCTCAATTGCTCCCATTTAGCAGCTTTTACCTCTTCGTTATCCTTCCCTTCTTCATCGTTCTTCACGAGACTATCTTTGTGAAGTTGTAGAATGTGTGAGGCAGCTGCTAAATGATGTCGGGCCTCGGGAAAGTGTTTTCTCTCCATGAAGAATTGGGAGAGAGTTGCTGCGTTGAGAGCCCAGTCAATGTTGTCCAGATCTGGCAAATCCAGCTGTCTTTCCAAGGTCATGTGACAATAGAATGCTGAGCGTTCGTGACTTTTGGAAATTCCGTAAATTTGAGCTAAATAGTACAGGGTAAGGGTGTGGAGTTTCTCCAAGACGTGGTTGGGGGCTGGTTCGTCTGGATTTTCTATTCCAAAAATTTCGGACATTCCAATGGGATTGTCAAGGGATGATTCCTTGTAGGTTTTGTATAAAAGCTCAGCACGTTCAACGAACGTTTGAGCCTTCTCGATTTCCCCCCATTGAAACCAAATGAGTGACAGTTGATTTAGGGTACTGATAAATGGGAGGATGCCCTCTCGAGATAAGTCCAGAGTCTTCAGGACTTCCATGCTTCTCATCAAGTGCTCCTCAGCGTCTTTCAACTCCTCGTTGTCGAGATAAATAAGACCCATGTTTAAGTATACTATAGCGAGTCTAGAGCGAGTTTTAGGTGCGGCATTGGGGGTGTTGATCAAGTCTTCTAGTTTTGTCTTCATTTCAGTGAGAATTGCGGTGGCTTTGTTTTTGGTGGCGATGTCGGGGCTTGCGGTGGAATTAGACTCATTTTGGGGATCGTCCAACAGGTTGCGGACTTGCAGGTATTTCTTGCGAAGCTCCTCCGCGGTTTCGTTGCTGAGTTGCTCCATTCCAAGGACTCCTTTCTCTTTTTTTTTCAAATTATTTGGCAAAGATTGAATTTTCGTGGATCGTAATAGCTGTTTGCATTCGTTGTAGGGAGATTACGGCCAGTGCATGTAGTCAACTGGAAGGCAAGGTTGTTCTGTTAGATCTCTGTTTAAAAAATGCCAGAGGGCCACACTTTTTTCATCACAATTTCTATTTTATTCGGAAAAAAAAGATGAGTACTTACTGAGCGATAAATAATTTGTTCGCTGCGTTAACTGTTAACTCTTCGACTGAATTATTGTTATTATTATTTTGTTGTTTTTCTCTTGGTCCTATGGTAAATCCGGAAACATTGGTGTATAAAATTATGTCAATGCGGTCTCAGTTTTTTGTTTAACTACATAACCCCGAAATTACACAAGGCTGAAACATAAATTTTGGTATCATATAAGTACTGCACATGTCAATGAAGATATTTGAAAACCGGAAGTACTTACTTTTCACTTTAGGAGCTTCTCAGTGTCAATTCCATTTGTCTTTTTAATTATCAACTTTTTGTTTATTTATTCTTTTTCTCTTGTGCGCCGGAGTTCACCGAAGTGTCTATGATTGCATGTGTGAGTGTAATGCGCAGACCAAACGTCAGGTGGCGCTCACTTACTTTTTGAATAATTTAGCTATTTTTATTATTACCAATGAAATAAAGACGGGTGACCAGTGGAATTAATTGCTCGTTAATTGATTCGCTAGATCTAGAAATAATTTGAGTCATAATCGTTTTTAATATATGGGGATAATGATAACCAGAAATGCGGGCGAGTTGCCGCCACGCCACACAGTAATAAAAAACCCTCGCGGTCATGCATACATACATGCCTGTATATCTATATATAGTAGTAGTAGTGGGAATTTCCAGCCTTGCCGACCATACCATTATCATGGCATTTATACCATGAAACTAGGCCCCATAGCATATACCATGATGACGGTCATGGTATCATGGTATACTTATTTTTTGCGGGAAAGGAGGGAGCCATGTATTTGAAGAAATATTTGTTTCATAACTTTATTCAAAAAAAAATGTTTGTGCAATAGGAACCCCTACAAGATATTTCCGTCGATTTTGGGTCGAAAAATCGAAACTATTTTTTTTCGATTTTGGCTAAATTTAACATTGGGACCTTATGGGGAGGCAAACTTAAATTTTTTAAAATTGAATTTTTGGCCCCGTGTGCACTGATACTATCCAATAGGAACCCCTAGAAGATTGCATTCAATTCAACCCAATTCAACAACTACTCCCGTTGGTGAATACATCAATTGAAGTGTCCTAGGGCGACTCAGGGAATTACGGGGGTTTGTTTGAAGCCAACCACGAATTTCCTGCAACACGGGAAACTACGCAACCAGAGCTACACACGACGGGTAGTTCAACAACTACCCCCATTGGTGAAGAAATACATTCATTCATGCTGGGTGACTCAGGGAATTACGAGCTTCTATTTGAGGCCCTCCACGAATTTTCTGCAACATGGGAAACTACGCTGTAATAAAGTGAGCGGGATCGAGAAAAATAGATATACATTTAGACAACTAGCACGGTTTATTCAGGACAATACTCCGAAGAGTTCAAATGAGACTGGTTACAATACGTTTGTGTTTTCCTTTTATAGGTTCGTTTTCGTACACAGGTACTCGTCAAGTCAATTCTAAATTATCGGTGTCTACTACGTTACATACGCAACCAGAGCTACACCGCAAGGGTAGTTCAACAACTACCCCCACTGGTAAATAAGTGCATTCAAGGGTGCTAGGGTGACTCAGGGATTTACGAGCTTCTATTTGAGGCCCACCACGAATTTTCTGCAACATGGGAAACTACTCAACCAGAGCCACACACAACGGGTAGTTCAACAACTACCCCCCATTGGTAAATGAGTGCATCCAAGGGTGCTAGGGTGACTCAGGGAATTACGAGCTTCTATTTGAGGCCCACCACGAATTTTCTGCAGCACGGGAAACTACGCAACCAGATCTCCACCACAAGGGTAGTTCAACAACTACACCCATTGGTGAATAAATGCATTCAAGGGTGCCAGGGTGACTCAGGGAATTACGAGCTTCCATTTGACACCAAACGCGAATTTTCTGCAACACGGAAAACTACGCAACCAGAGCTCCACCATAAGGGTAGTTCAACAACTACTCCCGTTGGTGAATACATCAATTGAAGTGTCCTAGGGCGACTCAGGGAATTACGAGCTTTTGTTTGAAGCCAACCACGAATTTCGTGCAACAGGGGAAACTACGCAACCAGACCTCCACCACAAGGGTAGTTCAGCAACTACCCCCGTTGGTAAATAAATGCATTGGAGGGTGCTAGAGTGACTCAGGGAATTACGAGCTTTTGTTTGAAGCCAACCACGAATTGTCTGCAACACGGGAAACTACGCAACCAGAGCTCCACCACAACGGGTAGTTCAACAACTACCCCCATTGGTGAGTAAGCGCATTCAAGGGTGCTAGGGCGACTCAGGGAATTAGGAGCTTCTATTTGAGGCCCACCATGAATTTTCTGCAGCACGGGAAACTACGCAACCAGATCTCCACCACAAGGGTAGTTCAACAACTACACCCATTGGTGAATAAATGCATTCAATGATGCTAGGGTGACTCAGGGAATTACGCGCTTCTATTTAAGGCCCACCACGAATTTTCTGCAGCACGGGAAACTACCCAGCCAGAGCTACACCCCAAGGGTAGTTCAACAACTATTCCCGTTGGTAAATAAGTGCATTCAATGATGCTAGGGTGACTCAGGGAATTACGAGCTTCTATTTGAGGCCCACCACGAATTTTCTGCAACACGGGAAACTACGCAACCAGAGCTCCACCACAACGGTAGTTTCACAACTACCCCCCATTGGTAAATGAGTGCATTCAAGGGTGCTAGGGTGACTCAGGGAATTACGAGCTTCTATTTGAGGCCCACCACGAATTTTCTGCAACATGGGAAACTACGCAACCAGAGCTTTTGTTTGAAGCCAACCACGAATTTTCTGCAACACGGGAAACTACGTAACCAGAGCTACACCCGAAGGGTAGTTCAACAACTACGCCCGTTGGTAAATACATCAATTTAAGTGTCCTAGGGCGACTCAGGGAATTACGAGCTTTTGATTGAAGCCAAACACGAATTTTCTGCAACACGGGAAACTACGCAACCAGAGCTACACCGCAAGGGTAGTTCAACAACTAGCCCCATTGGTGAATAAGTGCATTCAAGGGTGCTAGGGTGACTCAGGGAATTACGAGCTTCTATTTGACACCAAATACGTATTTTCTGCAACACGAGAAACTACGCAACCAGAGCTACACCCCAAGGGTAGTTCAACAACTACGCCCGTTGGTAAATACATCAATTTAAGTGTCCTAGGGCGACTCAGGGAATTACGAGCTTTTGATTGAAGCCAAACACGAATTTTCTGCAACACGGGAAACTACGCAACCAGAGCTACACCGCAAGGGTAGTTCAACAACTAGCCCCATTGGTGAATAAGTGCATTCAAGGGTGCTAGGGTGACTCAGGGAATTACGAGCTTCTATTTGACACCAAATACGTATTTTTTGCAACACGAGAAACTACGCAACCAGAGCTACACCCCAAGGGTAGTTCAACAACTACCCCCGTTGGTAAATACATCAATTTAAGTGTCCTAGGGCGACTCAGGGAATTATGAGCTTTTGTTTGAAGCCAAACATGAGTTTTCTGCGACACGGGAAACTACGCAACCATGGCTCCATGACAGGGGTAGTTCAATAATTGCCCCCATTGGTAAATACATCAATTTAAGTGTCCTAGTGTGAATCAGGGAATTACGAGCTTCTATTTGAGGCCCACCACGAATTTTCTGCAAGACGGGAATTTACGCAACCAGAGCTACATACGACGGGTAGTTCAACAACTACCCCCATTCGTAAATCAGTGCATTCAAGGGTGCTAGGGCGACTCAGAGAATTACGAGCTTCTATTTGAAACCCACCATCAATTTTCTGCAACACGGGAAACTACGCAACCAGAGCTTCACCACAAGGGTAGTTCAACAACTACCCCCATTGGTGAATAAATTCATTCAATGATGCTAGGGTGACTCAGGGAATTGCGAGCTTCTATTTGAGGCCCACCACGAATTTTCTGCAACACGGGAAACTACGCAACCAGAGCTCCACCCCAAGGGTAGTTCAACTACGACCCCCATTGGTAAATAAGTGCATTCAAGGGTGCTAGGGTGACTCAGGGAATTACGAACTTCTATTTGAGGACCACCACGAATTTTCCGCAACACGGGAAACTACGCAATCAGAGCTACACCCCAGGGTAGTTCAACAACTACCCCCATTGGTAAATAAGTGCCCGCAAGGGGGCTAGGGTGAGTCAGGGAATTATGAGCTTTTGTTTGAAGCCAACCACGAATTTGCCGCAACACGGGAAACTACGCAACCAGAGCTACACCCCAGGGTAGTTCACCAACTACCCCCATTGGTAAATAAGTGCATTGAAGGGTGCTAGGGTGACTCAGGGAATTACGAGCTTCTATTTGAGGCCCACCACGAATTTTCTACAACATGGGAAACTACTCAACCAGAGCTACACACAACGGGTGGTTCAACAACTACCCCCATTGGTAAACAAGTGCATTCAAGGGGGCTAGGGTGAGTCAGGGAATTACGAGCTTTTGTTTGAAGCCAACCACGAATTTGCCGCAACACGGGAAACTACGCAACCAGAGGTACACCCCAAGGGTAGTTCAACAACTACTCCCGTTGGTAAATACATCAATTTAAGGGTCCTAGGGCGACTCAGGGAATTACGAGAAGATATTTCCGTCGAATTTGGGTCGAAAAAGTAAAATTAATTTTTTTCGATTTTGGCCAAATTTAACATTGACACCTTATGGGGAAGCAAACTTAAATTTTTTAAAATTGAATTTTTGGTCCAGTGTGCGTTGATACTATGCAATAGGAACCCCTACAAGATATTTCCGTCGATTTTGGGTCGAAAAATCGAAATTAATTTTTTTTGATTTTGGCCAAATTTAACATTGGGACCTTATGGGAAGGCAAACTTAAATTTTTTAAAATTCAATTTTTGGCCCCGTGTGCGCTGATACTATCCAATAGGAACCCCTAGAAGATATTTCCGTCGAATTTGGGTCGAAAAAGTCAAATTAATTTTTTTAGATTTTGGCCAAATTTAACATTGGGACCTTATGGGGAGGCAAACTTAAATTTTTCAAAATTGAATTTTTGGCCCCGTGTGCACTGATACTATCCAATAGGAACCCCTAGAAGATATTTCCGTCGAATTTGGGTCGAAAAAGTCAAATTAATTTTTTTCGATTTTGGCCAAATTTAACATTGGGACCTTATGGGGAAGCAAACTTAAATTTTTTAAAATTGAATTTTTGGTCCAGTGTGCGTTGATACTATGCAATAGGAACCCCTACAAGATATTTCCGTCGATTTTGGGTCGAAAAATCGAAATTAATTTTTTTTGATTTTGGCCAAATTTAACATTGGGACCTTATGGGAAGGCAAACTTAAATTTTTTAAAATTCAATTTTTGGCCCCGTGTGCGCTGATACTATCCAATAGGAACCCCTAGAAGATATTTCCGTCGAATTTGGGTCGAAAAAGTCAAATTAATTTTTTTAGATTTTGGCCAAATTTAACATTGGGACCTTATGGGGAGGCAAACTTAATTTTTTTAAAATTGAATTTTTGGTCCAGTGTGCGTTCATACTATGCAATAGGAACCCCTACAAGATATTTCCGTCGATTTTGGGTCGAAAAATCGAAATTAATTTTTTTCGATTTTGGCCAAATTTAACATTGGGACCTTATGGGAAGGCAAACTTAAATTTTTTAAAATTGAATTTTTGGCCCCGTGTGCGCTGATACTATCCAATAGGAACCCCTAAAAGATATTTCCGTCGAATTCGGGTCGAAAAAGTCAAATTATTTTTTTTCGATTTTGGCCAAATTTAACATTGGGACCTTATGGGGAGGCAAACTTAAATTTTCTAAAACTGAATTTTTCCATTTTTGAGGATATATAAATCGCAGTATACTGTTGTTGATGTTATTTGAAACATTTAATGTAAAATAATAGAAATTATTTGAATGTTTTTGCAGAGCCCTATTTTATCGGTAGATACTATTATTTCTCCCTCGCCATACCATGAACTGCGAGCTCCACGGGTTGGCAACGCTGGGACTTTCTCACGACTGGTGACTGGTCCCATCAGAACTGTTGTGAATTGTTAATTAGATATCTGAGTTATTAACCAAATCAATTTCAGGTTGTATCTCCCAGGCTGTCATCGTTTAATAAAGGATTTTCCAGTCATTGCTGATTCATCATCGCTGGAAAAATCTTCAGACTGCGCTTTTAAAGTGAACCATTGTTTGTGCCCTGAGAACAACACTTGAGATTGCTGTGACGTTAACGTGACCCAAGAAGCGTTTTGTAGCTGGATATACAATCAGCTGAATTTCGGAGATAAATTTTTTAAACACTTTGTTATTAAAAACTACCCGCCAAGATGTGCGCGAAAATGGCTTTTCAGCACCAGGCGGGCACCGCTATGGAGTGCCTGAGTGTAAATATTATTCAGTTCTATTCGCTTGTTGAAATTTCACAAAACGCGCTTACTTCACAAATTAATATTTTTGAATCTATCTTCTTATATATTCTTTTGACAAGCATATCAATATTAAACTAGCACACTTATTTGTACCTTTACAATTTAAATCTTTTACGAACCTATCATGAATTGCTCAAACTGTCATCAATTTTTTAAGTAACCAAAAACATTTTCGGTATGTCAGTAATTACATATATCACGGTTGGATTTATTTTTGCTGGATCAACTTTAAATTAATTGTTCGATATCGGAATTCATAAAATACTTGGATCTAATGCCATAATGAATATTAATTTTCAGATACCAATCACACTGCGCAAAGAGACTGAAATGTTGAATGGCGAAGTATTCATGAAATGTGGTTTCAAAATTGGCGGCGGCATTGATCAAGATTTTCGAAAGAGTCCTCAAGGCTACACGGATAATGTATGATGTAACTATTGACAACTAAAATATATATATATATATACATATGTAGCGATAACTAAGAATGATTTATATTGCAGGGAATTTACGTGACTGAAGTGCACGAAGGATCACCAGCAGCAAAAAGTGGATTGAGAATTCACGATAAGATTCTTCAGTGTAATGGCTATGATTTTACCATGGTAACTCACAAAAAAGCTGTTGGATACATAAGAAAACATCCAGTATTGAATTTACTAGTAGCACGAAAAGGCGTTACCAGCACTTGAATACATATCAACTCAGCAGTCCTTTTTTATGCATAGTTTTTTACCGGATCATCACGTTTATTAATGAATTTTTTGTACATCACTTTTGTCAAATCGCGTTACCAATGAGCCCCTTAATGATAAGCCCATTCCATGTATCAGCAGTTTATTGTTGAGATACCCGTGATAATGGTTTCATTAATTATTACCAAATGATTTTATATGTAAGAATTCCAAAACTAGTTAGTCATAATTACGACAGTTCAAATGAGGCAACATTTACAAATCCAGCCGATGACAACTAGATTAAGTGGTGAAGTGTAACAGGTAGGCAATTCCATCCCAACTCGACCGCTGATAAACCCTTCGTTAAGAGGTCATCATTGGTCGAACTAAAGCAAAAAAATAAAAGTATACTCCCTCGATTGAGTTCTCCAGGAATAACTCGCAATATAAAGTATATTGTGAAGTTGTTCCAGAAAGTTTTTCCTCTGTAGACATAAGCTCTGCAAAACATGGTTCGCAGTAATTCCCATTTTCTGCAATATTTGTAAGGAATTCAGCCAATGTTACGCTCCAGCCTTTTTCTACTGAAATTACATACGAACAATTGTATTTCCATCCGACGACTCACTAGAAGTAATGAATAATTGAATCGAGTATTATTGTCTTTCATATGAAGGAAGGACAGAGGGACCGGCCAAAATGATGTGTCTTTGATTCTTGAACATACACAATTTATAATATCCAAAATTTAGTGAGGGTCGTTTTGCTCTACTCCCCGCTATATCTTCCTCCTACAATTGTAACATATATTTATTTGATAGAACTGTACAAGTTTTGTGAAACTTATTTTTTTTGCAATATCTGATAAATTTCATTGTACGTCTTTAGCGATTTATACGTGTAAAAAATTCTATAGGGTTTCGTACACAAATTCTGTAGGATTTTATCATACTTGGAATAAACGAAGACCACGATTGGTGGACTTACAGTTGTCATGATTATATGGGTTTCCCCAAATCTCTATCATATGTGTGAAGAAGAAGAAAACTAGGGGGAACTAAAGAGAACAATTGAGATATTCCACAAAACTTTATAAACAAAAAAAAATCTCAATGTTATGTAAATCGTATGTTATTACTAATAACTGACATAAAATTGATCAATTTTTGAATATTTATTCATCCTCTTTTTCATTTTCTGGTTTACAAATCATGTGCTCTTATTATTATTAAATTTTTTCATCAATCATTTCTATGAATTCAATAAACTCAATAACTCGTGCTAGAAAATGCCATATTGCCTCGTTATTGAATCAATTAAAAATAACGGGTCGTTGCATTGCAAACGGATGTCCGCCTTTTGATTTAATTAATTAACTTGTTATTGATCTTACATTATTGTTCTCGTCCACATAATTGCATTAGCCAATTCTGAATATGTATAATTAAAATAAAAATTATGGTTTGTCAAAGCAAATTACTGACATATCGTCAACTGCCTTCACATACAAAAGAAGATATTTCTCTTAAATCTTAACATTATTGTTAGTGACAGAATTTATTGAAAGAATAATTTTTCAACTTCCAAGTGTAATTTGGAATAAGTTGTTTTTGTTTTTGTCTATTCATCAGAACAATAATTATCATAATTATAATGATGAGCAGATAAATTACAATTGTCAACGACTATTACGAAAATAGTTTAAGTCTCTCCCTCAACTTTTACCAGTGTCTAGAAGCCCTTGCAGTTCAATGACTCGCCACTTGGTATCTCTCTCTAGAAATATTCAATCTCGTAAACTTCATAAACATTCTGTAAATGTCGTTCCCCCTTGCTCAGCATTGTTCACGACTCATTCATATCCGTACTGTCATCATCCCACTCATCAGCAAGTTCTCTTGTTTCCTTTTGCTTATCAGTCTCACCCTCCACATGTTCCTCAATAATCATCATAGTGTCCTGTTCCTCCACTTGATGGGCTCCCTCTTCATGATACTCCAAAATCTCGGTCGTTTCCTCCTCCACATACTGAATCTCCTCTTCTGGTGCATCACCCCCTGGAACGCCCTCTTCCTGCACCTCCTCAACTTCTTCCACAACTTCCTCAACAATTTCCTCCTCAGGCTCCTGAACAACTTGCTGCTGAAATGAATCATAGACCTGCGTTGTACTCTGCTCCTCATTTCCATGAATATAAACAATCATGCCATCATCAGTTCCCTGCATCACAAGCTGCTCATTACTAGAGATCTCCAGTTGTTGTGGCTGTCCCTTAATTTGTTGTTCCCCCTCCTGATAACTTCCATTATCAATAAGCATAATCATTCCCTGCCCTTCAATATCATGACCATTGTAAGTTTGCGATTGCTGAATATTGTTCATGGTCATTTGGTTAACCAGATAATCACCCTCTGAAGTAATGACTTGCTGATTGTGCTGATCATGATCAATTCCATCACCCACCCCCAGAGAAGCTGCTATGCCCGATGCCACGTGGCTCAGTGCTTCAGCTTCAGAAGATGGCTCCAGTGGTATTGATGGAGCAGAAGCCTGCTCTCTCAGCTCCTTATGGGCACAATCCAAATGCACCTCAAGATTCATGGGCTTGACAAATACCTTTGGACAGTGTGGACACTTATACCCCTTATTCTTTCCATTTGTCGAAAAGGGTCCATGCAATTCATTCATTTCGTGATTGCATAAATCACGAACATCCTTGAATTCTTGATGACAGTCAATGCAGGAGACATAATCAGGTAGTGCAACGTGCAGATGATTATGATTTTTCTGGTGTCGAATTAGAAGTGTTTCAGATAAGGCTACATAGTTACATGCCGGGCATTTGGGGAATGACATATTCTTCGGAGGTGGAACATTGTGTTTTGTATACATATGGTACATCAGAATATTTCTCTTTGTTGCTTTGTATCCACAATGTTCACATACTCGAGGATCAAATTTCTCTTCGTGTACGTCTTGCATGTGCCTTCTGTACATGTAATACGTTGTGTATTCTTCATCAATATCACATTTGTGACATTTCCAGGGTCCAGTCTCACCCTCGGGTGATGATTTCTCCTCCTTCGTATCTCCCGGCATCAGGTGATCGGATTTTAGAACCAAATATGACACTTTTGTCTTTCCAGATGCTGGAGACTCTGATGTTCTGGACTCCTTCTGCATTATCTTCAAGCGAATATTCTTGTTGTGTTTCACGAGATGGGGATATTTTTTCAGTACCTCCCGAATTATTTTAGCATGGTTATTGATATTCTCAGATGAATTCGGAGAGTTTTCCTGTTTTACAACGTTCTCCTTTTCTTCAAGCTCAAATTTAACGCGTTTCGCTTGTGGAGGAGCATCTGATTTTGAAGATAATCTTGGAACTGCCCAATCATCGTCTGAGTTATCCCACTTTCTTCCAGGATCGTCTTCCTCTTCGTCCTCAGTTGTATCGTTCCTTCCAGGCATTTCTTGATCCAAGGAACGATCCATCTTTGCATCTTCGGCATTAGATGAGGAGTTTTGATCGACTGCCTTTATTATTGGTTTACTATCGTAAGTAATGTCATCGAAGGATGAGAAAACACCCAGTGTGTAATCCTCTATGTCTGGAACATCGAATCGAGATGGGCCCGCTGTAACTTTCGGTTTATTCTCTGCTTTTTTCCGCCAAACTGGAATTTTTCGACCTGGTAGGGGAGTCAATGCAAGTGGTTGCATATTGGGCGATTTTTTGGGGGATGTGGCTTTATGGAAAGTAACCATCATTGATTTTTCAGGGGTCACATCATTCGTTTGCAGGGGAGTCGTGTTGAATTGAGCGTCCAAGAGTTTAGTTAAAACTGTCATATTCATTTTTTGAGCTGTACGGTATAGAGCATTTTGCTCAGATGTCCAGTAGTCTAATTGCCCTGTGTACATGAAACTTATGATGGATTTGACGCACTCGTAAGGCATATCCGATGGCATTATCAAAACTCCATCGAAATCTTTTTGCTCTTCACGCTGCTGGCGCTCCAGTTTCATGAAGTAATCTGTACATGTTGTGATTACTAATCGATGTGCCTGCAAATGGGAATAGTTCGAACTAAATGATTATGTATTGTTTGATTTTTTATCGTAATTTTATAGTATGGTATGTATGGATAATTTTGGCCCGACTCAACCAACGATGAAAATTGTCCTTGTCAAAAAAAAAACTTTTTTGTTCAGCAGTTGTGCACTACAAAAATGCCTATTCTGATTCGGTTTTAGATCAGATTTTTTCAAATTTTTTAGACACAAAATGTGCTCGTCTTATTTTTACACATAACTTTCGTTGTACTTAACCAATTTTGGTGCAGATGCAAAGAAAAAACTATTCCATCTATTTATTAAAATTGGTCAAGTATGACGATAGCTATGTCTAAAGAATTTCTTCTATTCAAACCCCCCGAAAATCAGTTGATTACTAGTTGAATCAATCCAAAATCCGAAAAAAATCAGGGATGCATATCCGTTAAGTGCTATCGCACTTTGGACTTTTGGGATTTTCGTGAATTTTATTCATTCCAAGTTTTCTGTATTGACTGTATTAAGTGGTATAACCACTCAATTTTTGAGTAACTAACCGTTCAGTGTACTATGTTTTCCTAACGTGTGGCGTACACAGAAACATTGCTGTAATTATGACTTTCCTACAATTACTGACCAGTCATGGCGAGAGCATTTATTAGACGTTGCAACGAGGCATCGAATTCTCAAAAATTAATTCCTAAAAGATGAACATTGAGTACGCTTACTTGAACTGTAATATCACTAGTAGGGAATTTAATCGTTAGATCCAGCAACTCCTCCTCTACATATAACTGCTGAAGACGCTGGAGGAAAAATGTCCCCCAATTATCGACTTTGACTTGCTTCAAACCTGGTGTTTGCACCAGCTTCACTGCATTAGTTGTGGACATCTCTAAAGATGATTGGAAAATTCTGAAAATTGATTAATTTATTGATTACTCACTGCTTTTTATATTCGAAAATTGGAAAGATGCGAATCTGTTGAGCATTCGATGCTCTATAGATAGTCTGAATATCACTAATCCATAACGCAATGAAATATTTTATTGTGCAAATGCAAGAAATTAAAAGTTCCTTACGATTAAGGGCGAATGATGAATTGGGCCACACGTTATGAGAAACACTGGAACTCTCCGCTCCACTGCAACTGAAACCGTCACAAAAATTAATCAGAGAAGTGGTGAAATTTTCAATTATTATTGAACACATATTGTTTATACCGGTCGGCCTATTTAATACACTAACCGGAATATTTTATTTTCCACAATGGGCTAAGCGCACCTCTTTTTTTCCAACTAAATTATCCGTTTTCTATATAAGACATACATTCGGACCAGCTCCATCTCTCTGCATCTCTATTGTACAGATACCAACAGTAGACGTGCCAATATGGCGCTAATGGATTTTTTCAATTTCCAGACAGATGGAGTTGTTCAATGGATTTTTTTTGTAAATTTTTTAGAAGAAAAAATGCTGACAATTAATTTTCGCTGATGATTGTAAAATGTAGAAATTTACCTTTTCATTCAATTAAAATACGCTAGAGTATTTATCATTGCTATATTGGTTTGGTAACACCTGCATTTTTAGTATTTTTGTACACACACGTGAAGTGAAGCGCGTGAGGCTGAGCGTAGTGAAGTTTGTACCGCGTTGCCAGTTACTATTGTTATTATGTGCGCTATGTTTCGTCAAATGTTGGGTGAGTTTTTATGGCGAATGGTGCGTTGAAAATTGTGTGGGGTCTTCCAGATAAGAGAGAAATTATGTATTGGAATTCATAGATGAAAATAATTAAATTGCTCGATGCATTCATTATTACTATTGCGTACTGGGAACACCGGTCATGTTACGTTCATTAATTAACGCGAATCAAATGAAGATCTAATCATAAATTATCATTATCCGTATTATATATATATATATATATATATATATATATATATGTATATATATATATATATATATGGCAATCGAATTAAATTAATCTCAATTTTCATTCAATTTTTTCGCATCTAATTTGCTTGAGTTTTTCAAAATTGCTAAACCATATCGTCACTTCCGGTCAATTCCTTCGAGGATAAAACAATTCAACTTTGAATCATGTAATGCTTTAAATCGATATTCGAGATTTATATTAAAATTACAAATTATACTTTTTATAGGGAAATCAAGAGCGATCTATATATATATATCTTTTATTACATCATATTAGAATTTTGAGTTGTTTTAAATAGTGGAGTAGACTATTTGTAATGTTTATGAAATTCTGTGGAGCCATTGCATCAATACGGAAAAAAGTTATATTCAAATTCGTGATTTTCATGCAATTGATTGAATCAGGGGAAACCGGAATACCTACATGTATCGTGCAAGTCCCCCATTAAGGTGTCATTATACGTAATATTGCGGGCAATTACTATTTGCGCTCAATTGGTAGCGATTTAGTGAGTTAAGCCATCGCACGACCTGTTGTATCAGATAATCAATAGAAAATTGCATTTTCAGTTCATCCATTAACCTGTCATTGGCCACCTGATTTTTGCAGTCGCTAAACAGGTTTAAGATTTGGAGAGGAATCAAGCCAACTCGATCACTCAACTCAACATTGCAATGAGTTCAAAATTGAACGGGGATGTAGCGAAATTTGGATGAAAAACTTGGATTAATCTCAATTTTTAATAGCTCTCCCAGTATATTCGGACATATTATTTTTTTCAGGATTAGATTAATGAGACAAATTATATTGGGCATTTTTTGACGAATGATATTTTTGCTTTAAATAATACAATTTCACAATTTCAAACCCCTCGTTTTCAGAAGTATTCACCCGTTTTGATACTGCTATTCAGCTTTAAGTAATCAATTTGATTTATCACATATGTATATTGAACTTTGAGATGATTCAAATTTACCGGTGTTCTGAAATTTCAAAAATAAAAATTTTCCTCACCACACCTTTTCTGAGAAAATTTTGTGGACAAAAAAAATTTGAAAAAAAAAATGTTAGGCCCGGAATTTTATTGGAGAAATTTCCAACAAGAAGTTTAGCCAAAGAACTATGAAGCTTTGAAAATCTCTGAAATCAATTGTTATTATGATTCGATTTCAGAATCTGCTCGAAATATTTTGCACACGAAGGTGGATCTCCCCAAGATAGAAAACCGCTGGTTGAAACTATCAAAAACAAAAACATTCAAACACGGTGTGCCATTTGTGTTGTTCGTCGTTTTGGCATCTGTTGGCCTTCGAGAATTCACAAATTTGCGGTAAGCATCCTTAAAATAATCACGGGTAAGCTGACTGTCCCAGTGCATGAACACTCGAACAATCTTGACTGTTGGAATAAACGTTGATGAACACCCCCCCCCCCACACACACACACACACACAATGAAAAGTCTGTCATAAATTTCGAGCGATAGCAAGAGCATTCAGGGTGTGCTATCGACGAACCCATAAGATGACACCGGATGGCTGGGCGGGAACCTAACCCGTCGCAGGGAGCGGGGGGGGGGGTCCATCATAGGTGCGCGCCATGGCAGCATAGGGGTTTACCCTGTGTCTAGAAATACGATGGCTTCAATGGCGTAAGTCGGCCCCAGCCGCATGGATGGGTGTCCACTACTTTAGCGCACCCCCCCCCCCTCCCCTCAATTTACGACCATTACAATCACTGACCAAAATCAAGTTTAAAAAAAAATCACATTATAAACCTCAAAATACTAATCAATATAACCCAGAACATAAGGGCAGTTTGTAGATAAATTTCGGCAAATCTTCGAATTTTGCGATCTGGAGAATGTTTAGAAAATTGCGCCAATAATAAAAAACAGAGAAATGTTGAGACAATGTCAGGCACTGGGACAAGTTATTGCTACCCAAAATTATAATCGTATCAACTAATGTTTAACTTGATCGTAGCTATGAGTACTCAAAAGTCACGCATGTGAAGGCTAAAATTAAAGAGTCCGGTGTTCCGATGAGGGACAAGAAGGAGACAACATTGGAGGCGCAGTACGAAGTGATCAAAGAGGTAATGATTTGCCTACCACCTCGTGACTTACATACTCACTCAATTCAATACTTCATACACGGCTTGTTTTTCATTAGCTCATGCATTAGATTAGATATATTCACCGTGAAATTCAATCGTTGAGCGTACAAACAAACAGGAAAAATATCTGCTTGCCGCAACTTAGTAATTGAAGAAATTTTTCACATCAACTCTAATTGTGCATTTGTTCACTTTCCAGTTGGATACTACTAACTGGGAAAATAAGAGGATAGCACGGCCATGGGAAGAGGAGACGCAAGTTACTTAATCGATGAGTAAGCGATTGTTCCTGTAAAAATGAAATAAACTGTGTGAATATGTATTTTTTTAAATTAGTACTTACCCCATGGACCAAAGTTATGATTCAACTTTTATTTTTTTACTTTATTTTTTTAGACATCGTTTTTTAGAAATCAGTTTTTTTTATCATCTACTTACTCAATCATTCAAAACAAATTTGTCAATGACTTCTACGTGCGCATGAAACGAGCAATAACAAACTACTCATTTTACCAGGCAAACAATTATTGTTTTGTTTCTGCTCCGATTATTCATTTATGCCACGTGTGAACAATTTGAAATATTTCCTATTTTTCGAGATTTTCCCTCGCAAACGCAAAATTTTTTCCTCTGAACATCTCCACCTATGAACTCGATTACATCACGTGATGAATATTGTAGGGAAAATGATTTTTATGAAGCAAAGGGGAACTGAACTAAACGGAAGTGATCAGAGAGTGAGGGAAGCTCATCATCGTGGGACCGTGATGAAACTACACAGACATGCCCCAGTTTCGTGAAGAAAATCATTTGAAAAATCTGCATTACATTTTTTTCAGACGTGGAGCAACGACGAGACATTTCACGCAATTTTGTTGGAGAGTCCTGAAGAAATGTATAGAAAAATGCGAAATTGTTCAGCCATTTACTTTTGGGTGCATGCTTAGGAGATAATTAAGAATTACATTAGAAAGCGTCAATTAAAATTGGCATCGACCATTTTGCTTCAATTTCATCTCGCAATTCATCTGCGTTAATTATAAAAATTGAACGACAAAAAATGGGGAGCGACAATTTCGAATTTCGAAAAATGAGGCAAACTGGAAGTTGGCATGATATGTAATCACAATAACAATTGTTGAATATGTTTCAGCATTGACTGTAACTCGAATGCATGCTAGACAAAAGAAACCAAAGACCAATTTTTTAGAATATTTATCGTCATTAAAATTGATTGATCATACATATAGAATATTAATGGATTATTTTTCAAGTCAACATTTGATAACTGTTACATGATAATGATGATAAGTCATGCAAGTAGAGGGAATCACTCACTGAGTACATGAACATGTTTGTCAATTGAATTTGTGGGTAGATGAAAAGTGGTGGGAAGTGTGTATACATGTGTGTATGTGTGTTTGGGGGTTGCAATAATTTTGCAAATGATAGAGGAGTAGACAAGTGGACAAGGACATTGGAGCGCACGCAGAGTACGGTAATGGTTGATCGGTTTGTTCACGGTTAATCATCGTTATGTCATGGATGTAGAACCAAGGTTGGTCCAATGTGGTAGTTGCTAGTTGGGTGAGGGAAAAACCAACCACTTGCTTCCCTCCACTTCATACATAAATGTTGCTGGAACTCTGAAGAGCCCGTATTGTCGAGTGGTGCGTTATCAGTTAACAGTAGTTATCCCAGTTGTTCACCATCATCCATTGACAACGTATCGCAACAGTATCTGAAGATCTTCAGGTGAAGTTATTGTGAGACTGGCAGCCGAAGAGGTGAGTTTAATTGCACCTGTAATTTTTATTGTTTTACACATTTTCACTCTGGTACTAGTTTTTGATGGTGTTCTTCAGGAATGATAATATTTTTTCTTCATTTTTTCAAGTTACTCTTGAGGTACTTCTGCAGCCCTCACTTCATGAAGAAACATTTGATAAACTTCATAGTGATTCTGCTACGTAATGTTCAATTAGACCAATATCTAATTGAACATTTCGTTGCATAAAATATTTTGGAAAAATTCGTTCCATCCCTTATTAATAATATTGGATAATGTATATCAGAAAAATAGGCGAAAGTACTTTGACATTCAAAAATATATATTCAAAATTTTGCGATATTTTTTGCATATATTTTCTTCACATATTGAAAATCATAATAATAATTGAATGGACATTTCGCGAAATGGTTTCACTTCCTCGAGGTTCAGGACTTACAATATACCCTAATAACAAACTGGCAGACCGTCCGATTTTCAAATAAAGAATATATATGGAGAGATATTGATTTGAGGCAAATAGGAAATCGCAATAAAAATTTCATAAAATATTTGCAAAAAATTGCGAAAATTTTTCCGCAAATATTGAGGTTCCCCTCATTTTTAATTTGGTGCCATTTTTTTCTCTACCTCTGCATACTACCAATAAAGTACCGAATTAAAAATATAAAAATATAAATCAAAGTCCTTTGTGTAGTAAAAGAATGACAAAAACAATTCACAAGTTTAATGAGTCAGACGATTTGAAACCAGAGTTTCGCGCACAAAGACCGCAACAGGGATCTGACAAAGAAGTTGCATTTATTATAACAAAGCTTCGTTTCCCTGCGTCACGCACTACACTAACAATTATACTCAAGTACAATTTTTTGTTTCAAAACAGCCAACCTCCTGTTATTCAATGATAAAAAAAATTTCCATATAGAATCTGTCAATTCATATTTGAAAACTATTTGTTGGTGCATAATATGTCATCGGACTTGACAAAAAAAAATATTTCCGCCGAAACTCGCCAAGAAGAAAAATCTTAAAAAAATCTTGGGCATTCCTGATGTATCCAGTTTCGAAAAGTGGATTTTTTCTATTGAGATTTCATATCGCAAATAATGCGGTCAAGGTACTTGAAATTTTGAGATTACTTCTACAGTGCAGCTAAGTGCTATACATATTGGATAGCTCTAGTCTATTGCAATTTTTCCTGGATCTTTCGTTTTGATGAGTTACGTGCTTTCGCCTCGGGGAAGTCGCGTCTGCAAAAACCGAATGTATTGAATATTTGTCGATTATTTACGCAAATACTCAAACGAAACTCATCATCATATCATGCAATTTATCAACCTCATCATTTGTATGATTTATCACGATTGAGCCAAAGTCGACGGCCCATTGGGCACGTGACAAACGTGAGCTAAAGGTTTTGCACTGATAAATTCTCTCCCTTTCATTAATCAATTGTCCTCAATCAATGGAGATAAACCAGCACATGATAAAAAAAAACACATTCAGATAAAAAAACACTCACGAGAGGATAATTAGCGAGTAATTGGTGGATTGAATTTCTAGGAATTTATGGCTACTTAGTAATTAATTTGAACTGGCCACTCAAACGTTTGCACGCACATATAAATGTGCACAAATAAATTGTTTCGACAAATACAATTTGGGTCAGTTTTGAAAAAATGCATACTCCTATAGATATGATTATTTGGATGCAAAATTATCATACACTTGAGATTTGTTTTTAGTAATCATTTGTTTCACGCAGAAAAGAGGCGAAAGTATGAAGAAATAAGGTAAATATAGGTGTAGGTGAACGCTCTAGAGCACTAACTACATTGACAAATAAAGTATTATAACTTTCGATTACCTTGTATAACACTTTCCGGGTGTCAATTTATTGTCCATTTATACCTGTATAAATTCTTATTTATTAAATATTCGAAACAAACGTATTATGTTAACTTAAATTACTCGGAATTAATGCCTGCAAATTAATGAAATGTGCAATTTTTGGTTTATGTTCCTTTTTAAATTCCAATTTTTTTTTACGATTCCTTTTCGACGGAATTTTTTTTTACCTTAATTAATTATGCAAGTTGGGAAAACTAATCATAAAACAGAAAATGTATATTTTTACGTGAGGAACATTTTTCTTTTTATGCAGTTTTTCCTATGTGCAACTATTTTTGATATATCGGCGTTATGAACATTTAGAGTTGTGTGTGACTATGGAAATACTGGAACGCGTTCATGAAAGTCCTGAGCTACGTAAGGACTTTTGGATTTCGATCTGAATGATTCCAGTTGCATTATGGGTTGATGCATAATTGTGCGCCAACAATGAGCCTCAAACACACACAAAAACACTTGACTTGAAACTTGTTCATTGCCATTTATAACATATACGCACTATATGCATAATCGTTCGCCAACAATGAGCGTTGAAGACACGCAGATACACTTGACTTGACTTAAAAAATTATTTATTGTCCTTCATAATATATATACACTATATGCGGTCTTGATATCTGAAATCCTTAGCGCTAGATCACCAGCCATTGGCTTTATATCTAATTTGAACGAAGCTTAAGTTAATTCTTCATTCGCATATATGGTTATGAGTATTTACAGTTTGTTTTGATATAAGGAAAAATGTATTCTAGAAAACCTTATAATTAAACGCAAATGCAGGCAACATATACATACATATGTACGTGCATTTATGCATACATATGCACCTACACGCATACCTACATGTATACCTATATACATATATATATAACATTTTAAAATTCGTACTAGTACACTTTATCACTCTTGAAGGACCAGTTACGTAGTCAAATTACGGATTTTGAACTGGGGTCATTAGACTAAATAAATTATAATTCATAACATAAAAAAATTACAATTATAATTACAAATTGATAACAATAATAAAATATTTTACACATTTTGGTTCCACAATTTGTAACCCGTAAAGGCCTACGAACCAAAATACAACCAAAAATTTTGTGGAAGAAAATCTCATACGGGTAACGAACTTGTAAGCTAAGTTTTCTCATCTCCGCACATCCTAAAAGTGCATGTATATTTTTATTGAGGAAGTAATCGTGTCGTACACCCTTTTTCTACACGTCTACAACTTCTTGTTATCATTATCTTTGTCATTCTCCGCGAGTAGTAATTACGAAAACCATCTGCCTTACTGGAAAATCATATTTCTGATTACTAGGAATGGGAATAAGAATTGAAGGTCAAGCGTGAATAGAAAAAATGGGATATAGAGAAAAAAAAGACAAATTAACGAACGTAGTTTATTTTACGAGACAATCTGAAATACCAGAGTGAATTTGAAACGATACTTAATATCCGGAATAGGTGATTTCGGTAAATTGTATAAGTTATAGTTTTGTGATTACGAAACAGAATGTGAAACTCAAAATGATAATATTAGAGCTCAGTGATTTAAACATCAGAGGCATAGCTATACTATATATATGACTATACTACTACTACTATATATACAGCAATAATATCATATAGATATATAGTAATAATGATACAATATTTTAATAATTCGGAAGTCGTGCCTTCTTCACCAATACGAGCTTGCATGCAGCTCACATTCGCGAAATAACCCCATTAACACATTCGTTACAACCTATCAAGTACAACTTCACATCAAATTCACAGCAGCCCTTTCTCAGTATTCACAAATCAATAATAAACAATTCATCACTTTGAAACTGCGAATTTGTCGTTTGTGCTGGTACAAAAGTCGCGCGGGAGTTTCTATACGTTCAATTGGGTGCCGCTGCACGAGTCGTGTTCACAACGGCCTGTGATTGGCTATCGCGGACCGATGTGTTTTCGTGAAGCCACCGCTGTTTTTAGGCGGTTCGAACAATGATCGTTTTGAATAATTTAAAAAAAAACACGGAAAAAATTGTTTCTACTATTTTCCCTCACTAGATGCTACAAATTTTCGAAAAAAAAAACTAAAGGTTGAAACAAAATGAATTGTTAATTTGTTGTGAATTAAATTCAAACCGGAGTGACGACCGTGATATATATATATATTCACGAAAGATTATTAATACAACTTAAATTGCTTTTTTCATTCATTAATTGTTCCCAATAGCAAAAAAAGTGGGGGAAAAACTATAGGAATTTCTACATAGAATTCCTGATCGGAGATATTCCCGCCATTTTAAAGTCTCGTCATTTGAATGACGCGCATCATTGAGCAATAATGAATACTCGATGAGATATATTTAAAAAAATAGGCAAAAAGTTGCATCCCTTTAAATCCCATAGGTCAGGGTAAACTTCGTTTTGTTTTCTATATCAATATACTACTTCACTCCAGTTTTCACGAAATCAGATTCTTCCGTCAGATCAGACTTTCTTCCGTCCGCACGAAACACGTAATTTTCTTCTTCGAAATCTAGACAACATAACAGAAGAATTCAATTTGGTGGAAATGCGGATGTAAGAAGTACGAGAAATGAAGTGGTACTCTGACCTGCGGGGCAAAATGGTGTTGCGCCAAGGCATTTGCCCCTTTCAATGTGTTTCGTTATGTATAAAGTATCACTTAGTGACTTAACATAATGCGGCTGTATTAGGGCCGTTGAACTGCGGGTGGCTTTTAAGCCTGTTACCATTTATGAAGATATTTCACTTGTAACTTAATGACTCTCATCGAGTATTAGTGACGCGCAAGCTTATATTCACACTTATGCAGAACTACTTCGAAAATAGTAGATGTGCAAAGCATAAGCGGTGGCATTTCTTCTTCCGCCGCATTGACTGAGGACGCGTCGGTTGCAGTCTCACGCTTTTCGATCATTTCGATATATATCGATAGCTTCTTTCGTCTCTCCTTTTTACTATAGGATATAGGAATCAAGGATGGGGCAGAATGGAACGTCGCGCAATCTCCTCAAGATCATTTTCATGAAATGCATTTATGCAGAAATAAGTGAAGAAGAGAACAAGACACCCCATTGTGCCCCGGCCTCTTGCAGCAGTCTAATCTATATTGTTTGCAATCGAAAATTGGGGACATCGGGGTAATACTTATGCTGCGTGATAAATGTTGCGCCGCGTGTTTGGCAAAATTTATCAATTCCACGAAGACTGAGCGATAATGGTAAGGTCACGGCACAGGATCATTGATAGATATCATCCACATGTATGATATTCGTTGCTCCAAATTTTCGCATTTGTGACGTTGGAAGATATCACTATTTGAATCAAGTGACTCAAGAGCCAAAATCCGAGAATTAAAAAAAGGAGAGAGGAGTGAATTTAGGGATGGGCAGTTCCTTGGGTTGGGCTAGCGAGCGTTGTTCGTAGTCGCGCTACTCTGCTAGGAAGTTGTTACTGCATATACGATGATATATCGTCAGCTGGACAAACGAAAGAAAGTCCGCGGCATCTTTCGTAAATTTGTATTTTTAACTCGTGATCGAATGATCCAATTAATCTTGTTGAAAGGACATTATTTCTCAATCAAACTTGTAATTCAAATGATGCGAAACATTGCGATTAAATGTATCTGCTTTGACGCTTGCACGGGTATCATATCACCGTCTTCCTGCCCCCGTTAGTTTCTCGTTATAACTTTGACATTCATTTTGACTCCAAAACAATGAAAGACACAGGCATCAGAAATTCCTGAAAGAAAAAAAAAATGAACAAGTTATTTTATCATCATAAACGTGTGAAGGCCTAGCGAGCCGAATAATTGACGCGAGTAGGCATCGATTTTATTACTCCTGATGATTCAATACATACCCACTTTCTCTATCCGTCAACGAACCCTTGACCTCCCATTGCGCACTACCATGCGATAGCCACGTGCATAACATTGGCTGCCTCCCAGTATACTATAGCAGTCCGCCAATGAGAGGAAGCGAGAGAGAGGGAGAGCACAGCAGACAACAAAAATAATCAAACAACAGAATACCTAGCACATTTCAATAATATCTCAACACCTTTACTTCGCTTAGAGATTTACAGGGTGAATTCAAAAAGTTGAAATGCGATGAATTTTTTTAAAATAATTATTCAAATTATCAACATTATTATTATTGTTGTTGTTATTGTTGTACTTGTTTTTACACAAGTTTTGAAAATCGGACAAAAAATCGTGCAGGCTTCGAAAAATTTCGAAAAATCTTAATTCAAAGAATTTTTAATTGAAGGGTCTCAGGTACCGTATTAACTCCTTGAGGCGGGAAATATTAAAAATGACCGTATGATAGAAAAGCGATTTTTGAATCGAGTCCATTTCAGAGTATTCCTAAACTTTTGCGACATGTGCATCTGTCGCGCGCGCGCATGTGTGCGTGCCTGCGTCCATTATACTTTTCTCACAAACTAAATAATGTGGTGCAAAAAACTAATTGAGGCTCTATGCCAACGTCTATCACTATCTACCACATTTAAGATAGTGAAGTGCATGTAAATGTCACCTCAATTGTAAATGTTCTCACAACAATTTCGCTTCCCCCGCGTTGAGCTTCCAAGATATTCCCCGAAAAAGCAACAGCTGAATATACTCGTTACAGTTTTACCGCTCCACTGAAATAAACTCATCTCGTCATACCACTGATGAAATACATCAATGGAAAAATTAGTGTAATTATACTTGAAGCAACTGCAACTTTCGCTGCTCTCCAACGATGGCCCTGGTGGCTTAATATTAAAAGCAAGGAAAAAAAAAATCCTCTGAAACATAAACCCATAAATAATATTGAACATTACATAAGCTCTATAATTTCCGTTAAGCACTGTACTCGTGGAATTTTTGTTTTTTAACTCATACGTATCTCCTATCAGTGGGTATAAGCAATTTTTACACATTCGCAAGATTTTGCGCGCATCCATGTCAGTGTTGCTGTGGGGTGGGGGGAAAAACACTACCCGCAAAAAAAAGGGGGAAAGAAACAGTTGTAACAAGGATGGAGAGTGAGATGGCCACCATATAAATATTCCATTCGTCGTACGTGTGGTATATTAGTGCAAGAACATTGCCCCGAATCACGACAGACGTCCCAAGGACACTGGGACAATTTGTTTTGCAGTTTAAACGGCGCCTACTCAATAGCCCTACCGAGAGAGTTAATAAAATTACACTTTCACAGCGGTATATAAGTTGTCCGCAACTCCAAAAACACGTCAAGACTGTCAAAAGGTGTTGGCATAGCCAATAATTAATAGTCTCCCCTTATCTCTCATTATTGGAAAAAGTATAATTGCAAAATGGGGCTTAGAGTTTTAGTGAAAATTTGTGAAGCCGGTGGGCTATTATCGAGATCTGTCAAAAATGGTAAACCAAAATGGATCAATCTTGGTCGGTGCCTCAGGTGTGTATATTGTCATTATTATTGTTTTCACTTGCCAAGCAAATTGTTCACTTTTTATCCTTATTGAGCCACTTTTTATTCAATTTTTTTCGTTGAATCAACATTTCAAATTAATCCCATCTATATTGTGCAATTGATAGACTTGAAAGGTACCAATTTTCCCTAGAAATCTAACCATGGAATATTTTGAATTTTGAGGGAGAAAAGAGTACACCTCGTATTGTATATGTCAGAAATAATGCAAAGACCGAGCAATTAGTTAACTGATCAATTACACAATTAATAAAGTGGAGCAATTAGGATAGCATCTCCATAGCTGATGAATAATTAGCAAGTTGATATATTAATGGATACACAATGCTACATGCTAATTGTAAACATATTTCGTCAACCATAAGGAAAAAAAACAATGTTGTTTACGAGTTGTATTCGCCCGCAGTATGCAACAAATGACCTACATCATTGTTTACTATTTTGTTTGATTCTTACTAATTTAGTGCGTGTCTAATTATTCAGTGTCAATACTAGATTATTTTAATTCTGGGTGATCTATGACGTCACAGCCGAGAGTGAAGCCACTTTGTTTAATTGTTCACATTTTTTTTTTTTTTTTTGAAAGAATATTTACTGGCATGCCATTGCCGAATAAACAACCATACACAACTAAATGCGTCAAAGATATTATATGCCCACATTTGCGTTGCTCGCAATAATTTTATAACCTTATTTGTATATGCACGAAATTATCAAATTATCACTGTATTTTGCGATGTAGAGCCCTGAGGCAAGTCTCTTGCTTGACTAATTAGTTCAGCACCGGAAAAATTGGTCGGTAAAAAAACTGGTGAAGGGTCACGTGATCATATGGATAGTGGCTGGAAATGGACATGCATAAAAAAAACTCAGAACTATATATAACATTTTTTTAGTTGAGTCAGATATTTATATTTAATTTATAAATGTATACATCCAGAACACCTCACCTTGGTTTCAATATTTAATTCGTTGATTATGTGGTGAGAATAAATTCTGGCTAATTTAGGTGATTAAATTCACTGAAAATGTCATGGATCTGCATGAATAAATGGCTTGTCCCAACTGAGTAGGTGGAAGTTTTTTTTTAAAGAGAAATAACAAGTTAAATTTGATGACTCATCCAGTGAAGATGTCGCGGATGGAGGAAAGAATGTTTCTCGCTAAATATGCAATTATAGCATATATCTAGTATCGAATAGCGGACATCCGCAGATATTTCATGACCCCGGATTTTTTTCTTTTTTTTGGTAGCAGAATGGTAACAATGCAGTGAGATATATTTTTGTAAAACAAATGTCAAAGTACTTGACCCTGCCCCAATGCCGGCCTATTCTTGATTATGTAGCGAATTTCCTTAATTCCACAGGCTATTTATAGAAGTGAAAGATGGTACTTTAGTTGAGTCGTTTCAAAATGATGGTAGATTTTTCAACACATTACTCACTACTGCTAAAGTTTGCACTAGTGAAACGAGTAATTGCAGTCATGGCCGAGCCCCTGTTTTGATGTCTATCTCAGAATCTAGGAGAATTCGGACAATGTTCATGAGAAATTTTCTGTAGAACTTGATTGTCTCTACAAAAAGTTCCCTATGGACTCTTCCCCATATCTCGTTGCTTTTGAAATAGGGATGACACAACGAGCCTGGAAATATGTCATCTTACCCCTTTTCACTTTACAGAAATGCGAGCCCAAAAAAAGTTCTCCTCGATGATAGTTGTGAGACTTATAATTCGAGAAATGTGTTAAAACTGACCCATATTATTTTATTCACGAATTATCTTCCATAACACTGATAATTATTTATTGATTTTTCAGCACCACACCAATAATGTCGCGGTCTATGCTGAGAGAATCGCCGAATGCGGCCCTCGATAAAATAGTTTTAAACAGGTACATGGACCTGCCACAGCCGGAGGACAAAGTTCAGGCTAAATACATCTGGATTGATGGCACCGGAGAGGGAATGAGGTCTAAAACAAGGACACTTAATTTTGTACCGAAGCATCCATCAGGTTGGTAAAAAATATGTTATCATGGAAATCCGAAAAATGAGGAAATTTTATCATAACGCTGAATGTATAATTCCTCTTTTATTTCCCATGGAAACATGTTTTTAGGTATGCGAACCTATCTGAGAGGCAAATAGCATTTGTTATCAAATGCCAGTATGTCATTATCATTATTTTATGCGTAACTCGTGCATTATCAAAATCAAAACAAAAGTCTAAAAAAATTACACTATCAGCGAGTTGGTCGAAAATCCTCGGCAATTCGAGGGTTTATGCTATTTTTAAATCTTCACAATTATGTAATTATTCCGATGATTTGTTCGATATTGATTAGAAAATAAGAGGCGTGGTCGATGAATTACACTCATTTTTAACGGAATCGAATGCAGAGATACAGTAAAAAAAATTCTTTTCCAAGCGAGTTTTATTATATATAGATCGACTGAGTGCATTGTACTAGTATCTAAAGGGTAGATAAAAAAGCCAGTAAAATATGTACAGAATTATCTCCCTCACTGTCAGACATATTCCTCGAACACGTAATCAACAAGTGAATCGACTATTGCGGCTTATCGCTCCATTGCTGAATTTATCGTATGCATGCAGTGAATTCGAGGATAATCCCTATATCCCACGCAAGCAATGAAAACGTTTATTTTTTTCAAAGACATTCATTTTTTATGAGAGTAGAATCAATATTACGAAATTATATTCCCATCAAAATTGGGTTTTTACACTTACTCATTTTTAGCTATAAAAGGTAAATATGTTATCATAGAGCCTAATGAATCGCCATAGAATGCCATCGAATAAGAATGAATCAATTGAAAACATGGAATGCTTTACGTATGTGACATATCCGGTTCTCCGGAAAATAGTGAACCGTTATGGAAAATTGGAAAGCAGTCCAGATCGCTACACTATAGTGAAAATTCTTAAGACATTGCAAAGCATCTAATCCAATGTCTAAAATTGATTACAAAATTCTCAGAAATTTGAAGATGTTTTATGAATTTATGGATACCTAAGCAATGGCCGCAGAAAAAATTATAAGTGCGCATCACTACATAATCGTCTAGAAAACCCTAAAATTTGAGAATATTTCCAAAATTCGTTTTTATAAATAGAAGATATAATTTTCTTATGGGATATCAAAATGGTAACTCCTTAATGAACGACGTGACTGGTAGTAAGAAATCTCCCATGTACTACAGTGATTAAAGTTATGATTATGAAAAAAAAATGAATTTTCAGAGCTTCCATGGTGGACCTACGATGGCAGTTCAACCTACCAGGCGGACGGTGCCAATTCCGACATTTTCCTCCATCCAGTTGCAATTTACCGTGACCCCTTCCGTCGTGGCCACAACCGGTTAGTTCTCTGCGAGACCTTCAATAGTGACAAAACACCAACGAAAACGAATCTCCGTTACAAAGCTAATGAGGCTATGGACGCAATCAAGGATCTCGAGCCTTGGTTTGGCATTGAGCAGGAGTATACCTTCTTGGACTTCGATGGAAGACCCCTTGGCTGGCCGAAGAATGGTTTCCCAGGACCACAGGGACCTTACTACTGTGGTGTCGGTGCTGACAAAGTCATTGGAAGGGATATTGTTGAGGCACATTATCGAGCCTGTTTATATGCTGGAGTTAATCTTGCGGGCACTAATGCCGAAGTCATGCCATCCCAATGGGAATTCCAGGTGAGATTTCAACTCAAGAAGCCCCTTTTGATCGAAAACTAGCAACAAGAAGATGGTCCAAATTAACATATCTCTTCCTACTTTTCAGGTGGGCCCCTGCTCAGGTATTGCCGGTGGTGACGACCTGTGGATAGCACGATTCATTCTCCACCGTATTGCTGAAGAGTACGGAGTAATTGTAACTCTAGATCCAAAACCAGTTGATGGATCGTGGAATGGTGCTGGCGCTCATACAAACTTCTCCACCAATGCGATGAGAAAGGATGGTGGTATTTCGGAAATTGAGAAAGCAATCGAGAAGCTTAGCAAGCAGCACATTCGCCACATTCAGGCATATGATCCACGTGGTGGAAAGGACAATGAGCGTCGTCTAACTGGTGCTTGTGAAACTAGCAGCATTCATGATTTCAGTGCTGGTGTGGCTAATCGTGGTGTTAGCATTCGTATTCCAAGGGGTGTGGCTGAGGACAAGAAGGGATATCTTGAGGATAGAAGACCGAGCAGTAACTGTGATCCTTATGCTGTTTGCAATGCACTTGTTCGTACTTGCTGTTTGAACGAGTAAATTTTGCCTATTGTCAAAGGATTATCCGTGTTTTTACCAATTTCATTGAATTTATGGAGAGCTTCTAATGAACATGCACGGAACAAAATGCATGAGATTGAATATCTGTTCATTTTTATTTGTTTACTTTCAGATTTTTATGAGATCTGTAATAAAATGGAGAAATATCACAGATTTTTCAGCAGATTTTCTGAAAAATATGTAGACAATTTGTTACAACAGGCTAATTTTTTTTCAACAATTTCTTGGAAATGATCAAGGATCATTTTTTTAGTTCAAATTCATCACAATAAGAAACATCAGTGTGTTGTTTCACCACTTTGCTACTGCAAAAAAATTGTAAAAAAAAACAATGTTATGTTGATTAATTTCCTATTAATTATGCAAATATTAGAGACAAGATTCTGGAAAATAGTGGAGATTGAGTGTTAGGTAGGGATTTTGACTAAGTTTATTAAACGAGACATTATCTCAGAGTAATTAAATGGTAAGATTCTGATATACTTGGTTTTATTTCTGAATTATAAGCTCGGGTATTGTAGCATTCGTATCATCTCTAAACCAAGATTTGTATATTTCTCACTAATTTTTACAGTAATCATTAACCGATAATTGCTTCTCAATTTTTTTAATTGCATTCATATTGATATCTGGGTGACAAGACGGAAGGGAATTGTGGAGGTCTTCTCGCAGATAATTTCTTTTAAGTCTCGAATAGTTGATTTTGATAATGGTGGATCACGAGGAATCAATTTTTTATCTGAACATTCAGTGTCTACCGCTCAGACTAACCAACTTTATTTTTTCATTATAAGATTACTCGTTATTCTCACTCATTTACCATTATCTCTCACTTACGTTGAAGCATAATGATTACCAAATTAATTTTATCGTAGAAAAAAAAACGTACGTCTCGTTAATTTGAACAGACACAATAAGTGAATAATGAAGTTAATGTCGTTTCTACTTTGAAGTCCAAGAGTTGTTTAAAAAATTCGGTGGCCACGAATAACTATTCCAGTCTATATAAAACTGTACAAAAAAAAATAAAACAAAAATTGTAAATGACTATTTTTGAATAATACCTAAATTTTGGCTGTTATTATAAGATTATAAAAAATATAAAAATTATGTCTATGTATAATAGTATATTTGCGTATATTGTCAATATGAAAATGGAGAATAAAGTGTACTATTTTAAAACAGAGCTTCTTGATATGTTCTTTCTGTTCTCAATTATTTCAGACTGCAATTACACTATTCGATTAGATACATGCGATAGCTTATCAATTACTGATTTTTGATCTTAGTAATCGATGAATTAAATTATCAAAATGGTAGAAGATAAAAGAAAAATGTGATTACAGTACAGAATAGCGGGATTAGCTCATCTGTTTATTTTCCACCAAAATATGTACAAAAAAATTTTAATGATATAATTTTCACACAAAATTGTAAATGCTTGGATGTAACGTTTTTGTGCCTTGCTTCAGTATGCATCATCGTGAAAATAGATTGTTTATTGTCAAAACCATTGGGAACAAAGAAAAAATTGATATATGGATTATATAAACAAAAATATGACTTGAAAATGACAATTTTCGATTTGATTTCACAAACTCGAGTCAATGATTGAACGAACAATAGAAAAGATATAAGCGTTGACTATATATTTCGTAATAACTTATGTTAATATTTTATCATCCGTCATTAAGTCATCAACAGGGCCCTCATTACAGGAAATGGGGTTTCGTTGGCGCCACAAAATCGAAGATTATTCGAATGTAAAAATTGTAAAGTTTGACAATTCAAATGTTCAAGATACTTGTACACTTTGCATATCAAACGTTAACTCTCTGGCCCTAGTCATTAATGATATAGAGCAACCTAAAGAAAGTACGTGCAGTTGATTACTGAATTTAAAAATTGGATTATCCACATTTACGATGATACTCAGGTGGAGCTGCTCCATAATCTTGAAGACTGAATAGATCGCTACTGTTTTTATGAAGATACCTGAGAAAATCGTGTATGTGGGCAAGTAGTAACTGAATACTCCTCTCATCTAGCGGTGTATAAGACAACATATTGCCAAGTTTAACGAACAATCTAAGTAAATGTGTGGCGCCATAAATTTGACTGGGTGGTACGTTAACTTTATCAGACATAATTTCCCCGTATTGTTGTCTCTCCCATCTGTACAGCAATTGTGTTCCCAGCATAACATTGAAATATTCTCGAAGTCCTTTGGTAACTTCCAGGACAGCACTCTCCTTATTCGGTGTATTTGTTTTGCTGGATGTTTTAAATTTAACATAATCATCTAGAATCTGATCGACGGTATTTCTAGCAGGTAGTATAACTAGTTTTCTCTGTCTACTGATTGCATCCCAATCGTCCACGAGCCAGGGTTTTAATTCGTCTGGGAGCTTCACTTTAACCTCCACTTTTGTTAAGAACTGTTCTTCCGTTTCCACTGACGGATCAATTCTGCTGCGTTTCTTTCGGGGCGCATCTGATGAGGAGTCGTGAGATGAAGGTGTCACAGAGCCACTACTATTCTTATTGACTCGGGTCGGTACTTTATCACTACCAGGCACTGGTGTGCTTGCTCTACTCTCTGAACCTTTATCCTTCACTATGTCACTCTTTCGTCCTGTCGTTTTCACAACTGATGTTCCCTTTTTACCCTTTTGCGTCGATTGCTGAGCATCGTGAGCTCTCTGCACCTCCTTCTGCTTTTGACAATTTGTCTCGTTGTATTTCAGAACACGACTTTCTGGTACCCATTCGTCCCAACTGAAATCAATAGTTCACAGGCATTTAAGTTTTTTTAAGGCATTAAGGATTTTACAAATTGCACAATATATTAGACATAGAAGGTTTTATGGTATCTCGGTGAAACCGCCCATTGTAACATTATTTATTTGCTTTTGTTATAGAAAACCTCACAGTTCCCAAAAATCCTCCAAACTGTCGAAGAGAATAACTCGAAAAATTTAGAAAATTGACGGAAATTCACGTTTTCTCTCTAATTTTCGACTCTCTTATCTGATTAATTCTGTGAATTTGCACTTGCAAAATTCAGTTCTTTCGAAAAAAAAAACACCTAAATTTTGTATTTTTGCCTTGCATTGTAGACTCGTTAGAAGCTTCATTCAAATTTACTAGAATGAAAAACTGGAATTCAGGTCTGACTTTTTCAGTAACTCCATATTTTCTGTTCACCAAGTACTATCTACCAACCTTCTCACTGATTTGCAAGAAAATTTTCCATGAGTAGTTTACAATATATATTGGTATTTTTACTCAAATTTGTATGGATGGTGATTATAAATTAAAGCTAGTTCAAGAGGATTAGTTAAAGTCGCAAGTCGTCCCAAACAGTCCTACGTTGATAAAACTCATTGTGAAGTTTCCGAGAAAGACCTCTGAACCTAGCTGGTGTCTGTAGTTGTTTTTTTCCAATGTTATTGGGTTATGTCTACTATAAATGACTTCAGCATTAACTATACTTACTTCTTGTTCCATCCCGCGTAATGTATGAAATATTTCACCTGTTTCTCCTTAGAAACTGATGACTTGAGGCATTTAGCCTCGTAAATTAAAGGCCCATGGAAACACAGCACCTTTTCACCTGTTCAATCATAGAGAAATATTGTGAAATTTACAATACAAAATATATGTGTTATCATTGATTGGATAAATTAATTCGTTACCTTCAATAAATTTACACTTCATGGGCATTTGTGAACACTTCAACTTCAAAACTAATTTCTGATAATAAAATTATTGTTTATTGGAAGTTTGTATATTCCGGTAAACAGCGTCCTACTGCCCCAAGCATACGTACCACTCTGAAAATGCACAGAGCGCAGCTCCCTACCAACTTCAGAGCTTTAGGAATAAGCCGGATAACGACAAGTTGCCCCCTCCTAACACAAATATTCAAAAATATGGGTATACTAACATTTTCGAACGAGCAATGTTGATTGATTTGTCATAAAATTTAAATTTTACATTACAGAATATTGTGAATTTTAAAAAGCCCACGTGGTCAATTATGTCATATACTTTATATCGCAAAACTTTAACAATTTACTAAAAAGGAGCCGCAAGTGGGTCGAAACTCACGCTTTTTAACATACGAAATTTCGTTTTTTTTTCTCATCCCTGCACCACGTGTTTTTGTGCATAGAAACGCAGTAATCATTATCCAAATGCACCAAAATTATTGCAAAGTAGTCGGCCCTTCAAATTGTTGCGCGCGCAGCTGCCTTGTTAACCCCATCTGTTGTAACGAACTTCATGTTGCTGCGAGCTTACGGAAAACAAACAGGTGTCAATGTGTGTGTATGTTGGTGACACTCAATCATCTGTCAATGTCAACTTCACTCCTCGTCCGTGATTATTTATTAAATTAATAATATTGTCAATTCAACAATGACAATTTAGGGTTTAATTCTCCTGTTTCTTCATTTAAAAATTACGACTTACAGCATGTCATCTAATTACTATTTCGTCATTGTGGGAACTGAAGATAATCCCCTTTTTGAAATTGAGTTTAGTGGATCTAGTAAAGAAACGAAGGTAAATATTTTTTTTTTGCTTGGCATTGATTCTCTTTCAAAACTCATTTTGATGTTGCGATCCTAGAACCATTTTTAAAGCACTCCTGTTCCGCGTCTTGTTCCAAAAAAAACCATAATAGTAGATTGTCTGACATTTGCTTTAGAATTTGATCTGAAGATATTAATTTCATACATTTTCATAAATTCATATAATTTCATAAATTCGACGACACGTGATTTGTTCAAACAATAGTTTAACATCCATGGAGTGTTTGCCTGAACAAAACTATTTAAAAAAATACGATGAAAAAAGAAAAGATAACATTAATTTTTTTATCTAGTTTATCAAATTCTTTATGCTCTTACTCTTTATGTTAAATACTGAAACTATGTATTTTCTTTATTTCAGAAAGAAGACCACGCACACTTGAATCAGTTTATAGCTCATGCGGCGCTCGACCTAGTCGATGAACACAAATGGACAACAACGAATATGCATTTAAAAGTTATTGATAAGTTTAATCAATGGTTCGTCAGCGCATTTGTTACTGCTACACAAATTCGATTTCTCATGGTTCATGATACGAAGAATGAGGATGGGATTAAGAACTTCTTCAATGAGATGTATGAGACTTATATAAAGGTGAATAATATTAAGATCTAATGAATATTTATCGTTTCGTAGAGTATGACTGAAGATTATTGCAGATCACCAGGGAAGACTGTAGAAAAAAAATTAAAAATAATTGACCTTTTTTTTTTTGCATGAATCTGCTTCATAGTAGATAATGCGATAATATCCAATAGCGATAAAGTGTATTGCATAACAGCGATTCCATGAGATAGCATGAAAATTAAAATTTGTTATAGAAGTTAACATTAATTCGAGAGAAATCAATATTTTTTACAATTCTCTAACAATATTCTGCCAATTACTCTCAGCTTCGGAATTATTACTAATCTCCAAATTTTCAATTTTCAGTACTCCATGAATCCGTTCTACAAGATCAACTCACCAATAAACTCCACAGGATTTGAGAAAAAAGCCCAATTATATGGAAGAAAATACCTAACATCGTAACTGTATTTATTTTTCATTGTACAAATTTTAATAAAAATAAATTACATGGTAGTTTCATTAATTTGACTTGACCCTTTATGACCGTACAATTTTGTCGCTCCGAATTATTATTTATTATTATTAAAATGAATATACGTGTACACGGTGGTGTGATAAGGAACAATTCGATTCACACATTTTTGGGAGCGCAAACTAATGTCACTAGATTTAATAAAAGTTAACTAAATAATTTGGCGGGTTAAATGGGAGCGAAGAGAAAAATTTGGATATCTCCAAACCTAAATTCATTCAAATGTTTCCTTTTCACGCAGACATACGTATATTCTGATGGAAATAGATATAGTTGGTGTGTAAAGTAAATTCAACGCTCTCCGATGTTGTCCTATATTACTATGACAAATAGATGAATACTTGAACCTCCAAACTTGTTTGAGGTGTGTCAGCGCCCAACGATACTTTGACCTTTGCCCGAAATTAGAGGTCGAATTGTCACAGTGAGACAACTCGTAGATTACTGTGTACCACAACTTACTTGTACATTGCAATTCAATAATTATCAATTGAAGAAGGCACAATGCTGACTGTCGACGATAAAAGAGTGAGATATTTGCATGAAACAATTATATTACTGCAGCCTGAACATATTGAAACAATTGTTGCTGATCGCACATGAAACAAATGTCCCTCGCTTCTCGGGTAATGTGTCGTGTGTTCCGTACTCATCCAGAAAAAAAATCCAGTCATAAAACTATGCACATTTGTTGATAGCAACATTATTGAATGCGCATAAACTGGAAATTTTATGGATATAATTTCTTAACCTCTTTTTACTCCTGGCAAAAATATTGATTTGCTCTAAACTGATAACAGCGATTAAATGATTTTGGGAATTTAATTGGAATTTTTAGGACATTATTTAGGACTTTTAGTTTTTGTTGCCTATGTCCAAGTCTAATGGGCGTTAAGCTGTGTTTCATCTAAGGATTTTTGCTTATTTACGCGTTTCTCGGTTAAAGTCCAGAGCTCTAGTCTCTTCGATTTGTTTTTTCGTTTCAGTTTTGTTTCAATTTTCGTAGCTATCAATTATCGGAGTTGTCGACAATTGTACGCCGTCATCACTTGTCATTCCATGTTTTTTTTTTCGAATAATTTCGTAATCGAAAGAAGATCCGAAATGAATACTCCTAATGAATGGAACATTTTTTGTGGAATGATAGTAGGACCTTTTGAACTCCATTCTCTCATCCTAAAAATATCCACTTATCATGATTTCGTTGTCCCACTAATTTTTATCAGTGAAGTCATGACCGCTTGTCAGCAGTGCAAAATCAATCGCTCAAAAAATCACCGTCAAAATGTCTTCTACAAGTCAAAATAATTGAGCAATGACAATTTTTTCGCTCAATATTCTTGACTTTACATGGAAAATTATTATCATATCTCCTCCCGATTGACGAGATCACAATTATCTCTCTTGGCGTGACCATTTTACATTTTTGTTAGACATTTCAGTCAAGTGATAACGCATAAAGCCTTGACATGATTAGCAAAATTACAAATTCAGTCCAATACAGTTGAGGAGAATCTCTCCTAACGACTTGACCAATTAAAATTCCTCATGTAGATGACACGTTTGATCATTATGACATCATCCACACCATGCACTCTTCAACAATTACACACAATGATAATCCACCAAGACATTGTCACTATCCAATGTTAAATCAGTTCTTTGACTCAACATGACTTTGTAAAGTTATGTTTGTACGTGTTATGCAGCTTGTAAAAATTGACATCTCAAAAATGTGACTGATACTATAGTGAGTGATAACAGAGTCATACATAACGTACACTTGAAGAGTGCTAGTCATTATTTCGATGAGCCACTATAATATCAGAACAGTTGAGGAACTCAACTGACGTGCACGTCCATTCTCTCCAGCGTTTTATTACAATTAGTTTTATCATTTCCCCAGTGGTTTTACTTCATTTCCACGATTGTGAAATTTTTGTAGTTCTACAATTTTATCATTTGTTGACCGCTTCTGGGCAAATTTCAGGTGACACTCAATCATGGAATATTTACTTCGTGTGAGTCTATTCAAACTTAATTCTAATATTGACAAGATTCCGAAGACCTTGGAAATAGTTTGCAATTACGTTAAAACTGGCTGACAGTTGTAGCAGGTACTTCTGGAGCGCGCGAGATTATTTGATATGAGTTAAGAGGATACATTATGCAGACATTTTTGGTGGTATTTTTTTGTAGATGTGACTTGTCTGCATGACACGGAAGTTCCATAGATTGTAATCATTCTCAAGTGTTGTGTAATAGTCAATGGAATATAACGTACTTGTTCTAAAAATAATTTTTGCATTATATTGAGGCTGAGGAATTTACAGAAGTCAATTTCTACTTTTTGCCATGATTATAATAAAAAAATTCATTGGCGGTATTGATATTGGGAAATTAATCCAGAGAATGAATTAGGGAAAAATAGGTTGAACTCGTCTTCTCTTGTACAATAAACGATCACTTTGAGGCAATTGGAATCCCGTTGTTTTTTATGCATTTTTTTTAACATGGAATAACACTATTCGTTTCATGGTGAAAAGATCTTTTTTGCAGACTTCGTTGTGCTTTCTGAAGACGAAGTTTGTGAAAAATTCACTATCCTTCTTCGATAACAGTGCGTTAAGAAATGGGTATAATCTCAATTGAGTTGAAGTAGCTCATCATAAGTTAGAATTTTTGTATATAACTTCCGTTTTGCGCATTCGATTTCAGTGAATAAAAAAATTTTAACGGTTTATTTTTCGGTTTAACTTTTAGTTTAGTTGATGGAATATAGCGTCGTGAAACGGAGAGCATGGATGATGTTTGTTGGATTTTATTGTTGAACTTGATATCTTCAAGGTATACCAGCTATGGCAAAGGAGCGAGTTTTTATTTGCTTATATGTTTCTTTCTGTAAAATGAAATAATGAAGAGCCGCTGAGAGATTCGGACAAAAGGTTCAACCCGTAACCGTCACACTTCGAAATAATCACAGAACCGTGATGCTGGGTCCGAAGGACCCACCTTAGAAGCGTTGCTGTCATGTAAAATTTGAACTGAAGTTAGTTGAAGGTCGGTTCTATGTAATGCAATGAGTATTGTTAGTTTAAAAATTTAATAGTGACAAGTCTCCACAAAAATGTCTTCAACTCTTTCGACATAAAAATGTAATTAATTTTTTGAATTTTTCAATCCAAAGTAAAAAAAAATCCAGATTTAAAAAATGAGAGTGTAACACTGAATGCAATCCATGTTATTTTAGACAGGAATGATTAAGCACCGTAGGGCACAATGCTCACAAGCGCGCCCGTCCGCGGATTCGCAATTCTTTTTGCACATCGTGCATAATATTTTACCCTACAATGCATCGCCGAATATTATCTCTAATTATGAAATTAATTACAGTCAAGAGGACACACTCGCTCGCCTTCGGACACTCAGGCATTTCGAGAGAGAACGAAAAGGGACGCTGAAAATGAATTGGCAGCGGAATTACAAAAATTGGAGAACACAGCACCCCCACATTTTAGACACCGGTTTCACGATGAATTCGATTGTTTCACGAAACTTTTCCAAAGATTTTTGCAGGACTCTGGTCCATCAGTTGTCTGGGAGAACATTCAAAAGCTGCCAGAAGATGCTGTAAGTAGTTCCTAAATTTTCGTGATTTTTTAAAGATTTTCACAAAAAATCCTGGAGAAACTAGGGATATCTACAAAAAAATAAAAATTAATAGATCGAGACGAACTCATAGATTATGATAATATGGCAGATTTTGTCATAACATATTATATGTGATACTAAGGCACACATACTGTGATACATTACGTCATAATCCGACAGTTTCGATCAAATGTGACATATTTTGGTTCTAAAAACTAACATCATGAGACACATAATGCCCGGTTATGACAGACTATGACGTAAGGGTAAATTATAACCGATTTCAACAAAATATTGAATTATTTGGAGGGATTTTTAACTCCCCGCTAGTGGAGTTATTGTAATCATCTGAAAACGAAAAGTGTCAAAAATGTGAAACAGTAATATAAGGACCAGTTAGTGAATTCTTATTCGGTTTTTTCAGGTACGACTACTATGACATTCAAAACTTCCAGTATATATATGTCACATAGCTCATGCGTATGAAGTCGATTAACTATGCTTACCTAAATGACCGAATTTGCAAAGGGACGTGTTTTGCAGGGCTCACTTCGCGTTATATTCCTAATAAGAATTTCGCTGTCTTTCCTAGATTTCATTATGTTGGTCCTCATTCGATATGAGAGTTTCTCTCACGAGGCGCCTAAACCATAGTAGGGAGATCCCAAGGGGGGAGGGAGATCCCAAGGGGGATGGAGATCCCAAGGGGGATGGAGATCCCAAGGGGGAGGGAGATCCCAAGGGGGAGGGAGATCCCAAGGGGGAGGGAGATCCCAAGGGGGAGGGAGATCCCAAGGGGGAGGGAGATCCCAAGGGGGAGGGAGATCCCAAGGGGGAGGGAAATCCCAAGGGGGAGGGAAATCCCAAGGGGGAGGGAAATCCCAAGGGGGAGGGAAATCCCAAGGGGGAGGGAGATCCCAAGGGGGAGGGAAATCCCAAGGGGGATGGAGATCCCAAGGGGGAGGGAGATCCCAAGGGGGAGGGAGATCCCAAGGGGGAGGGAGATCCCAAGGGGGAGGGAGATCCCAAGGGGGAGGGAAATCCCAAGGGGGATGGAGATCCCAAGGGGGATGGAGATCCCAAGGGGGATGGAGATCCCAAGGGGGAGGGAGATCCCAAGGGGAAGGGAGATCCCAAGGGGAAGGGAGATCCCAAGGGGGAGGGAGATCCCAAGGGGGAGACCCCAAGGACTGAAAGTTAGCATTTTGAAAACATACTAGAACTACCTTAAGAACTAATCAAAACATTTAAACCGTGGAAATAAAAACATTCAATTCTTCTTTTCCAGATACGAAATTACGAGTCCCTGCTAGAGCCGACGCAGGAAGAGATCCGCGAGATGCTCAACAAACTTGTCGTAGTGAAATTGAATGGTGGTCTTGGTACAAGTATGGGCTGTCACGGTCCAAAATCCTCAATCGTCGTGAGAAATGACCTAACATTTTTAGACTTGACAGTTCAGCAGATTGAGCATTTGAATAAAGCGTATGGAGTGAGTGTGCCTTTAGTGCTCATGAATTCCTTCAATACGGACGCAGATACGGAGAGAATTATCAGAAAGTATAAGGGCTTCGACGTCAACATCAAGACCTTCAATCAGAGTTGTCATCCGCGAATCAACAAGGAGTCTCTTCTACCAGTTCCTAGAAATTGCGATGTCGATGAAGAAATCGAGGCATGGTATCCCCCAGGTCACGGTGATTTTTACGAGAGTTTCCAGCGTTGTGGACTGCTCGATGAGTGCCTTAAAGATGGCAGAGAATACTGTTTCATATCCAATATCGATAATCTTGGAGCAACTGTAGATAACAAAATTCTAAAGCTTTTATTCGAGAGGCGGAGTGAGCCCCATGAGTTCGTTATGGAGGTCACTGATAAAACACGAGCTGATGTTAAGGGAGGAACGCTTATTCAATATGAGGGAAAATTAAGACTCCTTGAAATTGCTCAAGTGCCCAAGGAACATGTGGATGAATTCAAATCCATAAAGAAATTCAAATTCTTTAATACAAATAATTTATGGGTGAAGCTGAGTGCCATGAAGCGAATTCTCACTGATGAAACTTTAGATATGGAGATTATTGTCAATCCTAAGGTATCGGACACAGGTATTCACGTGATTCAACTGGAGACTGCAGTAGGCGCGGCCATGAAATCATTTGAAAGATCCGTTGGTATTCATGTGCCTCGGAGCAGATTTTTGCCCGTGAAAAAAACATCTGATCTCATGCTAGTGAAGAGTAATTTGTACGTTTTGCGTCATGGATCATTATCCATGAGTCCCCAAAGAATGTTCCCTGTTACACCATTGATTAAACTTGGAGATAACCATTTTGCCAAGGTTGAGGAATTTTTGAGGAGATTCTCAACTATTCCTGATCTTTGTGAACTTGATCATTTGACGGTATCTGGCGATGTTACCTTTGGTCGCGATGTATCATTACGGGGGACTGTTATTATTATTGCCAATCATGGTGATAGAATTGATTTGCCATCGGGGACACTTCTAGAAAATAAAATTGTATCGGGTAATCTGAGAATCCTGGATCATTGAGGTCAATTCATAATTTTCTAGGGTTAGACGAAATGTTTTTAGTAGATAAGGCATGACGATATTACTAGTTTTTTAATCAGCAATTGGTTTAGTGTTATTCCTTGTGTTTAGTCGCCCCGTTATTGTTTTCCATCATGTATTCAAACTGATTTGATCATTCTGTAGATATCTATCGTCTGGCAGATTGATGTGTAGACTAGCTTACTCAAATGCAACCTGGACGATGTGTGTCAAGCAATTTTTATGATTTACCAAAAATGTTTGGAAAGATTTAAAAAATCTTTGGAAACGTAAAATTCAGTCATCCTCGAGATACATAAATAATCGGGTCAATTTGTGACTGGACTCATCACTGTCAAAATCAATTTGGAAATTTCGTTGACGTGCTACTGACATTTATTACGAAAAAAAAATTGAACATTTGTTATCACTTTATAAATTCATCCTCCCTGATGTAAAAATTACACGTCAATAAATATATCATAATATATGAATCAATAATGCCAAAATGACTATTCTTTTACAAGAAAAATAAATTGTCTTCAGTTTATTTATGATCTTACTTATTCTACTCCCAAGAACTCGTCCCATTATTTTTGATTCTAGCCACAGTGATATGCAGATTTTTCATAATCAATGACAAATTTTTATTCACATTATTGCAAATTTGTTAATTAATTAGATTGAGCTAGTTTTCGGTAGGGTTTTACCGATGGAATTGTCACGTGGACGCTCGTGAAATTCTTGGAAACATGGTACAATGCATAGATTAATCTGGCATTCGGGACAGTGGTATTTTGTTTTACGTCGAAGAGTGCGACCATGTGCATCAACTGTGTTCCAGCAGTGATTGCAACCGAGAGCTGGGCCAGGACGTTGCACTGGACAATGCCCAAGACGTTGATCACTCGTTCCTTCCCGTAGTCGAGACTCTGATGAACTGGAACTGCTCCCCATCTATCCAAAATAAGCAACTCTTAACGTGTTTCCCAGATGAGAAGACTTTAGAATAAATAAATTCAGAATAAGTAGAATTGGGTAATTTTTTAGATTGTAGATGAGTGTACGTTTCAACTTTTTAGAGTTCGGTGTTTATAATTACAAAAAAAAAATGTTTCAATAAATGTTGCGAGAAATATTGATATAAATAACTGTTTTATGAAAATCTCTGAGAATTTTTTGGAAAAAAAAAACTAAAATTCAGTTTTTTAAAAAATTCACCAAATTTAGAAATAAATACATGATTGTTCAGAGATCAAAATAATGTGCGTCATATCCTGCTTGGTATAGAATTTTCCCAGAAATTCCATTTTTTCATTTTAAAAAAATCTGAGTTTATTTGTTCGCAAAACCATTCCTTTCATTTATCTTTGTGAATGTGGATAGTACCGCCGAGGTGTAACCAATCCATTTATGAAGTTAGATGATAAATGGATTTTTAAGGATTCAGACGATTTGGAGTTATAAAGCATGGATTTCATTTTCTAAAAAATTCTTAGCTTCCTCAAAGTCTCGACTTTATCAATGTCTCCTGATGTTATCACCAAAGATTGTTTGATCTTTATATGTATAGTTCTGACCGATGGAGTTTATCTCCGCCCTTTTTGTGGTTGTTTGGATAGTTTTATGATGCAAGTAACAACTTCCAAAGCGGAAAATATTATTACACGATTGAAATTGAACTTATCGACCATCAGATAATTTTTTTTACTTAAGGGAACGTCATTGGAAACGTCATTAGAAATAATAGGGCTATTAGAATTTTACATTACCCGTTATCGTTACTTCTATATTTGTCATTTTTATTTCAAGAAAAGGAAAAAATTGAGTTCATATACGCTTTTTCATTATTCTTCTCGAAGTTGTGCTTTTTGAATTTGTTTGCCTCCAAATGCCTCCGGTTCATAATTTTTTTTTTTTTTTTTTTTTAAGAAATAGCAAATTTAGACATATCACGTGACCATGTAAAATAATCGAACTACTCAAATGATTCCAAATGCCTGCTATTTTGATCGACAATTAGCAATAGATATAGCTTATTTTGTTGCAATGATATATAGACGTAAATTTGATCGCACCTGTGGTGTCGAAGAGCTCCTCAATAATTCAGCGGAAATAATTCTGAGCCCACTTGTTGAGCTATTATCCTGAGCATCTCTCTCTCCAAGTCTTCCCTCAATTTTAATCCTCGGTACAGAATCTATCGTCATACTCGGACTAGATGTCCTTCCAGGATATTCTGGATTTGAATGTTGTCTCTGCATCCAGCCACTGTAATTACTCGAGGTACCTTGTTGTTGACTCGGTAGAAGTGGATGAGAGTGTTGTTTAACGAGGTAGGAGGGTTGAGGAACAGTTAGAAGATTTGTACACGGTGACATAGTTGAAAGAGGCTGATTTGATGGAGTCGGCTCAATTTTTGGGAGATTCTGCGTTGGAAGATTTAGTATTGGGGTCACTGGATGGGGTGAACTGACAATTCTGGGCGAGCCCGGCTCACTATCCGGTGATGGGTGACCTGGCTCAGGCTCCTTCTTCACTCGTGGTTGGTGTCTCATAAGCAATAATAGACCCCTCTTATTTCCTACTTTTTCCTGATATGCTGAAATCAAAATTAAGCGAAAATTTATTAAATGAATCAGTCTGAAAATGCCTGAGTTTCTCCACCCGTTTTGCCTCCAGTACCGAGGTTTTTTTTTAAATTTGAACTATATCTCTCTGTAGGGTTCACTAAGAAACAACGTAAATGACATCTTGAAATTAACATAGAATATTTATTACATAAATACGATCATGTATCATTCTCGGGGCAATTTTCTAAAATCTCGTTTCCAAGCAATCAAAAACCGAAGACAGAATTTTTTTTAAGGATAATCTAAAATTAATACCAACATCTAATTTTCATGATTTTTATTAAATATAAACTGCCATTACAATTAATAAATAATTATGCAACTGAATTCAAAGAGGTGTGACTAATCACGATTATTTATTGTCAGCATTATTGAATACCATTGGTCAATAAATTATTATTTTCAATGATAAATTCATCGGCCAATAGTTACCATCAATACTGACATGTCAATAAAATTAATGAAATTTTCTAAATTCAATGAGTTACTGGTGTCCCTGTCACTTAATACCTCTTTCGTGTAATACTTGTTCATTACAATTATCGTATTTAATTATTATATCGAATATCATTCAGCCAGTTGGATCGACTCCTTCGAGACAAATGACTAATTGTGTTTCCTAAAATTTCAATGCCAATTTGACTTTTCTACTTACAGTAGGCATCGTACGATGTTTCCTTTATTCAATCAATTATTTTTTCAATACTAGTAGGATTGATCCATTAGCTTTTCCATTCACGCTCATTTTTTTATTCATTTCACTTTTTTTTTCCCCTCCTCTTCCATCGAAATATTAATGTAGCAAAATATAACATGATAAATAATAAAATACACAGTATGAAAGACTCCAGGATACACATACAACGTGTGGAATAATCAATTATAACTGACGTAACCAGGTTTGTAAGTGCTATGACACTAATTGTGTTCATTTTTCTTTTCTTTCTGTTCACCGTATATTGATGAGAAGAAAGTATGTAACCACCTTTGTATGACAAAGTCGGGCAAAATCGTATCCCGATTCACTTCACATTTAATGAGACTTATACATTAAAAACTCATTTCAAGCTAAATAGTCCATAGGGGCCATTTGTCATCCATTGTCGAGAGATCGGTTGTTTCGGTTTTATTTCCATATTTTTTGTTCAACTTATATTTGGAGAGCTATTGGAGATCACGAATCGATCATAAGGTCATGTGAAAAAATATTTTTTCACATCAAATAAAATTGACTTTTTTGGGTCATGGTAGTTTTTGTTGTCTCCTCCAAGTCAAAAAATAGTTTGTTACATCTCTTTATATATACCTGCTACTTTGACTTTTGGGAGTCGGGTTATATTTTCCCAAGTGGCTGCATAAAAAGTAAAGTGCATGAAGTATAATGAATAACTGCCAAACCTTAAAACTTGGAGAAATTTTCAACCATTTCAAGCGTTTGAAATTAGACAAATTACAGATTTTTCCAAAGAGGGTCCTCGTTTCTTCAGTCCAAACCGATCTCAAAAATATGGGGGGCATCGGCTACCTGATGATTTTCATGTAAACAAATTTTTTGAAAATTCCTAAGCCAGAAAATTTTATGGACTTGGAGAAAAAAATAATAAGTAAAATAAAACCTAGTTTGGTACAACTTATCTGATCAATTTAGCACAACTCCAACTTGAAGTTACTCTCTGTATAAATTTTTGAGGCCGGTTTAGACCGAATAATGCATGAAATAAATTAATAAACACGGTTAGTATCGTCGAAAATGATAATTTCAAATCTGGTCTATTCAAAAAAAAGGTTAAGTACAATTCAATATAAAATTTCACCTTGTCATCGATATCTACCTTACGGATTAATCTGTATAAAAATCATCAGCAAATTCATATTCTAGCCCCGTAAAGCTATAAGCAATGTCGAAAGCGACCAATCTCCCTCCAAGATGGACGAAAAATTTGTAGCCAACGTGTAGACTAAAGTTATAAAGTCGAAAGTTTTTCCTTCAGCAGTAGAGTTTTTCTCTTATGAAGTGTCCAACTCTTCCTATTTATACACATATGAAAACGCGTCATTTCACATGGCATTATAATTCACCCCATGTAGATTAATCGGCATATTAGTATTGGGTAGGGAGTAATCGGTGTGCCTGGCATCAACATAATTATTGAGCATGTGTGGACTGTGTGCAGTGAGCATGGTATGTGTATTTAGTGTATTGTGAGTACTATGAGGAGTAGTTGGTGGTCCCATAGGCGTTGGACTCTGGGAATTCACTGGTTGCGATGTTGGTGCTGGGGGTGGTGAAGTTGGTGCTTCTTGTTTCACCCTCGACTTAAGACTGGGACGATTATTGGGATAGCCACGTTTCTTGTACTCAAGCCAAAGTGTTCGATTATTAACCCCAAACATTCTGGCAGCCTTGCAAAATCCAATGCCCCCATAACGCACAGCATCCAATGCCCTTATGAAATTCTCATCGGCTTGGGGATTCGTTGATCTCTTTCTTTTTACTGTCGCCTGGGGACTTGCACACGGACTTTGACAAGTATTGGGACATTGACCTGACGGTGATGGACCACCTGATGATGACTGTAATCCTCCATGTGTTGGACTTGTGTAATTCGTTAATGCACAACTCGAGCCAGGGGTATTTGTGCCAGGATACTGATCATTGATGCTTGTTGATGCCGTTATTTCAGGGGTGGTAAATGCCGATGATGCTTGAATCGACAGATTCGTTTGACACGAGGATAGAGCGAAACGTGGATACGTGTGCTCCATGATTGTCCATTGCAATCCTGTGGAACAGACCAATTCAATTTTTTTTTCTGTCTTTTATCTTTCCTTCTTGATATAGTCTTTTCAAGTAAAATAAAATTGAAATTTCTTTCATGTTTTAAGGCTTGAAATAAATATTTAGCAAATTTCAAAGCGGAAATGATAAGAATATGGTATGGCACAGATACATACTCAAGCACAGTTGAGAAATTATGATTACAAAGTTTGGCTTTAGCCTCGACTTATGATTGTCTTATTGTTTGTTGTTCTAGTCTTTCTGGGTAATGCCTAAATAAAAAGCACACATAGACACTTTTTGGTACTTATCGACCACTTGAAATCTCATCGCTTTCAGGTGTGCTATGTATCTGTGTGCCATTAGGCATCGAATCTATAATTCGATCGAATCTATAATTTTCTTATTGTCTGATCTTTTACAGTTGGATTTAGAATTTTATTTCATTGAACTCGCTCTATGTTCATGTCAAACGTCTGTTGATTCCTTTGTGCAACATACTTGAACGCATCTGTGCCAGCATATATCACACAATTGAGCTTGGTTTAATAGCATGCAAGTAAAACGATATAGGAATTTCGAAAAATAGAGGAAGGATGATGGACATCAGGATTCTTACGAGGTTGTACATGAGGTGGTGAAGTTAGACTTGAAAAAAAAAAATAATTTCCATCCAATGAAAAAATCACTGTTTCTTCCCTCCTTTCCCATCTACATTGTATGATGCAAATTGTTTATCCTACCTTGATGTGCTGAAGCCTGTCCAGCAACTAATGAACTTTGCCCAACATTGGCACCTGATTGTTGGCTCACGTCCTGAAGTGAGCCCTCACTTTGTGCTGGAGTTGTTGCAGCACTGCTCTCCATGTTGCTCATCTGAATAGCAGAAATGTAATGAGAATGTGCAGATTGAGAAAGTTGATCTTACAATTCAATTTTTACATCACTTACAATTGATATCTGATCCTCATCAATACTCCCCTGCGATTCAGTGCTAGTATTAATAGGACGCCTCAAATTTTCACCACTTTCTTGTGCCATAATTAGTGGCTCAGGTTTAACAATATTAGTTGCAACAAGAGTGATTTCATTAACCTCCTCTTGTTTATCACCAGATCCAGATGTGGAGCCTGTTGATGACTTTCGTAATCTCTTTCTCCGGTATGATGGGGACATTGGTGATGGACTTGGTGAGCATGATTCACCTCTGTTACCATCGTTCGGATCTGAATTACCACTTGGCCATTTTGTTAAAGAAGCTGTGTGCATTTCAGCGAGACCTTTGATCTTCAAACTTTCTGCAGTCTGTCGAAAAATTCATTAAATTAAAATCAATAAGCACTGATTGCTTCCTAGGTTTTCCTCAAACAAATTATTATCTCCTTCACAAATTACGAAGTATTTTTTGTAGAGAATCTCATTTTTCGCTAAACTCATCCGTCAGCAAGTATATTGCAAAAAAATTAACAACATCGTTTTTGCAAAATTTCATAACTACTTTGAGTTGTATACTTTAATTTTAAGCTTGAGGCGTCAAATGTCAACATTTAATAAGGTTCAACGAAACATAAAAAATTGATAAAACCTACCTTGATAATGGATGGCAACTGATCCTGGGATACATTGACTTCTCCATAGTACATAAAATCCACCATGATTTTCAGGTCCGAAAATTTGACATCTTTGAGTATAATAATCGGATGCTGACAGGGATTCACTGTAAACAATGATTGAAAGTACGTACTGCAGGCCGACAGTACAACTTTGTGCGCCTGTAAGTGTCTTCCTTCAGCAGCAAGTGTCACATCAACCAATGTCTCATTGCTTAACAAGCTTGAAAATACCGATATGAAGTTGGGCTGGTGATTGTTCCACCGCAAGCAGAATTGTTGCATCGACATTCTCACGAAATTCGATATATCAGTGATTGGCTGAAACACCTGTAATTCATGAATCAATTAATGCCAACGTAATTATTATAATAATTTCACCAATTATGTTGAAAAAAAAAACACTGGAAATTTTGTCAGAATACAGAGGAATAGTTTACCTTTTTTAGTTGTTCTCTGCAGGTGGAGAGGATTTAGCCACTTTTCGTATATTTTTCAGCTTTACATATTAACAAAAATAAATATTAAATTTCCATGAATTTCTGGGGCAATTCTCGAGTCACACTGAGAAAATAATGACAATCAGCGTTCGATAATTATTCACTTTTTGAGAGAATATCATACAAACAAACCGCAATGACAATTAGTGCTGATTTACTAGCACCAAAAGAATCTCCAATCGTACTGTTCTCGGCTATTGCTTTCGCTTGGTTGTTTGCTAAATTTATCAAGTAGACTGGCCGATGACGCTTGTGTAACTCGCGAGAGTGACGTCATAAAAAGAGCGATAGAAGGTGGCCCTATTGCGTCGCAAAACAGTGATAATACATACGTTGACAATTTAACTCCATTTATTTTAACACTGACGTAGATTTTTTATTATTACTGTAACAACAGTGATGGGCAGGATGAATTGACAAATGTCAAATTGTGATGATGTTCATAAATTAGGGATGATCAATAAAGTAAGGGGCGAGGGGGAGGGGCCTTGACTATTCGGAGACGGTTTTCCCCTCTACATGAGAACATGAGTAACTCTAACTTTGGTTAGGCAGCATGCGGTCTTATCGGCCGAGTGCCAACTGGGAAAAACACCATAGCCATAGTTTGATAACAATAATAACAAATTACGTGATTGTTGGCGCGCGCATCTTTATTGCAGCAAAAGCGGGAAACTGAAAAACGTACAGAATAATTAAATTTTTCAAATATACATTTTTTCAATCTTATTAGTTTGGAAAATTTTTGAAATTTTCAATTTTTTGACAATTGCAAAACCTCGTTATATCGAATGGCTCGTATATCTATATCTAATAATCATTCTCCTATAGTTTCGGGACTCAAAATGGTTGTTGAATGTCCCAACTGCATGCATTTTTCGTTTCCGGGAGGTAAAATAATAAATCCTTTTCGGAAACTACCAAAATTAATAAACAACGCACGATTTTCATGCAATTATCTGATTCAGTTTGCTTCATTGTTTAACCCGAAATTTACGAAGGAACTCGAAAACCTTCGGAACGAGTGACGTCACGAAGAAACGTTACTGGGCATTGAAACACAATTTGAATATTGCGCGCCCATGACGATCCCCAAATATGGCGTCACGGCGGCGCTTACAACGCTTACCACACGAGAGTGGTAGCAGTGCAACAAAAAAAAAAGCCCTTCATGAAGCGTTCCTCTCCCCCAGAGTATCCCCCATTCTCCATCTGTTCTGCGGTACTGCTGTCCCCATTAGGCAGTATTGATAATGGCCGCTCTTGTGACTAATAAATATCCGCCATTTCGCCTCAATACTCCATGATAAAAAAAAGAAAATAGCGTGCAAATCTAACAAGCCATAATTCGCATTGTCGATTGTTGTATTGACGCCATTAGTGTGGGAAAAAAAGGATAGTGTGGTGGACGGGGGTGAGCCGAAATGGAGGAGAATCAAACATCGGAAAGTGTCGCTGTGCTACCGGACATGTCCGAATCATTAACGAGCGAGACCGAGGAGGCGTCCAGTCTCTCGACTGAACACGAAGCCCATCCTGTTGCAGTTGCTACAAATGTTACAGCAGTTCCAAGTGTCCAGGGTGTACCGGTATCACTACCTGTTGGCTCCATCATTGGGGTATCAAATTCCAGCAATGGCACCACATTCAACGTCATCACTTCCGATGGCCTTCAGGTATGTACCCTCATCGACTTCCTGCTTATGCCATCCCCCTTTAGGGCATGCTGATTGGTCAGGGAATTTAATAGTGCAATCATCTGTTCAAGTTCTTTACCAATATTAATTCTTAATATGTTTCTTTTACAGCGGAATGATGATTAAAAAATTTATCACGTTTTAGGAACGGAAAGAAGCGTCGTCCATAATTTTTAGCCCTCTATCTCTGGTATCGTCTGAGACATTCTCCGAATTGTCCTTATTTTGCTTGAAATCTATTTGTTGATTTTCTCCAAATATCTGGTAGAGTTCATGGGGAAAATCCACGGGATTTTTTTGTACGACAACTGCCCACAGTTTCGACAACAAAACTCGCTTTTTCGCAGTGGGAAAGATCCTATTATGACAAGTATCGGTTTAAACTGATTTCGTTCTTCTCATGTTTATATGAAAACTATTTTTCTTAGCATCATTAAAATTGCGTCATCGGTGTACCATTACGACACGCACAACTAAATTTTTAATTTAAAATTCTTTTTGAAACTTTGAGATTCTGTGGCAATTTTTAAAAATTTGTTCAGAACACTTTTCACTGATATCTTTCATTGAGTCCGTTGACACAGAATTTCAATAAAACTGGGACCAGTTGAAAATTGAATAGTAAGTGTGCGAAGGAGTATAGCTTTAAATTGAACTAAATTCTTATCAAAAATCTATGTTTTTAGAAAAAGAAATGAGCAAGCTAACTGGGCAAGGTAGAGAGCTAAAAGTTTGGTATGAGAACCATCAATGTTTCTAAAAAATGGTAAATTGTCTTATTGTCATTTCTTATTGTTCAACCCTTGTTTTCCAGTATAACATTGGTTGTATTATATACAAATGAATAAATTACTTGACCTTTGCAGTTACCAACCTCTGGTGAATTCAAGCAAATGCTGTGCGTCGATAACGGATTTATCTGTGAGCCAAGGCACGATAAAGATAGTGACCCACTTCGTTGGAATGGTGAGCTTAAGGCGACTCATATTGTCATTCAGAATAGTCCAGAAGAAACTGAAGCTGAGCAAATTCACGTTCAAACTTCCAACGCTCAGGGCATTTGCAGTTGGTCAGAATCTGCTAACATGGCAGTACTGCCAGTGAGATGCAAAAATACTAACGCGGAATTACATAAATGCCGCTTTGGATCTGGAGGACGTGGTCGATGTATCAAACTTGACAATGATTGGTATACGCCAAGTGAATTTGAGGCTGCTTGTGGCAGGGCTAGTAGTAAGGACTGGAAGAGAAGCATCAGGTTTGGCGGGAGGAGTCTACAGACACTCATTGAAGAGAATATTCTCAAGCCACATGCCACTTCATGTACCTGTGCTGCTTGCTGCGATGATGATAGCGCGGTAAGTACCGTCTCGGAATTTGATGTCATACGCTCGCTCCACCTTTACGCTGCCTTTTTCGAATTTTCCCATGTGTCTTTGTGTGTGTCTCTCCTTCGACATATCAATCCAACAAAATTTATAATGGCACAAGACCTTCTTTCTTCTGAAATGTCAGTTAGCTAATTTACATAAATTTCTGACTAGAAGCATTCAGGTACAGTACTTAAGCATTCAGGTACAGATCAAATTGAATAATCGTATATGACCAAAACTCAGGTACAATGGGAATGGGAAATGGATACATAGAGTGAAAATGCATAAATAATCTACGTCCCTAGGCAAATGCAATTCAAATGGGGGGAATGAGTTACTGACCCCTTAGTGATGGCAGACAGAAGCCCAGAGCGTGAAGAGGCAGTGTCTCGCTGACACCTAGCGGTCGTTACCGCAATATTATAATCTCGAATATTTCGAAAGCAATGAATGCACATTGTCAGCAGAAATCATAGATGAAATTCGCAATTTTGTGATTTCACTGTGAGTCGGCTTAATACAGTTGATTGACCTCTAGCTGAATCCTGAAATTCTAAAACATCTATGGACCTAAGGGAGATATCAGGAAAATAATGAAACTTGTTTCTTCCTATGTCTTCTAAAAAACTTCTTCAATTCCTATTATGTTTCTTTTTCTATCATCTGCATTGATTTTTCTGATACTTACGAATTAATGCAAGCATCTGTAAAAATTCCTAATTCTTTTTTTTATGCAAAACATTCTATATATGTCGATGAAAATAGCTGGACAAAAAAACCAAGGATAGGAAAAAAACAATACGTTGAGTTATTGAACCAAAAACCCATTAATTGTCTGCAGACGGGACCAGTACGGCTATTCACTCCTTACAAACGCCGAAGAAGAGCACGTGAGGCATCAGATGGTGAAACGCCCTCACGGAAAATGAAGAGTGAGAATTCACGAGATGGTAGTAACAATGATGAAAGCGATAATGAAGTAGCGGTTGAACCAAAGGACGTCTGGCCACAGTATGTATCAGCAGATGGGCTTGTGGTGCATCAGGGAACAGATCAGGACCATGTGATACAGGCAGTGCAGGCTGAGAATGGACAAAGCGAGGATGCTTTCAAAAAGTTGGATGACTTGTCAATCAAGATGTTGAAAATTGCTTATGAGTTTAAGAGGACAGTTGAGGAGGCGAAGGAGATTAATCGACAGCAGAGAAGGGAACAGGCACTGGTTGCCCAGCTGGGCGGACGAGGCGATGTTATTGAGACTGTGGGACTACAACCAGCTCCCAATTCTAACAATAAGAAGGTAATGGTACGAGACCTTTATTACACTTTATTTCCCCTAAGTTAAGAGCTTACTGAAGGAAAAAAACCTACCGAAATGTCAGAAAATTCATGTAGTAAGTTTTTTTTCTCCATTATGGTTAAGTTGAAATATGAAAAAGGATTTGAATGAATTTGTCTGGGGATATATCTCGAGACGAAGTCAATATAAGGATTTTAAATGTATATAAAATGAAAAAAATAAAGCACAGCTTGTGCTACAGGATTATGTGGAATGTCTCCAATTCTTTTTTCATGTTCTAGTCATTGTTCAATTATTTGCAGTGCGCTAATTGCAATCGCGAAGCATACGCTGAGTGCTCACTGTGCAGACGTACCCCTTACTGCTCAACATTCTGTCAACGTAAAGATTGGGGAAGCCATCAAGTGGAGTGTGTTCGCGGTGCAGCTGAAACTGTTATGCTAATTGTTGAAAGTGGCGCTGATACTACACTAGCACGTGGCAGTGACGATCAATAATTTCACGATGCTGATTATGATAATACACAGACTACCCATATGAACATAATTAGACGAAATATTGAAACACTAAAAACAAAAGGATAGGTTTTGTATATATCCAACTACGATTGTTAAGATGAAAAAGCTGATAAGATATAAATTCTTTCATTATTAAGTATATCTACTTATCTAAAAAAAAAAAAAAACAAAAAAAGAAAAAAAAAACAACAAATAAACAAGAAGACATTTTTAGCACATACTTTTTTTCATGTCGAATTACAATTAAGGTCAACTTTTATGTAAATATCTTCGGGATCACGTGATTTATTGGAAATAAAACAAAATCAAAATACTTGGAAAAATTATTAACAATAATTGATTTTATACAGTGTTTTTAACACAAGCTCTTTCAGTAATTTCCGTAATGTTTTAACCTGTATAAGTATGCATTATTTTTATTATTGGATATGCCTAGATATCCACTGTTAGGTGAAAAATCAATGTCTAGGGGAGTGTGCATTACAGTCTGATATGTTGGAAAATTTGAAAAAATATTTAACGAGGGAAAGTGAATCATTCTGAAGGCGTTTTCCTTAAACTGCGATGACATGGCAAGAATTTCAGATGTTGGATTGAACTTGAGGGATGAAATCGGCGTCACCAAATTCAAGACAATTTTCAGGGGGTGGGGAAATCTGTTCTCCATGACTGTCTTTGTATCATAAATATTAACAACACCTTGTTTACTACCAGTTGCTAAAAATTGTCCATTTGGTGATACAGCGACTGTGGCTGAGGCCAAACAACCATCGTCCACTGCTTTATGTCTACATGTTCTGCTATTTATGTCCCAAATATAAATCTCTTCTGAGTCACCGTGAGTTATGAGACTTTTACTGTCTGGAGTGAAGGCCAGGGCCAAACATTTTTTGTTCATTTTAATTGTTGTTATGAGTTCTTTTGTGAGACCATTGAGCAGGTGAATTTCTCCTGTTCTTCCAGCTATTGCTATCGTTTTGCCATCTGGGGAAACTTCGAATTTCTGGAAAACAAAATATTGGCGGCGTTCTATAAACTGTCATGAGCTCTGTATGTAAATAATGGATTTGAGTGAAAATTTACAAAATTGAAAAAAAAAACATGACCATTAATGGGAATTGAAAAAAAATGTAGGTCATTTTCTATTTACTTTCAGTCGAATAACAAATTCATTTTCGAAAAAAATGTAAAATTTAAGAAAAATGTTGATTTTTCAATTTTAAAAATATTTACGTTAATTTAATTTTCTGGATTTTAGAATTGCTCCATTTAGAGTTTTTTGAGATTTTCGAAATTTCCAGAGTATCAATGTAAACATGAATGATTTTGGTAAATACCTTTGCATTAGTTACAGTATGTGGCAACTGCGATTTGTACGTTTTCCCACTCATTAAGTCATAAATTTGGCAATAATTACGATACTTGGTGCCCAGTATAATTTCCGTTCCATCCTTCAGAAATCTTGCACAATTCACTGGAAATTTATCGAACCTTATACTCTGTAGTTTCTGATTCTCCTTTCCATCAATCTGAAATAGTGATACGACTCCGGCTAAACCGGCAGCAAAGGCAACAGTGGATGTTGGGTGAAAGCGTAAGGTCGTGATGGAAGGGCCTTCATTCTGTGTCTCATTATTGATATTTCTCAGTCCTTTGATTTCGATCGATCCTTTCGCTAGTTTTTTCGTCTTCAACGAGGCTAGATGATTACTGTGTTTCAGTATTTCATTATCTGAGTCTGAGTCTCCTTCGTCTTGAGTTTTCATCTCTGCCCATTTTGGAGTTCCGACTATTTTTAACAGCTTTTTTTCTAAATATTCTGACATATATGTCTCCGTTCTGTTCTTCACATGTAATCTGGGATTTGTTGTGTCCGTCAGCCTGCGAAAAATTGATCGAATTAGCGGGATTGAGATTACATATATCTATTGCACAATTAAAGAGACTTCCTCAACAGCAAAGGTTCCAAGATTTTTGGAAACATGGCAACATTTTTTAGTGAATTACAGTATATAATAAAGCCTATTCCATATCCCCAAAACTCGACAACTCATAAAATTTTTTATTAATTTTTCGGGTTGATCACGTGACCAGGGGAAATAAGAGTTGACACGAGTTTCAAAATACTTGAAGATAATGAGGGCTTACTTGCAAGTTTTATCTTCCGGATCGACCCATAAAGCTTCAGTCTTCTCCTCAGTGTCAGAGCCATCAGATTCCTGACTTTGATTATCACCATCATCTGATTGTTCCTCCTCTGATTCAGCCCCAGACAACTGCACTTCTTCTTCAGATTCATTTTCGGATTCTTGCACCTCGAGCTCTGAATCCTCGTCAGCAGAGTCTTCCTCCTGGTCAATCTCATCTTCAGCATCTTCATCTGGGATATCTGGCTCATCGGCACCAAGCAATTTCTCAATCACATCCTGTCCATCTCCAAACACCAGTCTCTCTAACCTGTGAAAAATTTCAAAAAAAAATTATCCACAACTTTCTGAAGTTTAAAATCACCAAATTATTTACCTCGCCTCCTCTTCAGGGTCATACTCCAACTTCGCTTTCTTAATTCGTGGACCAGACATGACAAATTTCACAGAATGTCTTATAACACATGAACACTCGTCAAATCAACAAAAGCACGGTCCCACGTGTTTGAACATTCTCCAAACTTCATGGAAATACAAAAAAAAAAAATATGCAAGAACTGAAAAAATTAAAGTAATCGACCAATCACAATTTCTCCCCTAGGGAATTTTCTCGCTTGGAATTCCCTAGGATCCACCATGGCGCTTATTGCCGCATCTTGAGGTTATGAATAGTTGAAATAGCGGGAAACGCATTCTCCTACCTCTACAGCCGAAGCTTGTGGGTAAACGACAGTCTTCAAGAACAATCCAGCCATCTCCACATCTCCAGTATATCATTCAATTACACAATTCGTAAAACATTGGCATGCAGAATATTGTGCTACAATAATTCATTTAACAATGGCAACCGCAATGCTGAGGGCTGAGTAATTAATAATAACCCACAAGTGAAAATTTGGTCAATTCGGTGCGTTGGTAACCAAACTAGCTCAACAAAAAAAATCCGAGCTTGCATCAGTGAATTGTAAGGGGAATGCAATTGATTTTCCATTTGGATTATGATTGATAAAAATTGGAATGATGACGCGTTCTATTGTGCGAGAGCCTGATCCAGAAAATCAGTCGGATTTACCCGTGCAGAGGTGCTCTATTCCAGGGGATACGAGTAAACTAGCTGGCAAAAATATGGATGCTAAGGGTTCGCCAGGTACTAATGGAATCATTACCACGCGCTATGGAAGATGTATCAAATTTCTTCATTCACCTGAGGACAACCAGCCAGCCAAGGTGAGTTTGTAAACTTGTAAACTTCATTTTGTGCCACTTCAACTCTTGCAGTCTATCCTTCGTTTATCATGTCTCGATCAGCATATACACTACTTGTTTTTATAGTGAGGAATTTTGGGACCATCGGTCTGCGACTGAGTAAAATAATCTGTAAGCATGCTTGGAGAACTGCAATTTGTAATGCGCAAACATTTTTTTAGAGTTTTGATGGACAATTTTATGTAATGCTTCTCTGGAGGTTATTCATTCGTGCATTGGCGGATTAAATTTGAATTACATTAAAATCCTCAACTATTCGATCTCTCCCAGCATAACAAGTGTATTAACCTTTTTCGAATTCACTGTATCCCATAATTTGAGATTGGCGCGTAAATCAAATCGAGACTTATGCACTTTTAGAATCATTTGAATTAGCTGAATTTAATATGGAAAAAAACACATTCGAACTCGGGTCTATTTATACAGTTTTATACCCAAACATTCGATACAGCAATTTTGAACTAGTGTTGTTCTAAAAAAATCTGAAGAGATAAGATGGACAGTGTTGAAAATTAATTTTCAAATTTGATTTTCATATTTCAGTCGCCAAAAACGCCAAAGGAAAGTCAGGTAACTGCACCTCCAGTGACACCTAGTCCAAAGCGGTCGGAAAATAGCATAACTCCGGAAACTAAAAAGAAGTCGAAAATAGTAGATGAAAAGTCTGAGGTTAATGAGGAGGCCATAAAGCACGAGCCACTGCCAGAGCTTCCAGATCCTAAGGAATATGTTACGGAGTCTGTGCGTAGTATTTTAACGGGAGAGAAGGATAACTCCCAGTGTGAATGGGTTTTAGGACAATTAGCATGGGCTCATGTCAGTAATTATCCATACTGGCCATGTATTGTTACTGTTGATCCAATTGACCAGACCCATAGAAAAGAAAGACGTAAGTTGAATGGAATTATTTCAAATTTTACATCACGATATATGTCATGAATTATTATGCGAATTATGCAAATGTAATAAAAGTTTTTTTATATTGAATAGTTATTAATTTCAATGTACTAATAAACTTTTTTAAACTCTGCCTGCAGCTTTCGGAAAGCGAATAATAAAAATGGTGCACGTGCAGTATTTTGGTGACAACAAACGCCACAATTGGGTAAATGAAAATTACCTGATGTTATTCGAGGGATTGGATCACTTCAACAATATGGCCAGGGAGCTGCTCAAAGGCAAAAAGAAAAACACAAAATTTTATTCTGGCTATGTCGTTAAAACAGTGATAAAACATAAATGGGACACAGCAGTGTCTGAGGCGGAGATTCTCCTTCCCATCGACATTAAAGAGCGATTGAGAGCCTTAGCGCCAAAGAGAAAACGCGGACGTCCTCGACTATCCCAAGAGTCTGCAGCGAAGAAGCCAAGACTTGTAGAGTCCATAGACCAAAATTGTAGTAACACGAACCTAGAAACCGTAGAAAAATCTCCGGATGAGTCCTTCCAGAATTCCACCATCAAAGATCCAATCACTCTGCCAACGGACACACCACCAACACCTCCATCAAGCATAAAAGACTCCAGCGATGAGTCTTCAATTGTCAAGAAACATAAAAGGTTTAGAAGATCAAAAGCCGAGACCAGCTTAGATTTTGAGAACTACTTCAAAATTCATAAAGACGATCCGAATCTAGTTCCCAATAAGAGAAAAATTAAAGCAGACGTTCGAAAGCACTTGAGAGATATTTGGGATGGCATGACCGCTTATCACCGTAACAAGTATAGAATTTGGCCACGGGTGACTCATGACACTGTGAAAGAGAAATCTTCCACCACCGAAGAAGATTTAACCCTTTCTCTTGTCGAAGCCACCCCTAAAAAACGAAAGTCCAAGGGAACGAAGGACAAGGAGAAATTAAACATGTCAATTGATGCTGGAAAACGTGCAAGATTGAATATGTTTAAGCGTGTAAAAGCTGCACGAGTGTGTCAGATTTGTGAGAAGCCCAATAATTTGACTCGTTGCAAGGGGCCTTGTTACTCCTATTTCCACTTAAAATGCGTTAAGCCTGGTGAATCCGAGTCTGAGAGTGAATCAACAGAGGAGGACGCAATTGACAGTGCATCAAGCTCAAGTGGAGATGTCCAAAAGAAGGTTGTAAAGGAAGAAACGATTGAGGATGAGACATTCAAATGCATCGACTGTCTCTCAGGTGTTGCCCCAGCATGTTTCATCTGCAATGAGCGAGAGGACGAGAGGATCAGATGTTCAATGGCTACTTGTGGCAAGCATTACCATTTAGAATGTCTAAAATTATGGCCACAGTCGCACTGGCAAGGAGGCCGTTTGACTTGTCCCTACCATATGTGCCATACTTGCATATCCGACAATCCTCAAATCCATCACTCGCGCATACCCAATGATAAACTAGCTCGCTGTGTTCGTTGTCCATCTGCCTATCATGCATCTCCCCAGTGTCTTCCAGCAGGCTCGAAAATCCTCACAAGTACCCAAATAATCTGCCCCAAACATTACGTAGCCACTCAGCCACCTCTCAATGCTGCTTGGTGCTTTTTATGCACAAGAGGTGGATCACTGATTTGTTGTGACACTTGTCCAACATCATTTCACCCAGAATGCTTGGGAATTGATGCGCCTGATGGTGCTTTTATCTGCGAAGATTGTGAAACAGGTAGATTGCCTCTGTATGGTGAAGTTGTCTGGGTGAAATTAGGAAATTATAGATGGTGGCCTTCGCGTATTTGTTATCCTCATGAAGTGCCCACAAATCTTGAAGCACTAGCTCACAGTGTTGGTGAATTTTGTGTTATGTTCCTAGGGACTAAGAATTATTACTGGGTGCATCGAGGGCGAGTTTTTCTCTATCAAGAGGGTGATTCATGTGCTAAAATCAGCATTGGAAGGAAGAACGTTGATGAGGCGTATAAACAAGCGGTTAATGAGGCCAATGAGCTTCATCAATTGGTGAAAATCCAGAGGATAGCTGCTAAGGAGGGTGAGGAGTGCAAGATGAATCTCAAGCCACCGCCTTATGTTAAGCTTCGAGTTAACAAACCTGTGGATAATGTTAAACCAATGGAAGTCGAGAGTATGGTTCCATGTGAATGTGACCCAAAATGGAAGAATCCTTGCTCAGCCGACAGCGATTGTCTCAATCGTATTCTCTTCGCCGAGTGCAATCCCACCATTTGTCCAGCTGGCGCTAAGTGTAATAATCAGTCATTTGTTAGACGAGTCTATCCGCTTATGGAGCCATTTCACACTGCTGGACGTGGATGGGGATTGAGGACCCTAGAGGCCATAAAGAGTGAACAATTTGTTATTGAATATGTTGGGGAGGTTATTGATGAGGCAGAGTACAAACGAAGACTCAACAGGAAAAAGGAATTGAGAAATGAGAACTATTACTTCCTGACGCTTGATAATTTTCGAACTATCGACGCTGAGCCCAAGGGTAATTTGAGCAGATTTATGAATCACTCCTGCCAGCCCAATTGCGAGACCCAAAAATGGACGGTTAATGGCGACACTAGGATAGGCCTTTTTACACTGAGGGATATTGAAGCCGGCGAAGAATTGACGTTCAATTATAATTTGGCCACTGAGGGAGAGACGAAAAAACCGTGTCTCTGTGGAGCGCCAAATTGTTCTGGCTACATTGGCCTAAAGGCGCAAAAGCCACAGAATTTCATTGCTTCGATTATCGGTCAGCAGACGGAAAAGGAAAAGGCGGAAAAAGTTGAAAAAGTTAAACGCCGAAGGAAATCAATGAAGGTATACAAATGCTGGAGGTGTGGGGAAGTTGTATCTTTGGCCAAGGCGCTTCAATGTGGATATAAGACATGCTCCAAGAAGTACCATAAAAAATGTGTGAAGAGAGTTGATACGACCGAGAGTAGATTCTCTTGCCCATGGCATCATTGTACGGATTGTGGCAAGAGAACAACTCTAAGGTGCCTGCTATGCAGTACAGCTTACTGTTCGAGTCACCTCGAGGGGAATATGACCGAGAGAAAAGATAAGAATGGGTATTTTTGTAAGGTACATGAAAATACTCTTGGAGACAATCTTGAGGAAACTCTGGATGGGATCAATGGAGGGGAGACTCTTGGTGATACTCCACTTGATATCAGTCAGGGAGAGACTGCAGAAAATCCTGCTGATGATTCGCTGAGAGATTTGTCAGCAAATGACATTTTGGAGGATGCCACAGCAAATGGTACTTTGGAAGATGCAGCAGTCAATGATAGTTTGGAAGAGGCAAAGCTCAATGATAGTGTGGAAGATGCAGCAGTCAATGATAGTTTGGAAGATGCATCAGCAAATGATACTCTGGCAGACACAACACTAAAAACGAGCGAAGCATTAGAAGAGCCTGTGCTTGGTCCACAGGAAGATCAATCAGAAAGTAATGCCCAAGAGGATGTCATTGCTAAGGATGAAATAAGGGAAGAGCATTATGTTATAAAATTGGAGAATGACGTTGCGGAGGCTGAAGAGGTGCTTAGTGAGAAGGAGGTGAAGAAGAGCAGAAGGGGGAGGAAATTGAAGAAGAAGAGAAAGAAGGTAGAAAAGGTGGAGCAGAAGCAAGCAATAACAACGGTGGAAAAAATGGAGGCGGCGGTAGCAACTGAAGTAACGCAGGATGTTGAGAGCCGGGAGGAGGTGGAAGGAGTTGAAAAAATGATGGTAATTAAAAAAATGGAGGCGCTGGAGATGGAACAAATGGAGGGGAGGGAGGTGGAACAGATGGAGGAGGCGAATGAGCCTGAGCAAATGGAGGAGGTGCATGAGCCAGAAAGAATTGAGGAGATAAGGGAAGAGATGGAAGAAGTCCATGAGGCGGCGGTGGAGAATATGGCGGAACCTAAGGAACCAGAGGAGGCACCGGAAGTCGAAGAGGATGATTATATAGATGCGGCAGCGGAGATCAAAGAGGAGGATGATATGGTAGACGCGGCTGAGATCGAAGAGGGGAGTGATATTGAGGATGCGAAGCAGACAGAGATGGGTAAAGGGATATACCCCGTAAACGAGATAGAGCTAGTTAAAGCAATCGACGTGATAAAGCAGATTGAAAAAGTGCAACAAATAGAAAAGGCACAGTATGTAGAGGACGTGAAGAGGATTCAGGAGGTGCAAGAGATGGATGAGCTCAGAGAGATGGAGGATGAGCCGGAGACAGAACAGGAACCGGAAATGGAGGAAAACTGTAAAGATGAAGTCATGTCGATTGCTGAAACGAAATTTGACTCTGACGATGATTATGATACAGCTTCCTTATTGGCTGATTCAGATGGCTCAATGAGGGATGAGGATGTGATACCACCAAGAGCCTCTATTGTAGAGGTAAGAAAAAAATCTGCTACATGAAGTTTCTATGGTGAATTTTTATGGGAAACTTTTTTATATTTTATGCTGGCTACCCTGTGACATCTTCTGAATTTTCATTCCGTTATTTATCTTTCAGATCGAGTTAAGCAGTGAGGAAAGCGATGACATCAGATTGGAGGATGATGATGTTGATATGAAACTACACAAGAAAGATATTGATATAAAATTAAAGGACGAAGATATTGATGGGATGATTATTAAAGAAGACATTATGCCAGTTCCAGTAAAACGTAGAAGGAAATCGAAGTATGTCGATAGTTTAACGACTCATCCACTGCATCAAATGGTCAATGGAAAAAACTGCCATCCTGACTAAACTACCCACATCATAGTTTCGCAATGCATAAGAGCTTTATAATTTCTCAGTCGAAATCATGATGTAATCTTTGTTAGATAATCAATAATTATTTTGTTGTCATTTTTACCTTTGCCTGATTTTTTTTTTCTTCAAAAATTAAATATAACTGGATTGTACAATTCCGATTATTTCATGTACATACTTATTATTTATACATTATGTTGCAACCATTTAGGCGTCAATTTCTAGTAATTTACATAACTTAGTTATTTTTAATTGATAGAAATGTGAATTGTATTGTCTGTGGAGCAAATGAATTCCATAGAAATAAATTTGACAACTTTCTCTTTTATACCAATTAGTATTATAAAGGGTTTTTAGTCAGTTAGATGTACTAGATGAAACTGAATACATTTTCAATACACAATTTTGGAGAATAAAAACAAATTTTATCTCAAAAATTTATACATTGTAAATAATTATCTATTTTTTGAAACTCCTTTTTCTAATTCATCGACGAAACGGTAATTCATTACTTTGAAATGAGTGTTTTTATCATATAAGCTATGTACACGAGTGTAATTAATGTTTAAATAATAATACATTAAAACTCCATTAATAATTAAATTAATACATCAATCACAATACAAGGGTACCCAAAATCGAGTGACTCACATTATACGAAAACAAAGTACTTTCATACAAAAAAAAAATGGAGTATACACTGTTGTATACCTGTAAATATATATCATATATAAATACTACAGTCATCTCTCAGATCTCAAAGTAGTTTCAAATTTCAGATTTACTGGAAGTCAAAACATTGCATTCATTGGTGATGTCATTAGCACAATGTCACATATGACCCACTTCATGCGTTATTGCATATTCATTTACATTCGGGCTATAAATGATCTTAGGAGTGAACAGGATATATCAACTTTCTCATTAAAAAATGTATAACGTACAAAAAAGATAATTCAATCACATGCCTGAATCACAAATTGCGTGTTTAAATGAATACCCATTATTGTACAGGATGTGACTATCGCGTAATTTCATATAATGATCACATTTAATTCTTTAGTTATTATTTGTTGAGGGCAGACATCACTGAATTCTAATTGTTCTCACATAAAACAATATCCATAATAAGCTTTATTGGTGTTCTCAAAAAAGGGTCAACTGATCCAGGGTTTTATATAAAATGGCTGAAATATTCAAAAAATCGTAAAGATGGAGATTTTACTTTATGAATTTATACAGTAGAAAATCATTTGCGTTTGTTTTCTCAAACATGTCCTATTTTTTCGCAGGAGAACTTTCGGAATTCAGTAGAACTATCTCCTCGTACATATTCAACAATCAACAATTATCCCTTCCATAATTCTGATAAAGTTTGGGGCTCTCCTGGGTTGATGGACTCCTATCAGTGGAAATGGTGACTTCTGAATTCGTGACAGATATAGTCTCCTCACTGATACAATTTCCATATTTTTTACGCAGCACCGGAGCAACGAAATTTTGTCCAGTGGACAGGTCGCGTTTTGGCGGTTGGACTTTTGGTTTCGAGGCTGGCAAAGTGGCACCAGTGACAAGGCCGAGTACACTTGCAGCAAGGCCACTCAGTTGTAGTGCAGCCAATGGTGACAATCCTCTTCTTACAAGTCCAAAAGCTAAAAGCGTAGCTTGAGCAAGCACTGGGGCAGCCCCTGCAGCTCCAGCAGCTGCACTAGCCAATTGTCCTCCACCAACACTTGGACCATAAGCAAAACACAGATTGTGCCGATCCACCACGTGCTTGACAAGCATATAAATCAGTCCAAATGGCGTTATCAGTGGACAACTTACACTGTAAACTGTTGTCATAGTGAATACCAGAAGAAGCCAAGCATAGTGAGCACCAAGTGGATACTCCCAAAGCACTGCTTTTCGCACATGAACTCTTTCAGCCCTACTTCGGGCAATACACAATCTAAATGTGTATAAAGCTAATTCAGAGAAACGCACTAGCTCCAGGGCGCAACCTAGTAGTGATGCTGTGATGACGTAATTGATGAAAAATGCTCCCTGATCAGCTAAAAATACACACTCCCATCGATTAGTTTGATTCCAGAGTCCTTGCTTGAAATCAACGATTGCTTGTGCACTTGTTAACCCTAAACTGGGTAAAATTAATACCATGAGTAACAGTAGCATGAGGGTTTTTCTCATTATAGCTCGGTTCAGGCCACTTCTCGTCCAGTGTCTTATCAAAGTCTCGCATCTACCTACGAGTACTGGCATCAGGGCAGCAATGCTTACTAGTAAGACAGTGGGAAGGAAAGCTGATAATACTGGACTCAAATTCATAATTTCACCGAAGAGGGAAATCCTGTTGAGAATTGAGACGATGTACACCGGGGTGGTTAAGAAGAATAATGTAATTCCTACGGCGAGATTAATCAGAACAGCATTGAGGTACCAGCAGGGTCTGGGTATGCAAAGATTCTCCCAGAAAATATCGGAGGGTGCGGGCGCGTAATCGACTATCCATTTAACTGAAGGAGAGGAGCGTAATGATCTGGAAAAATAAAATATTTGTTAGTTGGGTTTATCTACAACTTCAATGCTGTCTTAGAATGCTCAATATTTCCGCAGCGGAGTGGTAAACCGAGGTGAATGCATTTATCGGTAACCTTGGCTTGTGATAAACATCTCGGCAATTAGGACAATTGAGACAATCTTCATAAAAACTTTTGTGTCTAACGTCATTTTACAGAAAACTTTAATTTGTCTTGACAAGAAATGCCAACATTACCTGCGCATGCTTCTTGCTGCTCCTGGAGTGCCCAGAGTCACAAAAGCAACTCCCAATGGTCTACTGAGTGCGACTTTACGTTCTTCCTCGACTAAAGCAGTCAATCGGATCTCCTCAGCGGTATAAAACTCCAAAGCGTCAACTGTTTTGCTACAACAGCATCCAATCACTTGGCCACAGGGATATGGATAGAGCTTGAGGGACTCGCGTTTCTTATTGTGATTTTCACAATAAAGTCTCGCCTGCTCTGCACAGTCTCGTTCACCATCCAAAGCTGACAATCTTCTTATGTCGTGAGCCAATGTCACATTTTCCACTGTCAATGTGGGAAATGCCTCTTGGAAATAACGAGTTAAACTGTCAATGTTGCACTGGTGTTTTGGAATTCCTGTTATCAGGAGTGTACGAGCTGCTAATTCGCCGGAGGGACGAGCATCACGTACTTGTTTGATAAAGCGGCGCATTATAAAACCACCAATTGGGAGATAAGATAGGACAATTATGGTGTGCATCCAGATCCATGGAGAGGCAGGATCGAGATTCGATACAGTTGTATGACTGAAGGTTTCATTGGCATCGCGCTTTGTACCTGAATAATTTATTGGAAGCACTACGCAGAGCGAGACCAATGTCATCAGGGCAGTGAGAATGATGAGGTGGCGCTGAAAGGACACGTAGAGAAGTCCATCGGGACCCGCACGCCGATAGAGTTCCTTGTCACTGGAATTTTATTAATGAATTAGTGCTTCTGTTAATTTTCTGTAAAAGTTATTGTAGTCTACCCGAAAATGATATGTATCGAATTCATGAAATGTTTACAGTGCTCGGTGAAACTTTTACTTTTATTATCTCCTGAGACTGAATGATCTAGCTCAAAAATTCCTCTCTCTACTGCTTCACAGGATCATGTAATTATTTATTTTTGTTCATTATAAAACCTGAGCCTCATAAAATGAAAAATTATAATATTCCAATTTAACCACAGTATTTATTAAAAAAGAAAAAAAAATGATAAATGCGCGTCAGATTGTGCTACAGAGTTCTGTGGAATGTCGCCAAAAATAACTGGAACAATTTTTATTGACAAGACCTGAATCGACATTGATTACCGTATAAGTAAACATTTACATTTCACCCACAACTTTTGGATAATCGTCATTCTTTTTAGATGGCGCTGTTGATAAGGCAAATTTAAATCGAGCAGAATCTCATGTTTTATCATCGAAGATCATCTACGCATACTCACGTGACTCTGAATGCTGTAATGATCCATGAAAAAAAGCCTCGGTCAATTTGGGACAATTGTGTATTGATGGATGCCTCTGCGGCTGTCACGTCAACTTCATTGCCTTCATTATCTCCATAAAATAATTCCATCCATCTGTTGTCACTTTTATGGAGTAGAGCGAGCCTTCCATAATTCCAGGCTTTTTTCCGGAGTAATCCAAATAGTATGACTAAACTCTGAAATGAAGTTTAACGCATCATACAGATTTTTTTTTACCAATTTTCTGATGTAGACGGAAATGAGTTATGTATATATAGCCTACCACAAAACCTATTAAGTTCAGGAGTAAATTAGCTGGAATGCCAGCATATACATCTGGTATAATCGTCACATTGTGTCGTGGTTGTGTGATACAAGTCTCTGATGATGGTGATTCGTAGTTGCTGGAGCTTTAAAAAAAAAATAGACAAAGTAGAATAAAATTGACTTCCGCGGATTTCCTCATGACTCACGATTACCAAAGAACAGCAAAGTGAAAGTTATTTTGATTGCTTCAAGGCAGTAATAATGGACGGCTGATTATGACCATTTAACAATTGGCGGAAACGAAAGAAAAAATGAAGGATATACGTTACTCACTTGTTAAAATCCTCTCCTGACATTTTACGATAAATCAATTGTTAATTTATACAGCGTCACTGTATTGTTGCACGATGACAACATGTTATCGAAATGAACGTGCGTCAACTTGACATATTGTTGAACGGAGAGAGAGTCGTTCTTTGATGTGTCTATTGCTGGATTTTTTGCACTACTACTTCCCCAAATGCGGAACGCAACCCATACACCTCTGGCATTTACTCGTTTCAAGTCTACTGCGCATGCGCAGCAAGGCACCCACGTGACTTGCCAGGCGAAGCGACATTTGAACCAAATCGAATGCGCTAAACACACGGGATATTCTAATTGCAATTTTTCTTAAAGTACAAATGTTGGAATTCACTTTGTGAAGAGTAATCCTTCCATTTTGATGTTAAAGTCATTTTAATTAATTTGTTCAGAATTTTTAATTTCCCGATGGAAGTTCTAGGGATCTGGATTCTGGGGATTTGGAAGAAATCGAATACAATTTTTTATTCGTAACTTGAATCATATTTATTCTACCGAATCACATCGAACATAATACCTCTTGATCTACCTTATTGTTAATTATTACATTCGCTCTCCTGTAGAGCTACATAATTCATCCCTCCCACACTACGAAATTTTCAATATTTCTGCTCCTTCATTACCATGGTAACTAAATTAATTCTCCCCATTCTATATTCTTCGAAACTTCATTTGCCAAATTTTGACTATTTCCATTATCACCTATAATCATAATCCTATTCTGTGACATCAGACAATTGATGAATTGACTGGAAATTAATGAACCCACTTCTATTCACAATTCATAAAAGTTTTCTGCAGGCCCTCGAAAAATTCGTTTTCAGCAAATTTCTCTCCCTCAATTTTCCTGAAGATAGCAGCCTCTTTATTCCTCGCGGAAACCATAGCGTCAATCGAGGTCATGGAGCACTGTGAAAGTTCATTCTCCTCCTCACTATCACTCGACAGAATAATACCATCATCCATTCGCTGAGGACTGTAGATGCTCTGCCTCGGCTCGGAGCTTTCCGAGAGTCCAGAGACAGCCGCTACGTCATCGCTGCTTGTCATCTTCGTGAGCTCCACAAGCTGGTTGAAGTTAACCAGAGGAGAAGGGAGACAAGGTATATCGTCTTCAGTGCCTATATCATCGCTGCTCATCATTCTTACGCGTCTCAATGTCTGGGTGGCATTGCCAAGAAGGGGAGATGGTGGATTGCACCTGTCCACTTGCGTCTTGTTTTCCCTCGTCGGGTTCTTCTTCATGGTCTTCGACATGAAGTAGTACTGGTTTGGACCCTCTGGCACTTCTTCCTGCTCATAGATATTCTTAACAATGTGCCTCAGGTGTGAGTATTGTTCCGGAAGGTATGTATCCGCCCCCACAGGCCGCAAGAACTTGGGAAGCGAAGCAATGGCCTCCGCTCTAGACTGTGATCCTTCTTGTATTTGCACATTGCTCAGGTAGTGATTGCGGTTGAGAGGCTGCGATACAACTTCAGTTGGTGATGTACTCGGTAAAAACATTCTGAGAAAATGTTCGGGAATACGAGCATTTTTGCTAGGGCGAGATTTTGTGAGGGCTTGAAGTTGACTCAAACTATCTCCCACTGAAGTCGTTTTACGTACGGTGAAGCTGCTGGAGGAGCTCCGACTGGAGCTTGATGGAGCGAAGGGGCTCTTCCACGAGTGCTGGCTTTGAGGAATGAATAGGGGGGACTCTGGGTCCTCTGTTAAATTTTTCTTCAGCAAAGGTCTCATGGGAACTTTGAAAGGAGAATTGGATTGATTTGGGGGTGGGTTCATCGTCCCCAAGGGTTGTCTTGATGTACAGGGTGAGGGTGAAAGTTTAGAAAGTTTTGAGGGTGGCTGACACGTGGTGAATTTCACCAGGCGTTTAGTGGGTGTCTTTTGCATTTCTGAGCTCAGTAGAGAGGTTCCTTTGGTGCTTGTGTTTATGTCCTGGGATTGTTCCAACGCCGTCGCACTGATACTGCTCTTGGGTTCTACATTGAAATGCCCCGAGGACTCAGTATCAGGTTTGGGAAGTTCTAGGGACGATTGCAGAGGGCATGGTTCTTCGTAACTGATGGACTCCAGGCCTCTCACCAAAATGTAGAGCTCTTCATCTGAGACCTTTTCCTTCTCCATTTTTTCAAATACATTCACGATTTTATCGTAATTTCGTTTGACCTTGCCGGTAGTTGTCTCAGGAGTTCCCACAATAGCGTTTACATCCCTTGTGTCTTGAATTTCTTTGACGATCTTCTCGGCATTTTCCAGAACATCCTCAGGTAGTCCTGTGGCTCTTGCGAGCGTCAGTCCGTAGTTTTTAATCGTCTGAATTCCTGACTTCAACTTGTGCGTGTAAACTAAGCGAGCCTCCTCCGCGAGATCTGTCTCCCTCGGGAGCGCTTCAAAGTAGTGATTGGTAACATTCGGAAATAGGTCTGCAAGCTTGAGGAGCAGCTCGAAGTGGGTGGCACTGAAAGTAAAGGCACGGGATAGCAAAAATTGCTTGGATAATGCCCAGGCTAGGGAGGCACCTTCTTCTACTGTTGTACTACGGCAGAGCTCATCGAGGATTACCAAGGAGTTCGGGGTGAGAGATTGGAGGATGTACTGAGCTTCTTTCATCTGCAAATTGAGAAGAAATTGAGAACATGTTTTTTGACATGTCTTTCAAGGGAATTGTGATATTCCCTCTGTGTGTGTATGTTTGTGTGCGCCAATTTTTTTGCAAACGATTTCTCATAAACCGAGTTATTATTTATGGGACATCGGTTCTATAGCTTTTGTAAACATTAATTGAAAATTCATGATTTTTAAAATTTTGTGACTCACGACTTGCAACATAAAATACTACTATATATGGGTCATTTCATGTCAACAGGCACCCTAATTATTTCTAAATTTCTGGTATCTTACCTCCATCATAAAGGTGGACGCATTCATCTCGATATCATCTCTGACTCCAATCTTGCAGAAAATATGATCGGTGATTCTGAATTGGGCTCTAGTAGCAGGCACAAAGCATCCAATTTGTGCCATAATGTACAGCAGCACAATTTGCTTCAAGTAGATAGTTTTACCACCCATGTTGGGGCCCATGATTGTATGGAAATTGTACGCAATAGATGCCACAATGTCATTGGGCGTTGGACTTTCGGTTCCGAGAATCTCCATAACTGGATGCTTGCCATCGATAACCTCGAGACAATCCCCGAATGTTGGCTTAACAAAGTTGGGAATGGAGCTGACAGTAGCAAGAGAGAGAATCAGGTCCAACTCTGCGATATCATCACACAAATAGAAGAGGCATCCCATGTGCCCTTTAATCGCGTCAAATAGGTCGGTGAGGATGATATTGGACATGACATGGAGTTCGACGTACGCATCCTTCGTATGCAGATTCCTCACGAAGAGCTCCTGCGTCGTCATGTTGAGAGTCGCTCCCTTGACGTGAGCTTCAATCATTTCCTCAGGCAAACTTTTAACATCGAACTTGAAGTTCCTGGGGAGCTTCATCTCTATATGATACCCCAGGGTGGATGAGCAGGCCAGATCCAGCCCCATGGAGTAGCGTTTCCCCAGGTCATCCACAATTTTTCCCATGTCCTCGATGAGCTCGCAGTACGTTTGCCGCGCCACATCCAAAGAGTCAGAGATGCCAGCCTTGATGCTGAAGCATCGTTGATAATTTGCTGATGCATATCCCTTCACTGATTGAACGTTGGAGTTAATGATGTCGTGTACCAATTTTCTGATGGTATCGAAACTCTCGTTGTTTAGGTTTTCAAAGACTCTTTTGAAGAACGGAGACACTGCGGTGGTGAGAGCGGCCTTTAACTCTGGGATCGTGTCGATGGTGTGTTTTAAAAGGATCGCATAGTTGAGATTTCTCTCGGCGGCGTCTATGGTGTCGGCGTGGCGGCGCTGGGTGGTGAAACTCAGGAGCCGATGAGTGCCATATAGACGTCTGATCACGGGGTGGATGATGGAGAAGATGCTCTTGTTGGAGACAAGCTCGTTAACACAATTTTGACGTTGTTTTATGAGCTCTTCCTGACACGGCGGCTGGAGAATCGAAGCTCGCAGGAGGCGTCTTCCTGCTGGAGTGGAGCAGCGATCTAGCGCACCCAGGAGACAGAAGGTCGGCTTGTTACCATGGCAGGTAACTAGCTCCAGATTCTGCGCACTCTCTATGTCGATCATTGTGACATTGTGAGCTGTTTGATACTCGAAGCGAACGGAGTTCGGGGTATAGACTATGTGCTGAATGCTCTCTATGTACTTGAAGAGAGTGGAGACAGCGGAGAGCGCGTAGTACTTGGGCTTGACGATGAGTTCAATCGAGGAAAACTCGATCATCGAGTGGGTTTGAATTCGCTCGAGGCCGCTGATTGCATTCCAGTGAATTCGGGAGATCTCCGTGATCTCTGTATCAGGAAAACGAGATTTGAGGGCCGTGTAGAGGCTTGTTGGGTCGTGATGCACCTGGCCCATGGTGTCCGGCAGCAAGATCTGAGGAGTAAGGTGATATTAGAGAATATGGAAGGGACAGGACTGTTATGACATCCCGCTCACGGCTGCTCCCCCCCCCCCCCCCCCCGGGACTCGTCAATTGTCTAAACTTCTTAAGCAGTAAATCGATTAGCTTTTGATTGAGATGTGAAGGGATTGTCGAAATATTTTTTTTAACACACAAACGTTTGTTAATTATCTGATGATTTGTATCTTTATAACTCAACGGTACTCCAATATTTGAATATTGAGCTTATTACCTCAACCGGTCGAAACATGTGGATTTTGGTCAATGCATTCATCCACGAATTGTCATCGCTCATTTGGGAAAGGATCATGTGAGGATGTTGAAGATCAATTGCGGCCATTCCAATCTCTCCTCTAGCCTGGCCACGCCCAGCTGTCACTGCGACAATCACAAATGATTCATCGCCAAAGGTACTGATGGAGCTACTCAAGGAACTCACGCCGCTGGAAATAACAATAATAATGCTCATAACTATTTTGCTAAATGTCAGGACTCTCCAGCTGTTCTTCGTGATAAATGGAGTGGGGGTAGGGGATGATGGGGCAAGAGCTTACATTGCGGGTTTACCTCCTAGGGCACTTGTTGGAGTTGATGATGAGCTCGTTGTGGTCGTTCCACGCTTTCCTCTTATTGATCTCTGTGGAGTGCTTATGGGTCCAATGTTGATGAGCGGCTTCCGGAACTCTCGAATACGGTATTTTGGGATCAACGATAGTGGGGCTCGATCTTTTGTAATTTTTCCCACTTTGCCGCAACCTGGACCTCGCGCCCGAGCTCGAGCATTTCCCACTTTGTTTTCCTGACCGACGACGTTCATTGCTATAGGAAGGTTTATACAGGGCGTTTCAAAACGGCCTTAACTGGAAGAGTTTATTCTGGGTTGAAAATTATTTTCGGTTTCTTGCGTTAGTTGATAATTTCGGGACTGTGGAACTGAAGGATGAAATGAACCAGAACTATCGAATATTCGTTTTTGGAACAATGCTTGTTGTTATGTGGAATTTGCTTTGAATTAGTTAGTGGCGTTGCCACCAGGGGCGCTGCCGTATCTCATTTGAAAATGTATTTTGTAAGATTGTAAGTTCTAAGTAAAGTTGAAAAATATTCTGGAGAAATTGAAATTTCTTGCCAATAATGTTTCATGATTAAGGTATTATTCGATTACATTTTTAATTATATTTTATTATATTATTGAATATTGTGTTTTTATGGAAATTTCTTGTGAACGTCTAGATCAAGATTTGAGTGGAAAAACTTTTACGAAAATGGATTTTGTAACAGGAAATACACAGGGTGGATTCTCTTGCATCAATATTGTCATCACTGCCGGTAAGAGTCTTTCTATTCTTTAAAAAAATTATCGACGATGGGAGAGAAAACTATCATGCACTTTCGCACGTGTTCAGAAATTGATGCTATTGTTTTTTTTTGTTAGACAACCATGAAATATTGTCTGTTTTCTTCAAGATCCATCGAGGAAAATTCCGTGTTTAATCTCAAAATGTCAATGGCTCCGGTAACATGAAGCAAGAAAAAAATGAATTTTTTTGGCGCTCTAGTGCTTGAAATGTCGTGTTAGGGTACAGGTGGACATTTTTGGTAATGTTGAATTAGTACTTAGATGGAGATGTAGACTTCATTTCTCCGAAATTGCAAAGTGCACGTGAAGCGATGATCGATAATCAATGACTATAAATTTTGGCGGGTCGGCGCGACTTTTCAAAAGTCGAGATGGTATTAAAAACGTCGCATTTTAGCCCGCAACTGTGCATCATTCGCTAAAAGCGATTTGAGATGAGGAAAGTTTCCGGGACCTTATTACAGCAACAATGCAATCAAAAACGTGTCAATTTACTATATTGATACTTGTTCATTTTAAAAATATCCTCAAAAAAATATCCCAAGACTTGAGCTATCTTTTCAGAAACTAAATTCACGACTTTATTTTCGGAGGTATTGTTTTTCATTCCCGTTTTCTCCTAAGTTCACTCCCTGAGATCAACCATGAATAATAAATAAAACAAAAAAATTGGATTATCTCCAATCATCTCAATTATGTCATCAGTGAATACTGAATTTTTTAACATACGGGTCCTATAGCGCGTGCTTCGCATGCGCATTTCCTGTTTCCGCCGCACGGACTGGTGGCGCGTCGGTTTAGGTCTCACGCTTTTCGATAATTTCGATATATATCGATAGTTTTTTTCGTCTCTTCCTTTTACTGTAGGATCTTCCCGGTAGTGACGTAGAAATGTCATTATAGCATCAGTATATCTATATACTTTCAGCGACCCTGAAATTATGTGACACGGCGCAGCAGTGTTCCGCTCACATTTCGCCCGCACTTCCGGTAGAATTGATGGAAATTTCAATAATTAAACCCGAATTGACAATTTTTTTTTCAACGTTTAGGTGTCCATATATAGTCAAAATATATAAAATGAAAGAAATAAAATATGCAAAAAATAGAGAAAATGTTTATTGATTGGTGGGAATCACAGGTAATGACCACACATTTCAGATTAATCTGTTCATAGTGAGATATTTATTTACAAACATAATATTTTCCGTCCAACGTGTACATGATAAATTCAGGACAACATGCATAAGCTGCAATGAATAAATAATACGATCACAAAACCTATTTAAATTATCATAATGCAATTAAATAAATAGTCTTATTACAATTGAAACATAAATCGTAATACGACTTAATTCATTATTTACAATAACTGAATTATAAAACATAATACAGATAATTTGTGTACACTATAGTATACAAAGACAATGTAAAAACTTTGCGCTTTGTAAAATGTAATTTTATCGTAAAATTTTGGCAAGACAAAAGGATCTCATTCATCACTGAGCCACTGTCTTAATCTAATTATGCATTAATGAGTTGGTGAATTATCATAAATTTGTCGTGATTCGATGATGTATGAATTTTAATGATAGTCATTTTAAAAATATATTTCTCTTCTCTCGATTGTCCCACCTGGTATCTACCAATAATCAACGACTTATCAATGCAATCAACGATTTACGGAGTAATTGTGAATTCCAAAGGAGGCTTAAGACTATGAAAAAAAAAACACCTCGAGCAAACAGCAACTGCAGATAACGAAAATTAAGTCTTGGTCAACTCTCGTCCCCAATTAATCACTTGTTTCTCCATACTTTATGAATTTATCACGTTATTTTTCCATATTTTCACCGGTGAAAATACTAAAACAATAGTTTTTAAAAATGAAACTTACGCTGGGCTATTATCCATCGAATTAAACAAAAATTCGACACTTTGATATTTACAGGCTCTTCGTGGATTCTAAATAATTCGCTGCCTACAACAATGCCTCTTCCACAAAAAACTCGAGCTAAAAAAATTGGCGGCTAATCGGAGATCCATAACTCAGTTTAAAAAAAATCTCCAGTTCCTAATTTCAATAATCTAGAAAATATAAAATGATGAAGGCAACAAATTTCAAATCATTGAAAAAAATGTTCCAGTGAAGTATTAAAATTTACTGAGATAAAACAAAATTCACCGTTAAATTTACCATAAATTGCACAATCACAATTCACAAGATGATGTGTATATAATTGACATTAAAAATTACACCAAAATTGATTTGGTACTGATGTTTCAACTTTTGAAAGTCTCATTGCAATTTAATAAATAAATCTCTCCACATAATCCCTCAATATAATCAGGTAAATAGTTTAAACATGACTTTCAAGTGGTACCTTGAACACTTTCGAGGCTAAGTTGGCATCAGGAAGTGATTGTGGTCGTGTATTCGTCACATTGAATACAACATTGCTTGGGCCGCGAAAGCTCACCTCAATGAGAAAGCTCGTGTCAGTGACATTGGCCCTATTGCTGCTCAGATCCGGTGAGCTCGTTCTCAACTGGCTTTTCTTGGGCTTAGCATCAGTTTTCACCACCTTCTCATTCTCCGATTGTAATTTATTATCGAGCCAGTGGACTTTATCAAAGTCCTTTGTACCACCTACTGTGTGTCGTCTCTTAATAGATCTCTCAGGCATTCCATTTTTACGTTTCAATTTCGTTGCACTGTCCTTTCTGACCGATTGCCTCCGCTTGCTGATGTTACATTCAGTTTTTTCCGTCTTCGTGAGAGACTCTGAACGCTTGAGTCTTGTACTGGGCGACTCAGAGCGCTCAGCGTGTTTGTTGAGACTCTCAGAGCGCTTGAGTTTTCCATTCGTGGGCGATGCCAGACGGTCAGAGTGCTTGTTCAGGCTCTCCGAACGTTTGAGCTTTGAAGACGATGTCTCTGTTCGTTTATTCAGCGATTCTGATCTCTTGAGCCTTGAGCGAGATTCGTTTTGACTCAGGCTCTCGAATTTCTGGAGTTTGTTGGAGTACGAGGAGTCTACAAATTTCTTCTCAGAATCTGCTGGCTTTGAATCGTGGGGGCTGGAATTAGGCTCGTTCGGTGTTTCCAGGTGCTTTGATCTTGGCACCTCGCAGGCCCGTGGCTCGTCTTTTTCGGTAGCGTCCAGAAGGGAGCCCCCGTCTGAAGAATCTGTGCTGGCGGTGCTCACTTCGATCGGGTGATGCAGAATACGGTCGTTATCCGGCGTTGGGGCAGGCTTCTTGCATTTTTCGGGACGCTTCAGGGAAGAGCAGGTCTGCTGTTTCTCCTGGGGATCCTGGAATGAGATAATTCGGGACTTCTTAGAATAAATTGCAGATTTGATTTCTTCCGCTGATCTGAATTGTTCGTTCTGGCCTGTGTTGTCAGGGAGAGACTCTGGATTAGAATCGCGTTGCACAGGCCAGCGCAACCACTCGATTCCATAATTTGACCTGCTCTCTGGTCGAATTGATAAATTGAACAGTTACTTACGCTTCTCCCACGCATGAGATGTGCCTTCTCCCCCACAGTCCTATGAAGACTGGGATCCCTGTAAGTCTCAGCTGTTTTGGACTCCTGGCGTTCAATCCCCTCCGCGCAACTGCTCGGCTTCTTGGCTTCCGGTACTTCCCCGGTTGCGCTCGATGTCACTAGTAGATTCGAGGGATTAACAAGGGACTTCCACTTGCGATCGAATGTCGATGTCAGGCTAGTCAGTAAATCGCTCCCTGAAATCATAAAACCAATTATCTAAAATTCATGGACATGAGTATAAGCATTTATAAATGTCACACTCAAAGCAGCTTTCTTCATTGCTTGTTCTTAATTCTTCACTGAACTAAAGACATTCTAAAATGATAATTGTGAAGTGGCGTGCGTTGTGGAAACTGATGCAAACCTCTTTGGAACACCAAAAATTTTTTAAACAATTTTTCAATTGTGAAGGTTTGGTATTTTTTTTATGTTTTTCCACATAAGCCACTATAAACGCTAAGCCAGTGTGTTAAGTGAGCCACTGAGTCCTCATTCTCGTCTAACAGGCACTTCTGTAATATTGGGCAAGGTTAAACGGTTAATGAATACACAAGAAACAGATTGATAAATGATAAGAAACAACAGCGATGGGAACAGCAGCGTAAGCATTGACGATTGATCAAATCGATCGATAATCGATATGAAATGTTCAAAGCACTCCATGGAGAGTTGCACAAAAGCTCAGGTACGAAATCATATTGTGAGTCTTTGCTAACAGTCTACTGTCTTTCGCTATTGAATTAACTTCCGTTGCATGGTCCTCGGCGTCTGCTTTGCATAAATAATAATTGTGCGGCATGACAATGTAAAGGGATGAACAATCGATTTCCTCAGCATTGCGGAAATAGAGTGGAAAAAAATGAGGACAACCAGTTCATAAAGTTCCATTCAGTTGTAAATTGCACATTTATCGCTGATATTTGTTGGCAAGCGGATTGGGAAAAGTTGTGGAGATATTTGCAAAATTAGCAGGTATGTTTGATGCCAGGATAAAAACCAAATGAAGCAGAGTAAAAGGATTATAAAGTCATGACCAAAAAAACTGGGAGCCGTCCTTCAGACCTTGGAGATTAGCTCCCGATGATCGAACACCGAATCAACACTTTGAAATCAATTTTAGTTTACTCAATCGGAATAAATGTCCGCAACGCAATAATTAAAAAATAAGAAAAACAACAACAACGATGTGAATTCTGGATTTCCGGAGGCTCGATTTACCTCTGAGGAATTTGTTTAAAGTCTTGGAGGTGGGCGTCCCGGCCCCGACCCCGCACAACCCTTGCTCATGGTACTGTGGTTGTGATGATGAGGATGATGCTGCTGAAGAAGAAGTAGGGTCGGTGGCGTTACAGGGTGGTTGGGGTGATTGTGGGACCGGTGTCTTCGTGGTGGCGCTACTGGCGCTTGCAGTACCGTGTAGATAGGACGATATGTAGCACCAAAAACTCGGTGTTGCTGTGTGCCTATGTAGTCCAATTTATATCTCAATCGTCAATTCTATTCAATCTCAGTTATCAAATTATTTAGTCAGGGATGAGAATTCCCAAGAAAACAAACGGAAAAATTAAGCAGCATCTCTCAATTCTCTCCTTCTTTTATCATTGCAAATTAATTGATTTTTTAATCCGCGAATTTTGGTAATGAGCAGATCATTTCTCGTGTTTACATCTTCATTAATTTGCAAAGATTATTAGCAGCGGACATTGATGCAGGCAGTGAATACAGGCAGCCAATGCAAGACAGTAAATTATTTCGGTGATGATGGATAAAGCTTGATGAGCGAAGTTATTATGGTAACAACCGTGACCACACGCTAATGCTTCGTATTTCGGTTAAAACGTGGGCGTCAGTGACGAACTGTACATAAATGTGAGGAACAAGCGACTGAAAATATCTCGTTTACTAAGCTCATTCTAATTCTATTAAATCCCGTGGAAAAAAATTGAGAATTTAGTGTAATTATTTTTTAAAAAATTGTCTAGTCTAATATTTTCTTTCCTCTGATAAACGCAGCTCTACCATGCTAAAAGGCAGATAACTCATTCGATGAAAATGAATGATAACTAGGGAAATAGATGGTCAAACTAATTTTAGATGGAAAACCTCATAATTTATGAGCATGATTTCTTGTTTACGCTTGTGATGAAAAAAATAAACTATCATGATTAAAATTTATTAACCATGCTTTGCATCTGCGACGCATATTCCGTGATAAATAATTCAAGTCCATTATTCGGATGGATTTTTATGTGACATAATGCTTGCAGAGAACTTTGGGCGAAATGTTGAAGAAGTGCGTGAAAACATTTATCAATTGATTTCGAAATTTGCAGATTTCGACAAAAAAATTTGTTCATGACACCACTTCGCCCATTTCACTTAATTAAATAAAGGATTAAGGATTAATGTAACGAGGGTACCTAGCAAACTTTCTGTTAATAGTCATAATCTTCTGTGTCCAGTGAAGGAAACAAGATCCAGCTAAACTCACCGACCGTCAGAAGCGAATTTCAAAGAGAATAAAAAAAAGAAAAATCACATAGGATAAATTTGACATTTGAAGAGATTAGATTAGACCTCTGGGCTGAACATACGGGGTTGAATAATCAATGAAACATAAAAAGGGGAAGGGGGGGGGGGCGTCGAGAACAGAAACCGAGTTCATGCTGTTCAAGCTCGAACTCGACTAGAGAACAAGTCGGAATCATAGTCCAATTTGGTTGATGATTGTTTCTCATAATGTCGAATTTGTTTTTAACATGTTGCCGTCCGAATGAAGCCAACGAACTTTGTCGATCTGGAGATATAGGTCTTGACCTAATTCGGCAAATAGGGAGATCTATAGTGAGTCATATGGACTCAAATGGGATATTTTACCCACTCCCAAAAAGTGAGAATTTTTCGAAAGGGTCGACAGGAGGTCCTGGTTTCATACACTGACGGCAGCATATAAGTGTTGTATATAGAAGAACTTAATTCGATACTCACCATCATCGGATATATCGCCTGGAATACCCCGCGCATGATTCGAAGGTGATGGTGACACTTGGGACATGTGGACTTCGTGTAGAGAATCTAAACTGCCGTATCTCGTGGGGGCCAGTGACTCCATCGATGGCTGAAGGAGAAGCAAATTCAACACATTATTATTATCAATTAGTCGTTCTTGAAATATGTCAATGAGGTCCCACAGTCAAATGAGCGATGCTACAAGCGCCTAAGATCGTTGTTATTTACAATTTCCTTGGGCAATTATTTCGGAAATGAATGTTAAAAATATGTTTATGGAAATCTGATGCGTAATCGAACGAATTTGTGCGGTATATATATTCATTTTTCTATAAATAAAAAATTGCAAAAAAACTAAGCGCTTTCTCACAAAAAAATCTTTCTAAAAAAATTAATCAAATTTGAGTTTCAATTTTCGGTTCAATAAATAAAAAAAAAAAAAATTGGGTTGAAGTTAAAAAAAGGGAGCATTGTTTTTTAGCTTGAAAATTGCATTTCTAAATACATGTACTACATACTAGACATCATTATTTTTTCCTCTTAGATAATTAAATGACAGTTGCCTTACCTCATTATCAGTTTTAAATTTCTTAACAATTCCATTATTAATCTTCTCCCCAATAATACTGCTCAACTGGCTGCTGGCCTGCGCCTTCTGACTGACCGTGGGCTGTTGCTGGATAGCCATGGAGATGGGTGTTTGTCGTGTGGAGGATTTTGACCGGCTCCTATCATTATCCGCAGAAGTTGTTGTTGATCCGTCGTTGAGATTGGCGAGTCGATGAGTGAGATACGGTGAGGTTACAGTGGACTCGACCATGCCATCGAGAATATCATCGGTCTCCATTTCTCGTTTCGCCAGTTGCCACTCCATCTCGATTCGCCTCCTGTCGCCTTCCCTCTTCTCCGCCTCTTTTCTGTGTCGATACTGGTCCCTCTGGAGCATCGCCTTGGTCTCCTGCTCGAACCTTCGTATCCTCTCTTGCGTCGTGGCGCTCAGTCCCGCGTAGGTTCGGATCACCTCGTCATTTCCACTCTGCTTCGTATCGGTCGATGTATTCGATATCGTCGATATGGTATCCAAGCTACCGGAAGTTATGTCGAGAAGTCTTGAATTATCCAAATTTGAGGGTGGTGCGGAGAACTGCTGGGGAGAGCGACTTGACAGACTTCCATCCAGCGGACTCACGTTTGCACTGTTCACGAGATTATTGCGCTCCTGTCGCTCCGGTGTGTGATTCGAATGATTCTTCGTCTCGTGCATCATTACTATTTCACTTACACTGCATTGACGCTCATTCAGAGCCATACTTTGACGCACTAGTGGCTCTGCTTCCTGCTTCAGTTTCGTCTGGGAAAATTTTTAATATATTGGATTGAGGGAGAAATTAAAAAAAAATAAATGCAAGTCACAATTACACAATCTCTGACTTCATGAACATGAAAAAAAATTTTTTCATTGCATTTCATGATTCTTTTTCCTTTCCCTCAAAAAAATTCTTAAAAATCTGGAAAATCTTTCAATACCAATCAATTGGTTCACCACTTCGAGAAATATTGATGAAATACGACTTAGAATAATGTACGAACTGAAGTACCAAACACTTTTCAAACTGGAATATATTGGAAAAGAAAATAAAGCCTAAGGAAGCAAATTTGGAAACCCCGTATTTTATATGCACAGAAGTTCCTATCTCGCGAAAAAAGTGACACGTTCCCCGTTTTTGCATAAATTTTTGTGCTGATTGTTTAGCAAGTATAATCATGTTTGCTGTGAATTGGCCCGCACATATCTACATCCAAATTCCTATGCTAATTTTATAATGTCGTTAAGATTGCTAGCACTCTGTTTTTCTCTGTTACAATTGCCAACATATACTAACTGAACTAACTGAACGATTCCGAAAATATCGAAAAACAACAATTGCTGGAGGTGATGAAATTGAATATAATTTTTGGACAAAAATGTTTGGAAAAAAATTGTTTGGGCCAATTATCGTATGTAGAATTTGACAATGGAAGATAAGATGGAGTTACTAACCTTGTCCTCTTCATGCTCTTCATTCTCCTGCTCTTCTTGTCCTTTCCTTCGTCTCTGGATTTTCCGGTTAGCTGCGGATATTATTGAAGATACAATATCCTTAGCTGAGACCATTTCACGCATGCCTGTTAAGGGGGAATAAAGTAAATAAAAAAAAAACTAAAAGCGGACAAAATTAAAATGAAGGGGAGATTGATGCTGACTACATTAAATAATAAATAAAATTGGGAAAAACTGGGGCATTTTCTATCTCTCAATGTTATAAAAAAAATGCTTATTTATAAAGTACCTTCAACTTTTTGGATGTTGTTTAGCAGTAGACTATGATTGTTTGATGATTCCATTTCACTTGCATCCGCTGGGAGACTCAGGTTAACGCTTAGTCTGCTCAAGTCGTCTAAGTCTTCTTCGCAGAAGAACCAATCGACCTAATAATTAAAAAAAAAATGTTGCATCAGATTTTAATCTACATTTACCATGGAGATACTCCAGATTTCTTCATCCCTGATTTCAAAACCTAAGTAATAAAATACTTTATCCCAACCCATAATTCCATACAAAAATTGAGTTCAAATAATAATAATAAAAAAAATTGAGTCGGGAGAAAAAAAACACACTCACATTGTTCAGTAAGCTCTCGACAATCCTACACTGATGTGACATATCCGTCACCATGGTAACCATATTATCCCTGGACCCACTAGCTCTAACAAGAGTGGGCCCAAAGACAATAGCCAAATTTTTCGCCTCCATTTTGTTGATTTCACTGTGCTCGACAACTCGTTTCAAGTGGAACATGAGATACTTGAGTGTCTCAAAGTGATGCTCCGGCAGATCCCTCAGTAGCTTTCGTATCGTCGCCATTCGCCTCTGGGGATCCTCAATTTTATCAGCATCAATGAACATTGGATAGAGGTCAGCAGTTAGCAGGGAATCTGGCAACTGGCGGAAGAATGATTTGAGGAGTGATGATATGACATTTACATCACTCCATCTCGGATCCTGCAGATTAATGCATTCAAATCCCTTATTAACACTCTCGGTAAGTTGTGAAATAGCAGCAGTATTCCCTGGCACTCGGTAGATACCGATGACCTCGAGGCCCCTGGCCTCCACGATGCTTGTGCACATTTCGACAATCAGGGGAATAAATTCAGAGAAGGAAGATACTGGGCAGAGTTCCAGGGGAACTTTGAATGTGGCCCCCTCGGGTGGTAGTGGAGCAGTGGGAGATGATGGCGAACCAGCCTGGCCATGCATACGCCTGAGCTGCTTAGCCACTCTACCTTTCCATGTTTTGGACTTTGGTGAGGCCAGTGGCTCTATTGATTGACTCGGCTTCCTCGTTTTATTCACCGGTGACTGACCCGTGGGCGAACGATTCCTGAAGGACGTCAGCTTTCTTATTCCCTTGTGACTAGGAAGGGGACTCAGCCTCTGACCGCCCTGGCCACCTCTTGGGGTGGTCGGGCCTGGGGTCTGTGGCACTGCCTGCTGTTTCGATGTACTCGTACTCGCATCCTGAAATTTGGGCAATTTTCTTATAAATATTGCTTGCCAGAAAATATGGATTGTAGAGAATTTTTACTTAGTTGCAGAAAATTTTGCAGACATCGACTGTTTGCTTCAGAGTGCGAGAAAAATAAGAACAGAGCTGTGGCAGCTGAATTAAAAAACTATGAATTTGTTGTCTGATCGGTAAAAGAGCAGTGAAAATTGATTAACAATCAGTCTTACTTTCTCTCAATAACCTACTGAATATTGATGAAAAAATTATTTTATACACTCTCGGTAGAATCACCTATATTAGGAAACAAAAATTTCCGGTGAGTAAATTACTAATCATTCAGTTCCATCGGCTGCAGTTTTATGAAAAAGCAACTCACGGTCAATCACCTTGAGTCATGGACGGAGAAAAATTTCACTCCAAATATGAAAGCAAACATTGTCTTTGGAAAGTAGTAAAAATATGTGTGCATTATCTTGAATCATAATTACTGCTCACGGCAGTGGATTGCCGGGTTGCTTTGTGGGTGAAATTGTCTCGCAATCAGAACAATTGGCAATTGTCACTCACCGATGGTTTTTCGGCGGCGGCGTGTTTGTGCAGAGCCCTCAACCACAGTGCCATAGAGGCGGCATCCTCAGTTTGCAGTAGAACTTCCGCTGTTGGATTAGCCACGCGCAATACATGTTTCCTTTTTGTGTAATCATCAGCCACATCCACCAGTGAACACCTCACTTCCACATTCTGTCCAGCATCGCCGTCACTAGTTGCTGATGGACTCTACAAGCAGTCAAGAATATTAATGAATAATTGAATTTCATAATAAATCTTACGTCATAGACGTGGTAAGTTGCCCAGGATAATTCGAGGGTTCTGGATCATCCACTGATCCTCTGAAGATTTGAATTTAGTCGCTTTTCACCTAATGTCGGTTGTCAGTGAATATGTAAAAGGCAAGGAAGGTAGCAGGATTTTGCTTCTTTTTTTTAATATACATTTTTTGTATTTTCCCAAGTTGACAAAAATCCCAAAGACTTAATTTTTACCCAAGAGCCAGTGGAGCCCCAGCGACGCAATCTTCTACCGAAAAGTCCGTGAGTACTGAAATGCAGGGGAATGCACGAGTAGGAGCTACTATCAGCACTAAACATGTTTCTCGAATTCGTCTCACTATATCTCTCCATTGAAACAAATTTTCCTTTTTTTTCTGTCGCTCTTATGTTTTATACTTTATTTTTTCCCGATCACATGTTACTGAATGCACTTGCATTCCACGCTGTTTAGCATTGAACTGGTGTTGCCGCCTCTAGCTCTCACTCACCGAGGATAGCCCCATCGGATTCCCCACCTCCGTCGGTATTAAAACGCACGCGAAAGAAATAAAAAATTAAAACGAAGAAAAAAAATGACGGGACCTTTCACCCAGCCACATAAGCTTTAAATTTATTATCGCTTATTTTTATGATCGCACGAAACACCGTCGATATTATTCGATAAATCAACTCCTTGTGTTTGTCTCGCTGGACTGGATTTTACAATTATTTTGAGTCCTAGTGGCTCTCCGCCCCCCACCCCCCCTCCTCCACCCCCTGTTCATCGTCCGTTATCTCAGTTTTTCCAGCCCACCGCTTCGCAATTTCTTTATGATGAATAGATTCTCAAGAATTTTAAGGTAAACATTCACTTTTTATATTTGTTTATTTTTTTTAGGGCTCCTATTGCTATTTTTCAGTGACTTTTAGGGTCCCTCATCTTCTGTAAGGTATTTAGATTTTTTTTAAATTTTGTTTGGGTATTTAGGTATGTTGAGCATCAATGTTTTCCGCAATGCCACATTATGTGCAGGTTTTAGGAGGAAATTCCGAATGAATTCAGGTGAAACCGTTCATAAACATGAGAAAAAACAGTGAAAAAAATTTCTTATCGGGTTAAAAAAGTCCGGAAATATTCCATTCCATTCGCATATTACAGTTACTCTGATGGGAATAGTGTAGATACTTCATTTTTTTGGGATTCAATCTCTCTCGCTCGAATGATACAAAGTGTCTGCCTCCATAAAACACAGAACCAAGCTCCTGGGTCTAGGTTGCGGTCGTCGATAAGGCGACCGCTGTTTCCGGTCGATATGGAGATGGACAAAAAATTTGCAATTTCTCGGTAGAAATATAATTTGTTTTTCGCGGTACACTCTGCGCACTCTGTCGCGATTGTCTCCCCCTTCCCTCTCTAATGTAATAGAGAACCTGCGACTGAAGAAATTTGTGAAGTGGTTTTGTACGAATTCGCCCGCGGATGATGAAGATAGGTGTCTCTTGAGGAATTACCACTGAAACTTTCCCGCGCAAACAACTCATCACGCGTTATTTTACTCTTTGGACTTTCTTATTACATTTTTTCCTCACCAATGATTTTTTCCGGATAAGCGCTAATGTATGAGACCAACAAAATCACTTAAAAAGCGAAATATTTTCCACTAGAAGTACTTTTCCCTGATACAATTGCGTAATGATCTTTTATTATTGCATGTTTCTCCATAAATTACTCCAATTACTCGATTTTAACTGAACACGAAAAGTAAGTTATACTAAAAAAGTAAAAGTTTCGTTGATTCGCAGTCCGAGTTTCCCTATTTCGTTAATTCGGGAATGACCGCGGCGAAACGGCCGCGAATGCAGCCGACTGTGACGACGTTACCAGCCTACAAGTCATAGTGGATCATCTTGCCAAGAAGTTCCATGTCAACTAGATAAAATAGCCCCCATGAGAATTAGGAATGATGAACAACTATCGGAAATCGACTGTATGTTTGGCCATCGAGGACGTGCGTGATACGTGCGCATACGTCCCTCGGAATTAATTGAAGCGTTGTATGAATAAGGCGTTCACTACCTCCCTGATATGAATACTGTCGCGCTAATCTGACCCTGAACACTCGGAATTTATTACGGTAATGTCCAATGCACTTGTGGATGTAATTTCGCGATTTTCCTGTGAAATATAACGAATTAAATTTCACTTTTAACTGTAATCCATTCATAAACGAGTCCGGTGGCGCGTGCTGCGCATGCGCACTTCCGTTTTCCGCCGACTAGTGTCGCCTCGGTTTCCATCTTACATCCCTCGATACTTTCGATATATATCGATAGTTTCTTTCGTCTCTCCTTTTTACGATAGGAATGTAACGAATCGTCTTGCGTGAAAAACACTTCGTCAAAATAAAAAAATATTATAGTGTTTTTATTGCACCTCTCCAGCTGATTCATCTTGGCAGATTGATGAACTGTTGTGAGCAATTATCAGGCGTTTAAATCTTCTAATACGCTCATTATAGCAACTACTGTACATTAATTCCGATTATTTGATTATGAAAGAAAGGATCTCTAGGTACCCACAGTGACGGTCTCGACTCGCGGCTTTTAGAAAGCGTGAAATGAAAAATATGCGATTTTGTGGAGTCCATGGGTTTGGAACAAACGGAGGAGTGGAATAGTTGAGGCAGACTAACCTGACTATGGCGATCCTTATAAAAATATAGAATTGGACCTCGTAATACACCCCACACTTGTTTCCATGATCTATCTGTTGATCTCTGCGAAGAAAAAAAATGGTTTCATTGAAATTCCATTAATTACGTGTCACCTAAGTGATTTAATAAATGTTGAAGAATAAATGGAAAGTGAAATCGACAGGGTGATTAATCAAAATTAGACCACATATATTTTTTTCCATGCAAAAAAAAAATGTAAATAACGTGATTATAAATTACCTTGCCATCGAGTACTGTGAACTTAACATGAAGGGACCCCTCGCGTTCCACCGGTTCCACGTCCTTGGGTATACCACTGTCGTCGTGCAAATTCTGAATGCTGCTGCTAGAAATAAAAAGGACCACGTCATTCATCCGTTTGATACCAATGAACTTTCAGAAAAAAAAAAACCATTAACATTGACAGTAGCATCTTCAATCATTCCATCGATTAATCGGATTAATTAAACGAAAAACTTTCAACTTCTGTAAAGGTAATGAACAAGATCCCGATCTTCGGACTTTGCTCGTCATAACTTCACCTGAATTAGTTATTGTAATTAATTGTTCACATTGTTAGATTCTCAAACGATAACACATTCACATTTTTCTGTTTCCTTCATTATCTACACATTTTGTTTACTCGCATTACCATACAAGTGGACAGGCTGTAGTTAGTTCTGCGAGGAATTTAAAAACGTGATTGCCCTTGTGATTTCTAGCTGCGCATATCGACGGCCCTCTTAAAATGTATGGTAATCACAGATAGTCACAACAATTAGGTTATTACCACATGATAGTCAAACGCGTTTGGAATTGTGCCAAAGAGGAGAACAATTGGATTAAAATGAGGCATTAGTAGTTTTGTAAATTCCATAAGATGGTCTTAGGGGGAAGATATCAAGAAACATTTGTCGATAGATCATTTTTTTGGGCATTATTTCTCAATCCCAATCATGATCGTATAATTTGATAATTACCCACAGACCTGGAGTGTGCTACACCGGATGTTATCACCGTGCTTGTAAAAGCCGTGAAAAAAAAACAGCATTCCACGACCTCGCGGCCGTTCAACACTCCTGGGATTTTAACGGCTCGTAACGAGTATCGAAACACAGAAATGAATGAATCTATTCAATGAATAATTAGGATTGCGTCACAGGCAATCACTTTCCCTCTTTAAAAATTGTTAAAAAAATAATAATGAAGACGTTGAACTGCTTCACCCATTATCAAAATTATTGACAGATAGGAACGATAAATACGATGTGTAATCATTCTAATATTCTTTCTAGTATATCGTTTATGTGTGTTTTCTGTTTTGCCAGAGCCAATTATGGACACCAAGAAAATGCGACAAAATAAAAACAACACAACATTTCGCCACGTAATTCCAGACAGCAGTTGTTTTGTGAGTGGGTGGGTGCCTCACCGATGATTATGACGATGTAACGATGCCTGAGTTACGTCCTCGAAGATACGAAGCAGTGGCGTAATGTCACTAGGAAATAGTGGCGGTCTCCATCGTTTGTGTGCACTAGAATCATCATGTACTATTTTTTTGACATCCCAGATATTTTATCTTTAACATTTCTCCCTAATTTCGGGGATTAAAAAAATTTCATTGGCAAGTTTTCCACGAGTCTGGGTTAATATCAAGCTGAAATATCTCGTCGCATGTGATAGTATTAATTTTTTGTTGGGAAAATATGAGGATGGAAACATTATCACTCTTTCTCGAATATCAGAAAAAAAATGTAAAATAAATGTAAAGTGAAGTGAAATAAACAGCGTATTAACCTTTTGATAGCTTGAGCGACTGGTTCAGAATCGCTGAGCTCTAAGTCACTATCCACGTGCATGCGTTCGCCCCAGGTAGCTTTCAGATAAGACACTCGTCTAGTAGCTCGATCCTCATCGCCTAATGCAACAGAGAGATGAAAATAGTTTGAAAAAAAAAAATTACATTGAGCTTTGGAAATTATGATATCAGGCGGTTAGGGCGTGATTGTTGCCTGTGGCAAGTAGGAAGTGAAGTACTCACTGATTTGCGTATTTTTCTGTCGCCTTAACACCACTCCATTGGTCGCAGTTGTGCCTGGAGCTGTAAACATTAAATGATAAAGTAGTCAGTGATCGCTGGACCATTGATACTTGCTAGTAGAGGAATTACATTAATAGGTAACACCATGCCATTTGCCAATGAGTGCCAGCACCTCTGTTATTACAGTACCATGCTTGATTATTAATGCTGACTCTATGAGGCATTCCAAAAGCCCAGGGCATGTAATAATACTGTTACAGTTTCACTGCCTTATTCAGGGGCTATTTATGCGGCAAGTACCCTATCACCTCTAATTTTCTCGGACATCGATACTTGTATCGAGGCTCAACTACCCATTGCATTGAAAAAAAAATGATAATTTGAAGACTTAAATAGTAGAAATAATTAATCACTTGATGTCCTTTTCCATAAGTATTGAAAATATATGAGACCTCTTTTACCAATAGATACGTCTTTGGGGAGAGCATCAAGCCCTTCAAAAAGCCCTACTGACAAATTCTTTTGAATCAATTAAGTTTCTGAGTGAGCTACAAAATATTTACGAAGTTAATGTTATCAGCTTATTTTTAAAATACAATGATTCATTAGTGCTGCGTATTTCAGTGGGTTAAGTTTATTAAGTTTAACTAAGTATTTTAATAAGGTTGTGATATCATGAAAAAAAAAGGTAATGTCTTATTCTTCAAAATTCAATCCACAAAATATTTGAATATTTATTACTAGAATTATTGTTGTTAATTTATTAGTCTGTTTAGTGATCTCATTTGCCAATATGTACATTCTGACCTAGGAGTTTATTAGTCTCAGGACTTTGTGGCTCAGCAGTTGGCTCTCGACAATCTAAAGGGCGCAGTGGATTTGTAATGGAAAGCTGATTGGGGCGCACCGGTGGAGGTGGACTAATAATAACACTAGGTAGAGGCACTTGACCCTCACTCGTCACAATGTCCAGTATTGTTGTTGGAAATAGTGGTGCACTTAGCATTTCAGTTATCTGCCTGTCATCTTCTCGCCTCTCGCGCTGTGGCTCTCTCTCTGACATATCCATGCATTTTCACGATATAATTTTCGGTGATAATCTCGTAAAGTCATAAACTCTTGCAATAAACCCGTGATTTAAAGCACGGAGAAATGCAGGAATGTTTCAAGAATCCAGATAAAGTGTAATAAGAGTAATAGGAGAGGCGAGGAGCAGCGTAATGCACCATGAAGGCAAAGAAAAAGAAAAATATATTTACGATGCTTTCTATGTCTGGTAAATCCGTACATTTCACATTAGTTGATAATTTGACAGCTCAAGTTATTGCAAATGACATCTGCTCATTCGTTCTGATAACCTACAATTGCCACTTATTAAAAATGTGCATGAAGCGTTTGTAATAATAGCTTAGTGGAAAAAAGAGATCAAAATAAAGAATCAGAAAGTAGCAGAAAATACTTTGAAAGATGAATAGTTCCACGATATGCTTTATGGAATTATGTATTTACCCTCTATAAATTTAATTTTCCCACCTCTCTTATGTCTCTTTCTCCATTTTACCATGGACTAAAAATTGTCTGATGCTGAAGAAATGTAAATGACTAGAAAAACGAGTGAAATGACTAACTAAAAAAGTGTAAAAAAAATAAAATGAGAGAGAAAAAAATGGGATAAGTAATTCCTTGGCAGACTAACCAAGCTGACTTCTCACAGCCTGAAGATAGCTGTCTTGTCTCTTTGCTTTGCTGTTTCGTGCCTCAGCCTCCAGCTCCACTGGCTCAGTCTGCCAGGTATGCCTGACACCTCTTGGGGTCGTTCCACCTTTCACAGCCTCCCAAGATTCAGCACTATTGCTTCTCGCTCGCAGTCTAACCGGTTCCATCTCCACTGCTTGCTCATCTGATGACAAATATATTTATAGTACAAGGATTGCAACGCTGTTTAATAAATTCAACAGCAAAAACTTGTCTCGCCAATTTCTTCATTGTCTCAATCCCATTCAATGCAATCGATCAATCAATCAGTCAATCGAAATTAAGCATTTTGTTATTTGGCAAATGTGCACAATCATCAATTCATGACTGACGCGTGTATGTTAAATGTCATGTTTTTAGTCGAGTGCTATATCTATATTAAGGATTTGCAAGTGGGACAGTGTGTATGAATCATTGGAATTATTATTTGAAAGATCTATGAATAAATCAAAATTGTTTTTTTGGAAACTGTTCCACTTGGACATCCCAAGACACAATGTTAATTATAAAATCCACACAGAAACACCATTGAATTGAAAACACTGTAAAGCTGATAATTTAGAGCCTTGCCTCGCTCTTCAAATACCACTGATCACATTGTAAAACACAGAAGTTAACTTTTTTTTTGTTTTATAGAAGCACTACCTGGAAATTCTGAATAAGAAGCTGGGGGCTCGCAATGAATGTACTTGCTGCCTACGGGAATTATTCGATTTCCCGATAATCCTCTCCCTAGTTTATTTGTAAATTGCATGAAAAAAAAAAATGATGAATTATGAGAGTGGGACGCAGTTGAGAGATAAATAAGAGAATTCTCAATATAATTTGAGCGACTAACTGGACTGGTGAAAAGATTTGTGAATAATATAAGGGAGAATTTAGATGCCAAAAAAGGAGGAAAAAATAGTCACCTGAGTCTAACGATTTGCTCTCCCGATTAGTCGCTCTCCGACTCTCCAAGCTCTCAGCTTTAGACTCAAACTCTCGTTTTCTGACAGCAACGTTAGGAACACTCCTCTTGTTCGACAGCCTCGACAATTCGCTCTTATAAAGATTCGTACGATCGCTTGTGGGTTCGTCATCATCACTCAATAATCTTCCAGACTCAAATTGTTTAGCTCGCCTTGAAACAATTTGCAGCCCCTGCGGCACTGGCACCTTGTCTTTCTTATCAGGCCCTGGTGATGATGGTAGTGATGAAATACCATTCCTTCCCTCCTGCGCTGACCCCGACACATTCTCATGTATCCTCGACAGAGTCGTCATGAAGTTCTTTGCATTAACTCCCTTATCACTGGGCTTGCCAAATGAAAAGTGGTTCTCCTTAACAAATTGGCCATTAGGATCGCAGAGAGACGAGTAAAATCTATCCCTTATAGCCTGAGCGTCCTCTATACTGTTTGCACCATTCTCCCTTCCTTCTCGGCCCTCAGCGTCATTATCTGCCTCCCTGATCCTCTGGTCCCCAGGCTTTCCATTCTTCATCCTTTCCCCCTTATTCACATTCTGATCACTGCTATCACTCGGCGGCCAGACCTGCCTCTGTAGTTTTTGAGGTCGCGCATAGAATTCTCTCTGAATCACTCCCTGATTCTGATTGTGATTTTGGTTTTGGTGAAGGCGCGATTCGTCGGGCAATAGCCAGCCCGTTGGGTGGCTGGGTCGCCTGAGGAACTCTTCCTTCTGCTCAAAGCTCTTCCTCAGTCTCGTCATGATGACAGAGTCATCTGAACACTCATTCCCCGTCAACGTGGAATTGGAATCATAGGAGGAGACGCTGCTGGCTTTGCTGGCAGGAGAGGAGTCTCTCCGAGAATCGATACTCAGGCGAGACTCCGTAGGAACCTCGTGATCAGGACCACTACCCTCACTGGCTCGGCGAGACACTACTCTACGTCCTGGTCGATAGATTGGCACCTGGGGCTCAGCACGTGACACTGGATACTGGTGGTCCAGGGACTTGCTGAAGGTCCCCGTTAAGTCTGGACGTACCTTCTCGTATATGGGATCTTTGATTCTGTCGTAGATTTGCTCGCTGCTGGGGCGAGAGTAGATTGATTCAGGGCGTGTTCTGTCGTAGAGATCGTAATGGCCGTCTGGTGATCGGTATGCCGAGTCCTCCTGTTGGAGAGAGCGACGCTGACCGTCTGAGCGGAAGAGTGGAACTTGGTTGCGGGACTCCAGGGGACGACGCTGTACGTTAGGCGCCGAGGCCATTTTAATCGATGCCTGGTCTTTGAACGCCTCTTGGGTATGGTAAGGAATACCTGTTCCCTGGTTCTCAGAGCCAGGTGGAGAGCACACCCAAGATTGCCGTGAGCGTGGTGATGGTCCTGGAATCATGCTCATTGATCTTCGTTGTTTCTGAGAAATACGCTCGGGGGAACGCAGGCGCCCTGGTCGCTGATTCGTCTCGGGATTGTGAGCAGTTTCGCCGAAATACTGCAAGATAAAGATGCTATGTAGATGTCTTTAACGCAATTCGGAAATGCGAAACGAGCGTTTCGACAATAGTTCCTTTTCCGGACAGTGAAAGGTCAGAGGCAATGGTTTGATCTACTAAATCGTGAATCTGTCTGAGGGTGTCTATGAGTTACGAAATTTTTATGGAAGTCGTGGTGAAGTTGAGGGCAAGAAACCTAATTTGATTTGTTGTCCCTTGAAGGAGTATGCAGACAATTTTGTGAATGTGAATGGTTTATGACCTACCCTTTGTAAAATATCGTCTTCTTTAGCAACAACGAGCAATCTCAGCCAAGGTCCCGCTTGCTGTATTCGTTGAACAACGCTGGCGTACTGTTCACCTCTGGTTGGAACTCCGTCCACGGATACCACTCTATCACCGGTACGCAAACCCGCTTCGGCAGCTGCTGAATTATTACGCACTTGTTTCACGAAGATTGTGTCCATCGGCTCGTCAATCTTCGTCCGCTCGTGTCCCGGCAGCATCTGCTTTAGTGCAAAAAAATGGATCATATAGAGACGGGTACTAATTAACGTATCAATCACATTTTGACGGGCTCTTTGGGTAATGAAATTACTTACGCAACAGGACTCGGGCGGATAGACGATGAAGTGGCGCAGAGTGAATCCAAAGCCATTCTCGCTGCGTCTGAGCAACAGCGTTCGTGGACCACGTGGTGGTGAGCTCTGAGTGCCTGATGATGGTGCCGGAGGTGGCGGCGATGCGGCCTGAAAAATAAAAATAGACAATCAAGCAAAGTTCTACTAAAAATTAATTAGAAAATGAGGAAATCCATTTCTTTGTCGATAATTTCATCTCTCATACAAAAAGCATTTCCGTACAGTATCATAAAAAGTCACGTTTCCGAGATAATTGGCCGGCAAACGTATGTATCTTTATTTTATAACACTGTGCAAAGACAAATTGTTCATTTCCGGTTGAACTTGGTGATACCGCTGGATTCTAAATTGAAACAAAACGACAGCGGATATGCATATACATGTGTGAAACATCGCGTGCCACTGAGATGTCACCTTGCCAAAGCGTGTCATACAATCCAGCATCCCAAACTGTTTCATCCGCTCAATACGCACATACCATCACTATATGGGCATTAGGTAATATTCTAAACCAGTGTACACGCCTGCTCCGAGTGCCTCCAGCCTCTTAATGACCTTAATTGTGTCGGTTCAGTGCTCAAATTGATTTCGGCTATCATAATAGGCAAAGTTACTTAACCCGCAAACGAGGATAGGGGAGAATATTCACAAATGTTGAGGTACGATGACATTGAAGTTAGATCGTTGAAGTTTTTTCTGACTGAATAGGATTTTTTTTTGATGTTACAGAATAAAAGGTCCATTCTCAGTCTTCGTAATCAAGGAAAAGAATTTCCCCCATGTTTTTGCAAGTCGGCAATTTTGATGATGGTGGTAGAGATTGTAATAATGGTGTGTGCTCATGGATCTGTATGATCCATAGAAGTGTGGGAGTCAAGTATGGCTGAATGTGCTTGTATTAGTTGAAGAAGTTTGGACTCCAACTAAAATGACAGAAATTGACAGCGATTACTTCGTGCAAAATCGAAAATCGTTACACACACACACACATTGAGCCCTAAACCATTTCAATCATCTCGGCTTTTTTCCTCGAAATATTTGAATACCAATTAAAATTCCCCCTATCTCACAGCTACAGAAGCGCGGTACATCCCCCCGCGTCAGTTGCTGTTTCTCTTCGCGTAATAATTTTAATGGCTCCAAGGCACATTACAGTAGTAAGATAAATGAAGAAGTAGAAATAAATGCGTGTATCCTGGGGAAAACTTCGCAAGAACTATAGCAATGCCCACGGGTTTGCACTTAATATGTATAGTACTGGCTACGAACCGGCTTCTTTTTCTTCGCCTCCCACCCCCTCCCCCCCCCCCCCATTTTTTCGAGACTTTTTGCTCTCATTTGTTGCGTTGTTCTGTTTTGTATGTATCCCGACGGTTTATATTTAGAAAGAACATGAGCGGCTTTGCACCGGTGTCGGTGTACTCCTAATCCCAGTTATACGAACCCCCGGAGGAAGGTGTAAAAGTGCTTGGGGGAGGTTCGAGGTGTGATTCAAAGTGTCTGATCGATTTATGATTATTTCATATTTTCTTTGCGTCATAAATCATTGGTGCGCTGTAAATGCATATGACTATTGTCATTTGTTTGTGTAATTACTGCAAAATTTTTGACGAGTGGCAATATTTTTTACGACTTATATATAGGAGTCCGGTGGCACGTGCTTCGCCCGCGCATTTCCGTTTTCCGCCGCACGGACTGGTGGCGCGTCGGTTCCGGTCTTACGCTTTTCGATAATTTCGATATCCATCGTTTCTCGTCTCTCCTTTTTACTATAGGATTTTTACTTGTTATTACCACGAAAGGTGTTCGCAGGCGCTCGAGTTTCAATGACTAACGGCGGGCATGAGCATCTTGACGGGTTTCCACTGGTGGTTTTCTTTGGTGGTATAACAACGAGAAAAAATTGACAGGTATATCGGGTATTGAGACAGCGTGAAACCCATTTCGACAGATGTGGGTAGACCGATGGACTAGATCTTATTCTATCTATGTGCAATCGCCGTTTGGAAAATGGCGTAATTGGGGGATATAATTTCAACTGCACTTTCCATCCGTGTTATAAAAATAGAATAATGGTTTTCCAATTGGAAAAATTTGGAGGGTAACTTTTGAAGATATAGCACCAAGGAATATCTGGAATAAATCAATTTTTGGTAGTTAAAAAAGAATAAGATCTCATTGCATATGTTTTATCATTCTAGAAATGTGAGTTAATGACAGTCATAAACCGCTTTCGATTTGATATGCTGCCAGGGGATATCCGAAAGATGCTTGATCACGCTCGAGTGCGCTTAGACTTGGAGCCTGTCAACGAGTTTATTATGTAGCTGTCTTTAACATATTGCGCGGTCTGTTGTTAGGCCTCCTGGCCGCGCTCAGACTCTACGGAAATAATCATATATATGGGAACACGCACTTCTTCAATGCACCTCCTGTCTTCAAAGTCGTATATCTGGCCCATCCATAATTTCCCCTGTGGTATACCCAAATGGACCTTCAGCCATTCCGTAACAGCCAACAGTTGAATAACGTAACGCACGTTTTACTCACCGCTGTATACATATAGACATACATTTATGTGAATACAGTCGGGTAACAACGAATGCATTCAGTGTGATGTACGAAACACATCATACTTCAGCAATTCTCATTACTTCTGTCTTACTTTGTTGTACTTCACTGATAAATGTGGAATAGTACAGAATAAATAGCCATTCATGTGGCAGAGATGTTCATGATGATGAGAGAAATACTGTTGACGCATAGTCCACTAAATAATATGGGAGTAACCCAGGAAAATTGTGAACAACGTCAAATCAGCCATGCAATCGGTGGACTATATCGCTCATATCAACCCAAGAAAAAAAAAGAGAAGAAAATGCCGAAAATACGTTTGTTTTGGAGAAAATTTGGAGAGCTGATTTCACATTTTCATTCTGTTTTAGTGACGCAATTAAAATTGTTCCATTAAGGTTGTCGTGGATGCAGACTAGGACACCCTCCTTGCGACTTCGTTTCGGCTATCTTTGTATATCAATACCAGTATGAAAATTACAAGATCATCCGTTTACACTTTACAGTTCAGTAGATTATTTCCTGAACTATAGAAGAAGATCGTAATTACGGAGGTTACCTGTAACTCGGGCATGTAATAAGGAACTTGCATAATTTTTTTCTCTTCCGTTTTTTTTCCTTTCCAGTTTACTCACTGGTATTAACAACAAATATTGAATGGAAAAAAAACGTATTCGTTTTTTCCTTTTTAATCATCTCAAAATGTTACCACCAATATATTACATCAACGGTGCATAAGTGCTCAGACACTTGATCATCATCTCCAGTAAAATTATTTCCCAATTTTAACAATTCATGATAGATTAATAATTGATCCTTTTCAACTAGAATCTGCATACAAATTGTTGAGAGCTCGTGAAGTTTTAGAAGAAAAAAAATGGGCGAGTATTTTCTTCAGGGGGTGGCCCGGGGGGGGGGGGGGGAGGGGAAACCCCCGATTTGTAATTCCCTGACATATGCAACATGTTCCTACAAGATCTATAGTACTCCAAGAATTTGTCTTCAACAACAATATAATTCTCCTAAAAATACCCACTGACATTTTCCTCTAAACACGATGGGGCTTTATCGCAAGATATGTCCGAAGCAATTGGAATTCTCCACTTAAATCTATAACTACCTATTTTACAACTAAAATCAAACGAAGACTAGTTGCTGAAGTACGGAAAACCATATAACAATAAACAAGGCAGTTAAGGCAGAAGGGGAAGAAAACAAAGCGTTAAATAATGGAGGGAAGAAGTATGAGTGAGGTGTCAAGGACGACAAGAGGTGATGCTTAAATGGCACTATTGGCGTTGAACAGTTAACGAGGGAATTGTCGATTGTTCCGATAACGTGAGTCTTTTCTCAAGTGCCCTGAGAGCCACCACAAAAGCAACTTATATCTCATCAGTGATCTCCGTCACGACTGCAAGTCCAATTGGTACTCAGGTCATCTCCGATGAAACGGCATCCTCAAAAACGATGACATTTTACGTTACGTCAGTGGGTCAAATATTTTTTCGTGTAATCCTGATCTCGACTTGCTTGTCCCTAAAGATTTTCGGAAGTTTCATTTAATTTTTTTAAAGAAATCATTGTGAAGCATCTGAGATCCGGCGATTTCCCCTCTCCTGGAGGATAGTATGTATGACCTTTCTCCCTGGAGAAATTAATTATTCCACTACCATGTCCATAGGTGATCGCTAATAATAGCCGGTAGCATCGAACAGCATCGATCGGCTTGGAGCAAAAAAATAATGAAACAAAAATAGAGAAAATAGAGGGGAAGGCGTCCGTTATATTTGCCCCTGGTTCGCTCGCATCCACTCTGGGGCCGGCTGTTTTCAATCACTTGACGAGAAATGTTTGCTGAGAATCCGATAGCCCAATGTACTAACAATTCTTAATGGTAACGATCCGTTTAACGTCTTGTATACGTGAAGTAAAACACGATGATTGGCTTGAGCCACTGAATCGTCACGGCCGCACAGCCACCGGCTTTATCTCACCTTGCTAAACTCCCGTGGTGAAGTCGGTGGACCGGCTATCCCGACATATACCCAATTGCATGGCTGTTAATACCGTAGCGTAACTGTGCTGGGATTTATCGAGATCGCATCTAACAATTATTTACGCGTTTTCTTTTTTTTTTGGGTGGGTGTGTGTGTGGGTGGGTGGGCGGGGGGGTGGGTGGTTGGGTGGGTGGGTGGTTGGGTGGGTGGGTGGGCGGGGGGGTGGTTGGGTGGGTGGGTGGGTGGGTGGTTGGGTGGTTGAGTGGGTGGTTGGGTGGGCCGGTGGGTGGGTGGGAGGGCGGGTGGGTGGTTAGGGGGTGGGTGGGGTGGGATTGTAGTCTGAAATATCTGGGAATGGGAATCAACGATGGCGAGTTTTTAGTCGACTTCTCTATTGCAGACGATTCTTCACATGCAAAAAATTAAATAAAGGAACTTGTTATCAGCAAATTATTGGATTCACCATGTCTATGTTCAACAACTGATATCCGAATTAATGCGCTTATCATTCCGATTATATCTATTAATTGATAGCATTTATTTCTGGAATAGTTCCACCTGAATGATAGTAACAAAATTATCTTTGATCGAAAGTGGCTACTTTACAGCACCAGGAATTAATCATATAACCTTCCATATTGCAAGGCGGTATTTTATCGATTTTACACGCAAATTGACGGGCTTTAATAGCCCTTATCTCTGGTTCCCATCAAATCTCAATCCTGAATTCTATTTGAAATAACATCCGGCTTTGCATTATGGAGTGATAATGATCAGCGTGAAACTGTACACGTGAAAATGAAAGGAGGAGGAGTGACATGTAATATGAGCACTGGATTTGTCGGTTGGAAAACAGCGAAAAAAATACTAGAGAAGCATGTGGTGACGCGCAATTAACGTCCACTCGTGAATCTCCGTAAATATTTGCGCGACTAAACTTGACGCGTCGCTGGTGTTTCCGTGGCTGTTTTTTTCATGTTTAGTGAAACCCAATACTGATGTTAAGGTTAGTTACCCAGGTCATTTCGCGAGTTGGCATTATTTATTATTAATTTGTGTATTTTTCATTGCTACAAGGGCACTTTTTTTTGCTTGAAGAAATTGCCCAAGTGCTTTAGTGCTTTACATTTTTAGTGATATAATTTTTAGGAACAATATACATTGCGGGGCAGGTGATAGAGACTCATTATGCAAAGACTCCAGGAAGCTTCCGGGACGGACCAAATGCTTGCTTACCATCTTCCTTTCCATTGAATATATTTTACACACACTGTTCTTGTTCCCAATGAACATGAAAACAACCCTTTGGAAAGAAGCCGTCACGCATGAAACGGAGCTGCTACCCTTAATTATAGCGGGGCACGTGTGCGGTTCGTCGATCCAGTCACTGTGTTTACACACTGTATAGAGCACCCCGTAGAGGACTTTTCGACGCGCATCTCTGGAGAACGAAATGCGCACGAATATTGTTCCACGAATGATTTAACCGAGCGATACTTTCATGGCGGCTTGGAAGGGTCGTTAGCCGCCAACCAATTACGCTGCAAGACGCTCGTCGATGGATCCGAATAGTTTTGGAATAGGTATGTTCTACTGATATTTCTTGATTAGTGAATTTCTGAGAAAAATAGGAAAAACAATAACGGAAAATATAACATGTGTAATTCAGGAAAAAATGAACCTAATAAATAACCTAGTTCTTTGAGGCTTTACAACTTCTTGTTGTTTATTACAACAAACTACAAGGACTTGTTATTTCGTCTCGTTATTCCTCCTGCCGATCTCTACCCATGTTTGCGAAATACATGAGCATAAAATTCAGGATGTCAGCGACTACCTAGGCTCGACAGGAGTTATGATCATGAGTTTTCAGAATTTATTCAGAATCAATGAATTGTTCATGGTGTACATTCATGGTAGTTGAGGGAAAAGCTACACGGAGTTTTTTATGCAAATTATTTTCGATGAATTTAATCTTCATGTGAGAACGAGTAGGAACACTTAGGCGATTTCACTCATGTAATTAATCGCAATTATTTAACGACTGCCACAATCTATGTCCTCAGAAAGTGGTTCAATGCAGTGATCAAAATACACCTGAGTGACACACTATATGTGCTGTGGGGTATTACATGTCAGATCGATAAATGCCGGACACTTCGACAAAAAATCGCGTGATGAAAATCTCGACGATGAGCAATTATTTTTGGAAAATTAAGCTCATTAGGGGAAAAAAATCTTCCTCAGTGGAAATTGCGGAATCGCTGCTCTCCCAGTATGCTCACACTTCCCTGGACTCATATCTCCAAAAAAAACGCATGGCTTATCTACTACTTCTCATTGTCACCCAATAAACCTCCATATCATATATCAATGTGTGTCTCGCTGTACTCGTACTACTTGAGAACTTCGTGGACCTTTTTTTGTATCAGATGAGATAATAATGTCAGATAGGCAACGTCGAGAAGTGGATGGTTAAAAAAGCGTGAAGAAAAACAGCGTGAAGTGAGTGTTACAGAGCGAAGATTGAGATCATATGTCGCGGGACAAATTGATTGATGAATATCAGAAAAAAGGAACAGCGGGTTGTCACATGCGCAGTAAAAATTATGCCTCCAAATCTTGGTCTCCCTGGACCCGTGATTCTGTTTTGCTTTTTGTTTTCAGGCGCTTTTGGTTCTGAACTAAGCCACTGTAGAGCCTTGCCAAGAATTTTCAACGACTGAGGGGTGTATGGAGAAGGTTGAAGAGGAAGTTAGGAGTTAAAATAGCTAATGGGGGAAAAAGGGATCGACTGTGGCAATAATCCAGAACGTATTATGCCAAAATTTCGTAAAAAGATGAATTTTGGACTGAAATAGAGACATTCCTTGAGTGGTAATTTATTTTTAGAAATTTATTTTTGTTAATAGGGCGGGGGGGGGGGGGGGGAGGGGAATTGATGATTGTGGGGTGGAGTTGGAATGCGGGAATGGTGGAGGCGAGGTGAAAGGTTAGATGAAGGCATGGGCCTGTGGCTGGGGCCAGAAGGTTGTGACTGGGTCACGCCATCACTGACATGCCTTAGGAGACGATTGGCCAGGTGCATTTGGCCAACCCTCCAGTAGTCGCGCTGTTCTCCGAACATTCTTTAAGCGCGCAAAAATTTCGCACATTTTCTCTTGGGTGAAGTAGTCTAAGCTTCCATGGGTGGAGATAGAATCTCTAATTTTGGACGATTGGATTTTCAGGAAAGATCTCGCAGTCTTAAACTCTGTTTTTTTTCCTATGACTGGGAAAGTAGTGTACGGTATGTCTGTACCATGTTTAAAAACAATTGCAAATGCTTTTGTGTTCTATGTTAGAAGCACGCGCCCACCGCCGTTGCTCACTTGACTTTTCGTCTAATTGCTGCGGCCGTTTATTACCCGCGATGTGCACACCAGCTGTCACGAAGCAGCGAAAAACGGCGATAAAATGAAGGAATAAAAAGTGGGATATGTGACAAGTCGCGGGAATTATACTCGCACGCAGAGTTCGTGTCACCAAGCATTTTCCCTCATCCTTTTACCCCATTTTTCCCCGCATCCTTGTTGGTTTTTTTTTTGTTCCTAGTGCTGATAAAAAAAGCGCCGAGGCGAGCAAATGTACCCGCCATCAAAAGACACTCTCTTTACGCTGTCGTTTTCCCCGAGCCAGTAAATAAAGTATTCTCCGGCAATATACATACGAGACCACACCGAAAACAGTAGCCACATTCATGGAGTGACTTAATGGATGACTATGTTTAATCAAAAAATAAATTTCAAAAAATACAAAAAATATTGCCTAGAAAAATGTCAATTTCGCATAAATTTCCAGGGGGGAATAAAAATTCAATTTTCGAATAAAAAAATATGCCTGGCGCCGTCTCTTGAATTTTCATTCACGTGTACCTCCGGGGGCAGGGGGGGGGGGGGGGGGAGGGGGGAATAATATGCTTGATCGACTCACGCAGACAATTTGCCTCGTCTCGTTGTTATTACAATGTTTTTACTATTTTTCTTCCCCTCTTTGCTCGGCCCGATTTTTTTAATCGTGCAAATTGCAACGCCGTGAGCCGCGCACGCCGGCACCGCCCCGCAACGTCTGGCCACGTATCTCCACTGACTCTCTCGTGTGGCGCCGATGATATGGCCATATATATCGTCAATAAAGAAAAAAATAATAATAATGAAGTAAAAATGTAAATAAGAATTGAAGTATGAGTGAGATAGGGGAGAGGAGATACTAAAAATGAAGAGTATAGCACAAAATTTTCACCTTCCTCGACATTTCGCATCAGGATACGTTTGCACTGATCATTTTCTATCCACCAATTCCTTTGAAGAAGAGACCAGTTCATTTTTTTCCGCCCGAATTCGAGGTTCATCTGAGCTTAAGGATATTCAACCCGTATAGTCAAAACAAAAGTTTATGACTCTTTCTATAATTCGTTATATTTATCGCCAAGAATTTTCAATTAATATTTTAATGCGTCAATTAGTTGAAGTGATAGCCATAGAACATTATTATATTGTATTTGATTTTGCGAATCAATATTATATTGTTTAAACAAATTAATGAAAAAAAATTTTGGTCAATCGTCATGAAATTTTTACCATTGTTTTATATCTGCTTCAATACTAAATTTTCAAAATTTCACCAAATTTTTATATTTTGAATTGTATTTACAGAAATTTTTATTTTTCCCATAATAGGCCGTGTTAATTGAAAACTTTGATAATTAATAACCACAAAACGGTATTGTGAATCAATCTCAAATTTCATACAGGCAGCTGCTACCGCTTCAAAAACATTATGTCAAAATTTCAGACAATTCCTATATCTTCGCCAATATAGGTGGAATATCCTTAAAATGGACACTTTGATATATTAGGGATTGATATATTATTTCTGAAATAATAAACAGTTTAAGACACCACAAAAGACCAAGTCACCACATTCGTCACTCGCTAGTCAACTTTCATTTTGCAAATATAATTTTAATACGAAAAAAATGATATTGGTTTCGGCCCGAGATTTATGATGGACGTGCTCACCCAAATGGTAATGATCAGAGTGCTTTACGAGACAGGAAAGCTCCTCCTTTACTCGCTAATGAGAAAGCCAATGTTAACTCCGCGAGTACGCCGTCCAATGTTAACTGTCCCAACTGCATGGGTGGGAGACCCGCCGCGATTTTTCTACGTCGATCTACAATAGTCGATACAATTTCGAATTTCCGGTAAATTTTCTCCGGAAGTGCCTCTGGAAATCTAGTCTACTCTTTAACTGATTTCGAAATCGTATTTAAGAATATCTCTCAACCCTTAACTGTCCACTCCCCCCCCCCCCCCCCCCCAACATATCTGACTTATGGGATCGCCCTCGCTGAACGGGTGACCTGAAACTTGAACCTATTTTGACTCAAAATTTGGTCTAGTTATTACTTATTGTAACTTTTACAACATGAATTAGGCAGTGCTAAGTACTTTTCTTTTTAAATAGTAAAAAAAATACATAAAACTTTATAATATTTTGATGCTATAAAAAAATTAATTGAAAAATACTGGGGCCATAGTGACCCCATGTGGTCAGTTAGGAGTTAAATTTTTCGTTATTTTGTTAGATTGAAGGGCGCCATGTATAGAGACATAAGTCAGTCTGATTTAACCCTAATATACGATAATACTAACTGGGTCGAACCACGCACCGCGGTTTGTTCCCCGCGCTCTGTCATGCTATCCGATTCCGCTCGTGTCTGCTACGCGAAGACGCAATGAAATTAATTCCTGTCACATGTGATGTCCATGGAAAAATGCATTAAAATTGTGTTTTTGTCGATCACTTGACATTTCCTCAATTGTGGAAATTCATAAGAATGTAAGAGTTAAATCTATATATTCACGTTTATCAGATATATATATATATATTAATGCAACAAAAAGGCGAAAGCCATAGAACTCATTTGATTGGTAATTACAGAAAATTAGTTCACAAAATACTGAGCTATGCACATCTGGAAATGGGAATAAAAATGCATAATTATTATCAGGAGAAAATAGAAAAAAAAATGAAAAACAAACAAATAAAAGTAAAAAAATCACTATTTTATTGAGCAATGAAAACAAACAAGAACTCCGCAATTTAAAAACATTTCTCATATGTCGCCATTAAAATTCTAGTTGCATTTCTACTGATTTATTTGGGAACTTTCCTTTTAAAACTATGTCACATTTGCATTTATCCCGCCAATTACAATAAAAAAATGTTTGTTTTTTTTTCGTAATTCACAAACGTTTGTTAATGTGGTGCAATAATTTGGAATTAATTAATCTGAAAGGATTTTCCATTGAAGAGAGTCATTTATGGCAAATGCCATTCTCCTACAATCGCTTATAAATATTCCAAAGTTTATGTTACTCTGCGGCAAATGAATAATCAAAATTACATAATATCTGGGGATATGAAAGCATGGTATGCCCCGGTGTGTTTTTTACGGATCCCATTGCGCTTGTACGCGAGACGCTAATCGGGTAATTAATAGGGCTTATCGCTGGGCGAGAAAGCGAGATCGCTCCTCTCGCCCATTGGAATTTCGCACCATAGATCTAGCAGCAATACCCGCCTACATGAATCCAGTAGATCCAGCAATTTATCGGCTCCATTGGTGTCTCCATAGACGGATTTATCTACTAGGACTTTCCATCCGGAGATTCCTACGCTCAATTAATTTATTTTTTGTTTATTCGAGGGGCCATTGGAAATCGAAGGACTGTAGATTTTTATTTCCATCGACAGGAAATCGTGAATTATTAAATTGTTATCTTTTTATTTTTTTTTTTTAAGCTCACTTAAACCTTCAGGCTTACAAAGCTGTACAATTCGTAATTTTTGTCTGATGGCACAACAAAATAAGTCTCACTTGATTGTCTCAATGACTAATCATTGCGCTTGAAACTCGTGATTCAAGAGGTCAAGATTGTAATTTTCAAATCGTTAAGATCATTACTTATCCCCATAGTCATGAATAGAAAAAGCACCAGAACTCTCTAAAGTCGAGGCTGAGATGTGTGTTTAGGACCACTTAACTTTGACTCGTGAAGCGTGGAATTCATCACGATTTGCCTCGATTAAAGTCTCGTTAGAAGGGCCAAGGCCTAACTGGCTAGTTCACATTTCACATCTGGAATACTTTTCCTTTTTTTTCATTCTTTTGTCTATGGGGCACGCACTGGCGCTTCATTTGCATCAGAGCACCAGACAATGAGGCCGTGAGAGAAATAAGGGCCCACCAAAGGAGCCGGCCCCGTGTGCTATCGCAACCCGTTTGCTTGGAGATGCACACACGGTGGAATCCATGGCTGAAAGCCCTGGAGACATTAGTACGCCTGGTAACTATCTCCATCGATAATCGGAAAAGGTATTTCTCGAGAACCAACTCGATGCGCAGATGTAAATCTCTTTAGAATTGCCTTCTCAATATTTTTTTTCCTCACTTGTACATTCTGCCGGTAACCTAAAACAAATTAAGAGTCCAATTTGGCTGATTGGATGTGAGCTGAAAATGTGAATATTTTTGTAAATTTTCTCGAAATTTTTCATGATTGATGTGAAGATATTGAGGAAGACTTGCCATGATCTTCTACGAAAAAACAATTTTTCGTAAGCGGAGACTTGAATTAATTAATTAATTCCACAATAAATTGACCTTTAGGCAGTGATCGTGGTTATCACAAAGTGTTGTTTGTTAAATCTGATTTGCCACTCTATCATTTCATTTCACCATTCACAAACAAGACTAACATTATACACAATTAATAAACGCGAATTATTCATCAACGATACAGAAGAAAAAAACAATATTCAGCAGAAAAATATGTTTTCTCGGTACACTTGAGCTATGAATAGGAAAACGAGTTGATTAAATTCTCCAACGTGGAACTGAATAAATTAATCCGAGATAAATCGCTGGCAACAATTAATTTTGAATTTTTCCAAGCGCTCAGATGCGCGGTGCGTTCAGTCAGTATAAATCAACAAGTGAAAGTAAAAGGTTCAGAGAAAAATCCTGCGTTCTACTTATCGTCCTCCAACGGGATCTTCCTGAGATTGAATATTACATGAAAAAAAAAAATCATGGACGAAGCCATAACTGACGGACAATCCTGTTGTGAAAAGAACAATCCCAGAGTATATCGATTATCTCGCAATATCTCGAAGTTTTGTCACGCTGAAGTGCGCGCGCAACTGCGCTATCGTTGACACTCGTAGTTCATTCTCCCTCTCTCCCATTATCTATAGTAACAAGGAGAGACCGAAGAAAATATCGATATATATCGAAATTATCGAAGGACGTAAGACCGGAACCGACGCGACACCAGTCAGCGCGGCGGAAGAGGGAAGTGCGCGTGCGCAGCACGCCAAGCCGCGTTTGTGAGGAAAAAAAGTGAGACTGAAATTGATATTGCGTTATCACCCTTCAAAAAATGATAAATTTTTGCGCTTTTTACATACTTTTTGTACCGACAAACCTGAAAAAATCCGTATGTGCGAGAAGTGAACGTCGTCGCAATACTCGCAATTCATCATGATGAATTGCTGGAACCAATTGTGGTGAATGGACAAATGATTTAATAAACGGTAAAGTACGGTAAGTACTAGATGCCGAATTGGTGCGGGTGTTCGATTCTCAAGGGTGTCAGATGCGGCTGCGACAGGGACCAAAAATCCGCAGTCGATACCTCCCTACCTCCACCCTCCCGTGTGTGTGTGTGTGTGACACGAATCAATAGACTGAACAAAGGGAAAAGTCCCGGTGAATGGGAGGTGTGGAGGACAGGTGGCCGTGTCCGCCAGTGGAAGCGTGTCAAGCAGCCCATACGGGTGTCGGTGTAACAGCCGGCGCTGAATTTCCAACATTTCCAGTGGTGCTGCTTGAGTCTTTCAGTCTGAGAATGAAAATATTAAGGCTCCACTGATTATTGAATTTTCATTTGATTTTTTTATGAAACTTGGCGCTCTTTTTTGCAGATCCTCCATTTCCGTTGGTGGTTGGCGTCTGCTCCAGTTCACCCCAGAAGATGATTAACAATAATTAAACGCAACGAATCATCACAAATGAAACCGAAACCAGTAGTTCGAATGTGTTTGTATCTTCATGGAAGGCAGAGAAAAAAAAATCCCGAATTATAATTTTTATTTGTTATGTTCCCCAAGATTCAAGCAGCGTTTGCAGATTCTACTTGACATCTTAATGATGCAAGTTAAGAAAAAAAAATTGCGAAACATAAAATGTGTCTTTTTAGGTACAGAACATTTTCCTTTCTATGCAGTGCATCCAGGCGCAAAAATCCAAAGAAGAGCACATAGCTATGCAATATATGTGCCTGTAAGTCTCTTATCCATGCAGTGTAACGAAAAATACATCCTCATGCGGCAATGTGTTTATTAGCTCGTTGGTTTTAACATCATGAGCTAAAAACGAGTTCAATAATTCCCTGTGCTGATAATCTCTCTACGTCTTCCTAACTCTATTTCTACGAGGAAAGTGGGCCTATAAAGTTGACCCGTACATCACGATGCAAATGGGTAGTTTCGTATTTCCGAAAATTTATTTTGCGATGGGAGTGGTGGAATGCAAATTGCACCACATTGTATTCATCAAAATTGATCGAATCGGAGAATAAATCGATGAACGTACCCAGAGGTGGAACCCGGAAGAGTGTCGGCTTATGCAAATCTTCTTTTGGGGTCACGAGATTTGCCAAGGAGATATGGAAAAATCGGTGAAAACAAGTGGAAAAACATTGTACTGAAAATGGGAGGGGGGGGGGGGTGAAGGTGGTTTTCACTTGACTTTCTGTACGTACCCCTCTTTCACCCGGAAGATGGTGCCCCGTGTTCTTATGCATTTATGGGCGCGCAGGGGAGGCGCGGGAGCGCACCCCACTGGCTAGTGAAAATTTATACGTGTCCCTGCCGTCCAGCAACTGTTTTATATGTAATGCCACCAAAAACATGGCCAACAATGCCGTTATATGTGCACGTTCTCGCCACATGGGGCGAGAGAGTTGAGAATAAAATTCGTGATCGTAATAACATAATTATTCTATCGGTACAAAATCAAAGGTCAAGTGCAGATTCGTTGTTCATATTATTCTTAATGAATTTTCCATGTTGCAGATATATGCAATTGTCGGGAGGTTAAAAACTGGGATTTTAATATCGACATCCGACCAGGAAATGAGGGCTCTGAGCCGCATGGATTAACGCCCCAGTGTTCGCATCCATAAGAGTTTTTAACTGTCCATCTGTATCTCCCACCCTCCCCTCATTGCCCTCACCGTGTATGTGCATCAGAATGTTATTCAGAGCTACAACGGGCCTTCGTTCTGACGATGGGGCCAAGTCGTGTCGGTGGGGCTTATTCGGTGTGGCCGCAGTGTAACGGTATGTCATTCCGCGCACCCGCACATCAGTTTGATACACGGCAAAACCGCATCTCTCGATTTTTATATCGCCCCTCAATGGCTCAATGCTATGGTGTTTCTCAATTGCAATAAAAACGGTTGTCAGTGTCTCGTAAAGTTGCCTGATAGGAGATCTACACCCACGCTCTTGGTCCCCGCAGAACTTCCGATATCTCGTTAACCTTCCGGATTTACTTTATTCATGATAATTAAATAGATTTTTTTTTCTTTTGCACCTTAACCACCAGCAGCGGACTTCACTGACATTTTCGAAGTGTCGAAGAGAAATTTTCTATTTAACTGGATATTTTGTGTAAAATATTTTCTTGTACATTTTGTGAGGGCCGAAAAGAAACGGAAAATTCTTTCGAGTCATCAGGGAAAACTAGTGGTTGAGTATCATATGGTTCTGAATGAGAAGTAGGTCGAGACTACCTCGAGGAGGATGGATCGATACAAAACTGCCATCGTAGGAAGCAGAACTCGTAAAGCTCGGCTGTAACGAGCCCAGCAGAGACGGTCTAGAGAGTAATCCGAACGGAGAGCAAAATATTGGTCTTCTACAAATTGCATTGCAAACAGGAGCAGTTGCCGCCATTCCGAAAAACGTTGACCATTTGATCATTAAGGAATGCATTTGTCGAATACCATCAGCTCTATTCCATTTTTCCACCAGGGAAGCGGGATTTTTGAGGGGAAATGGAGATTTTCTGGGGTATATCGATTTGAAAGGTGATCGCTTGACGGATGCCACTCAGGTCTCACCCGGAGGCCTTCAACACAGACCACGCTCCAACAGTAGGAGCTTGACAGGGCCAGTAAACAGACATACGCGTTGCGCAATCTCTGGCTTTTCGATTAAATTTAGCGAACAGATATTTCATTATCAGTTGCCGGCTGTGACCTCGCGCATAAACATCGCTTACACAAATTTTCCGGATTTAGTTTAGGTAAATTAGGGAAATAGTTGAGTTAGGGAGAGATTAACGGAAGAGATATACTCTATAATGATGTCCCTTATTCTTTATTCAACATTTTAATAGTACGTGCAATAATGATTTGACTTTGTTTCAATCATTACGCAACCTGCGTCTAAGATATTAAGTATGAAAAAACTGTTAAGACAGCTTAATTATAGACAACTTCGTTCTCTAAAACGCGGGATTGTGACACTTCCTAATTCCTACCGTCACCCTAGATGTATTTGTAGAATGGCACAAGTAAAAAAACCATCTGAAAATACCAGTAATTATGTTGAACTCCTTTTGCAAGTAATTTCTTTTCATGAATGAAATTTTTGAGGAAGTTAGCACGTAATTCACCATTAACTTATAAATACAAGTGATCCCCCGCGCATTGTCCCCATTAATATCCATCAATTTCTCGACCTTCGCGTTCCAACACGCACGTCGCCCATCAGAATATGTTGTTTCTCACTCTAACTGCAGTCGCCAGTTGACGGTACGTTTGTAACGCGCTTGCGAGAGCGTGACGATTCCCTTCCGCTTTATTTCATACCTCCGCCCTATTTTCCACATCTCGCAGTCCATCACCACATAAAATCCCTCGGCCCGACAGAATTATCAAATTCTCTATTTTCGTTGTGCTCTATATTGTCCATTCCCAAAATAATACATTCTACCCTCGGGTTTATGACCAATTGTTACGTCACATTGGTAATCATTAAAAGAATGTGTTTCACATTAAAAAATGAGGAAATTCAAACATACTGTAGATTTAAAATTAAAACAATTTTTTTCCCAATTCATTGTTAGAATTTTTTTGCATATTTTTTTTTGTTGGAATTAACAAAAAACCCGCCCCACCAAAAAACCCAGACCCAACCACCCACAGACCCCCCCCCCCAAACACCTACCCCTACACAGACCCACCTACCCACCCAGACACCCACCCACACACACACCCATCCACCGACCCACCCACCCTCCTTCCCTCCCACGCCCACCCACCTTCTCTCCCTCCCACACACACCCATCCTCCCTACCTCCCATACACTCCCACCCACCCACCCTCCCTCTCTCCCACACACACACACCCACCCACCCTCTCTCCGACACACACCCACCCACCCTCCCTCCCACACACACACACACACACACACTCACCCACCCGCCCTCCCAGACACCCACCCACCCTCCCACATACACACACACACACACACAATTAAAAGAGGTCGCTAAGCACGATTGTAGATTTGCTCTTATTCTAATGAAGAAAAAAAACCTCTAAAACAGAGTGTCATTTATTTTTCTCCTACATCCCGCAACACTTATCCCTAAATATCACTCCACTCATGTGATCCAGCAAATTCCTCTCATCTCCGTCTATCTCCACAAACGCCCCCCCATATTCCCCTCATATGCCAGCCAACTTAGGAATGTGCAGTGGCGAGACATCCACTGTACAACACAAGACCCTACAGTGGTATTGCATAACCTATTAACTATGTTCGAATAAAAGCTCATGATAAAAGAGGCCATGATATCGTAAGTTTTGCTTTTTCAAGATCGCTGTATGCCGTGCAGCGAAGCCGTTCAATGTCTGACTACTCCCAGCCCCTCCCCCCTCCCCCTCTTACCCCCCTCATGATAAGCCGCTGCAAGAGCGAAATATCTTTCCTCGTGTAATTTTATTCAATTTTCCTGCGATTGCAGCGTCGAACTGTCACCAAATCACGAGTTACCGCATGCATTTGTGTTGCTGATAAAATAAAAAGCTCCAGTATTCTGTTGGATATCGCAAAACGACACCAGGCACTCACCGGAATTAATTGTCCGTGAAGTTAATGGTAAAATCCGCCGTGTCGTTTCGGAGATCTCAGTGGCTTAAATGGAAATGAAGAAGTGATCTTCGATAGTCCCTGTCACCAATAACCATTAACTACACTGACACCTCATGAACTTATTTTTATTATATTTCCAGGGTACGTGAGGAGAGCTTGAAGGTGTTGAGGTGGGTAACAACACATCCATGATTGTCGAGTCCATTCGGGATAGATTAGGCGCTTTTATTTCATTATTTGCAACAGATTTTTCACGTCTGTTCGTTTATATAGGTACAATGGGACTACCAACAAATTTTGAGTTTCGAGTTTGAATTGATAAATGAAAAAAAGTCTGTCATTACTAATATCTGCCGATCAATGAAACATTTGGAAAGATATTTTACTGGGGTACAGAAAACGTGGAAGATTAATTACTCGATTTTATGTTTTATAAAAATGAAATTGTGGGCACTTCCGGTGTATCCTAAATTTTACTTCCGCCCTTGGAGGGGTTCCCTTAAAAAAAGAAATTACTACACAGGGAAAATTGCAAGGATTGCCAGAAAAAATGTGCATTCTTTACGAAGGGATCAAAGAAATCATTTCTGAAAATGACTCTCAGATAATTCAAACTTGTCCAAAAAGTGTGGCCTCGATGTGTTCCCATGAAAATCGCCATCTGTTATCATTAATTCTCAATCAATTGAATTTTTTTGTACGCTCCTTAAAATTAGTCGGGCATGAAGAGCACATCACTTTACCAGTTAATAGACTTAGAGTTCCCCCAAAGTTAAAGATAATTTTTTGTCTACTAGTATCTAGTTTAGTGAAATAATCATCAGCTTATTGCAATCACTGATCCACAATTATCAGTTGGCGATAACACAAACTGAATAAACATGAGGCACATCGACACGTTCGCAACGGCAGACGGCGCGATACTGTCGCACGATATGCGCCAACCGTGGCGGATAGCATCGGGCATAAAGTAGTAGGGAAGATGAAATAGGAGGGAGGAGTGAGTGAGGAAATAACAAAACAGAAAAAAAAACAGAAAAAAAAGAGTTAACGACAGACGTTTTGGGGGGGCATGGGGGTACAAGGGAGGGATTTTAGTGCCAGCAGATCCGCTAGTTATGTACCTGTACCCTCTCACTCACTCCCCCACGCCCCAGCTCAGACGTTATGACGTCTCGTTGCTCTCGATAAAGCACCAGACTCGCGGTTTGGCAAGAGCCTTTTTCATGGATCCCAGTTAAAATACTGATCAATCATTCAACATTATTCCTGACTCCGTCTACTGGAACATTCAAGTTTGCGGATTATCGCAAGAATTTTTGACAGAAATTTGATGATCTAAATGTGATTGTATCTACAAGCTCTCTTCGACACATAGTGTACATATTTGCAAGGTGGTTACTTGCATTGCAATCCGAAAAAAATCCTCGATTTCATTTACATGACTGATAAATATGTCATTTTGATAACCATATCACGCTTCCGAAAAATAGTTCAGTGGGTCAGCCACAGGCAAGGTGTGCCATGTTTATGAACCCCAGGGAACCTTGCACACCCATTATAAGCCTGCGCAGCCTATTTGACTCGTTAATTTCCCTTGGAGAATTATCTCATCCTTGATCGCAATCGGAGCCCTCAACCTGATCGATTCAGCCTCCCCCAGAGTCAAACATTCCCTGAAAAAAAAGTGGACAATACCCATCGATTGGCTTAATGTATTCGTTTCCTTTGGAGAATATACGAGGTCGGATTTTTTGCGCCGTTCCTTGTCTGCGCTCCGATCAACTTCTGTGAATTTCAGGGTTTCGCCAAAAGTTTTTGCACTTAAAGGTCATTGAACCCGTTAGATGGTAATTTTTATATTTTTGCCCTTTAGGAATATTCCTGCCCTCACCGACTTTCATCGGTTTCATTACTAAGGATTTGCAAAATATAAAGAATATTGAGAAGTGCGTGTCGAAACGATTCAGTGTCGAGCGGTGAGAAGGAAAGTTTCTTCTGGAGTGGTGGAGACACAAACCGGTCGTATTCATTTAAGCCCATGAGCACGAGGGCTACCTTGAAAGCTCCAGCTTCATCCAACAAAAGCATAATCAAATGGAGATATTTGCAAAAATACATTCTGACGTTTAATCTCATTTTTTTGGGTGAGAAAGGCCGGAAAAAAAGAGTGGAAGTTGAATCATCCAATTGAAATGAGTTTCATTTTCATGGATGACTCACGGATATTTTTAAACCTTATGGTGGAGACGTTATGGATCATTATGATTGTTACGAAGATTTTTGGTGAGAAAAATTATCTTCAAAAATTCAATTAATCAGATTTTTTTTTTCAGACAATTTTCGATCATTTTTTTTTTACAAATTTGTAAGAAATATTTTGTTATAGGAAATCTATAGTTTATTTCGTTACGACCTCGATTCCTATCGATATACAGTAAAAAAAATTATTTCTGGAAGCTGAAGGAATTTTTTTGCTGAACATCGCTAAACGCGCTGAGGCGCTGTTGAGTGAATTTGACAACGTTTTTGTATATATAGACATATGAATAATACGGTGAGGTGGGCCCTCGTTATGCGACCAAAGTCGCAGAGCCGCGCGACGCGTCCAACAAAACGGATTGAAAAGAAAAAAGATCGGTAATATGCTTAAAGCATCCAAGTATTTATTGTCAAATATGGAGAGCGCCTTGAAGGACGTCACCTTGGTCTGAGGAGAGCAAACGAAGCTGAAAGGGAAAGATCTGGAGGCACACACGGGCATTATCACTGAAAAGTTATTGCTGGTCGACCTAGAAACATCCTGGTTATTCTCTAAACGTGTATTGTATAGAAGATGCATTTACTAGGCCACTGAGTGGCCGGATTTGCGTCACTAGGGGATGTTGAAAGCACTGGCAGTCCATCAGTCTCTTCACTGGACCTCGCGAGACGGAATCCTATTCAAGAAAGTGCATACACATAAATGAACATCGTTAGCGTCGAAATATCTCGAAAATCGTGACACGATTTATTTTTCAATCGTCATTCATTTATTGCTTGATCGGATTAGTCAGATAACATCGTCAAGTTGATTGCTAATCGCCTTTGCATCGATAAACATCGATATTTGGGATATCGATTCGGGTTTAGTTTTCAAAAGTATGACAATTGTTCAAGTTGTCATAGCTTATGTAGTTATTGAAAATCATATACACAGAATATTTTTTGACGTTCTGTTAATTTATTAAGTTTCGAGTGTTTTACATATTCTGTCCAGTGTTGACAAATTTTATATGTACGCGATAATTACAGAAAAAACAAAAGATGCTTGTGCCAAATTGGAAAATTGAAAGCTCTCATTTTTTCAGAGTCAATGATTAACAGTATCTTCAACTTCGGAAAATATATTGTTACTTCAAATATCAAATTGTGATTCAGCGGGCGAAGCGCGCATTCGGGCCTCCAATGATTAGTAGTTGAAGATAGGCAAAACCGTCCAGTGTTTTCTCTTGAACGAGAACATTTATCGGCTTAGAGTACGGACCGAAGAGGTATTTATCAAATTGAATCATCAAATTGCGAGCAATAATACAAAATCCTAAAAAATTTTTTAAAAATAGTTGAGAAGAAAGCACACCGGTAGCGATAAATTAATAAAATCCCGATAGAGCTCTGACGTGAGCAATACGCCAGGGGAATAATTAATCGGGCGCTGTGCAAAGTGGTGAAAGAAAACGATCGGACGTGAAAGCACTTCTATATAACATTGAATAAAATGAAAAGAAAAAAATACTAGGAGATAAACCAAAAGACTCATAACTCTGCAATACAGACAATTTAAGCCCCGGCTCTTTATCGAGGGGTGCAATGGGTTTATCAGTGAAATGCGGGATTTTTAATCCCTATTCATACGGTACATTCAATCACCCAACTTTATGTAACAACCATAATTTCTCTGATAAATTATAGGCTTGAATATTGCGAGAGGTGGGGATTAAATGGCAGTTCACCTGACGCTTCGCCAACTCAAGAGTTGCAATTCTATTGTCATGCCCTTAGACATTTATCCCATCGATGGACAAGAACACGAGTGTATATAATATATCGTAACCCATGGAATCGTAAAACATTAAACGCCGTGGATAATTGACAGGCGATTAAGTGAAAATCCTCACGTAACTCATTCTAGATCACTTCCGTTAAGCTCAATCGTTAAACTGATTTTATCGTCATATTTTTTTATTTATTTTTCTCATTGGTAAGTAGAATGTGCTGGGGGGAGGCGAAAAAAGGGCAGGTAATGTTGAAAATTTTCATGGAGATTACCGATTTAGTCGCTTAATAAAAGCAATTAAAACGTGGCTTTAAAAAAAAATTGACTTGACCAAGAAAAAAACGCGTTATCAGAAAACCCCCAACGTAAACAGCACGAGCTCCATGAGTTACCAAGGGGCTTCCATTCTGCGCCATCTGTTGAATTACCGCGGATAATTGTTCAGCGCGTAATTACCGACCGGGTCTAGCCGCAGTGATCCTCATTATCTGCCCCGTCTCATTTCCAACATTATGCCCTACCGCAGCTTCAGAAAATGACCAGCGAAAATGAAAATACGTATTCAGAAAAGCGGCTCTCTGATGCACAAGCCGAGAAAAATTTTAAATAAATAAATAATGGAAATTCAAAATAAAAAAATTCATAAACTACCATAAATTATTTCACTCAAAACTCAATGACACGAAGTGAAAGAAATACTTTTCCCACTTATTTTAAACTCCAGATTGAAGATAAGAAAAACGTGTGTATAGTTTTGAAGCACGATCTCTGCAGTAGATCAAAGAGGTTTGTAATGCAGACAGCTGGAGATTCTCTAGTCAACTATGATTGTCTATCCTTTTCTTTGGCAGTGTTTAGCAGAAAAAAAAACATGGCAGAACCTTTGAGAATAGCTAACTTTATTCGTGGAACGTAAATCGTTGAAACGCTCCCACTGGGAATTTTTCAATAGTTGTATACGGGTTATGGAGTTGTGCACCTTCACTCGGTGTTAATTTATCGTAATAATCGACGTTCACGGATTTACAAGGGTGGGGAAAGGAAGGGGGGGGGGGGTGGCGGCTGAAATTAATAGGGTTTAGTCTTGATGTTCAATTGGGTTTATTGAGTTTCGTGTAATTCGTTCAACGCTGAGATAAAATTTATGTATGAGAACGTTGTGCTATTCTTTCATGGATAATTTATTTTATTAGAGTGGAGGGTAAAAGTACTTGAAAACAATTATGAGCTAGATGAAACTTGACGTGTTTTTTTTTTTCCTTTGCTCAATTGCTGTTACTTCTGAATGGAGGGCGAAAAATGATAATGTAATTTACGATATTAAAATCGTAAATAACGATGTACAAACAGGGGAATACGGGTGAGTTTGTTCACGTTTCTTTAGCGGTAAATCTCCATTTGATGTACTGATAGTTTGCTTCAATCCACCGTTGCAGCAAAGAGCATTGAGAAATACTGTGCTAACTTCTGTGCATCATATTTTCGCCCTATATTTGGAACAAGGGCAGCCGCCAGTTTTCGAGAGGACAAGGTTGCTCTCAGCATTTGGAATTCTGAATACGAAATTTTTGCCCCAAAATTTTTTGTCCAGTATTTAGAGGGCAGGGTGATGCAAGCTTGTTATCCTCCAGCAGGTCCCAATTATTCATTCGCCCCCGCGACTAACAGAAAAAAAGGTACTTCAGTGGAAAAATATTGCAGCTGTAATTAGAGCGCAGAATGTACGCGTAAGCTTGACAAACTTCCACTAAAAGTCTTTTGTTCTTCCTATTGCGGGCATGGAGAATTTCCCCTTCCGGCTACATTCACTTATTCCATACAACATTCGGTTATGCTGGATGAATCTGTTTCGAGTGGATCTATGTACAGTTATACACGTTTCACTCGTTAACCCCTTTGAACTGCTCTCCTCACAACCTATGTGCAACTCCCCCATCGCCCTCTACTAACACAAACAATATCGATAAACACCGGAGGGCTGTCGCTGGTACGATGAATTCATTACGAAATTTCCACTCCCTTCTTGATAAATATTCGCATTGCTCAAGGTAAAAAACTTGTTTCGCATATTTCATAAAATCATCCGGGAAGCAATTTATCTAATTTCGAAAAGTTTTCTTGGGGAGAGATACGAAAATAACACTTCGTAGTACCTTATACAAAAAACGTTCCTGTATATTACAACACTCGATTCGGAGATAGTCATATGCATATATATATATGTGCATTTTTTGGAATTTTTGTCCCCGAATCGTGTTTTATAATGTAACCAAATTGGGTTCTTTCTGTGATTTTTTTTCTGCCAATCTAGGTATGAGATGAAAATCAATGCCCGATTGTTTTTTTCTTTTTTGAGAAACCGAAACTTGTCTGACGTATGCTACCAAAAATAACAATCTTCGGGGAAAGACCTCATTCATACCACTCGCGTCGACACGAGTGGGCGATTACGAGCGGTTTGTTTGCACGTGAGAATTTTTTTTGTACCTCATCCCCGCTCAGTTCTCGCGCAGATATTCTTCTCAGTTTGATTGAAAAATGCCCGATTTACTGGGCGCTAAAACTCGAGCCTTGAGTATATGTGGAGAGGTGGGGGGGGGGGGGGCACTATCACTCCTAAATGTAGGAACACGTCTGGTTTATTTTTAACATTTTGTTTATTTAGCTAAAATTGCTTGGAGTTTTCGAGTTTCTTAAGAGAAGAATAAAAACGCATTCAGCGAGTGGTGACAGACGCTCTTCTAGAGTGAATGGTGAGGGGCGAGCGGGGCCATAGGAATAGAATTTTATATCGCAAGCAAAAGGGGTAGTAAGTGTTTCAGAAAGGTTTGTCGGGAGAAGGCACTGATAAAATTCATTGAGCAAAATTTTCAGCGCTGAAATACATCACGAATATTTCCCCCGTTCTTGTCTAACGGTATGCCGGCAGATCCTTGCCTCATTGCACCACGAACTGGAATGAGAAAATTAAGAAAAAACAAAGTGAAGAGAAGAAAAAAAAATTCTCTTCGCTCTCTCGATTTAATTTCTCAACGTAAAATACCCAATTCGTTCTGGCTCTTGTCTTCTTATTGTGGGCGATTCCCCGCGTTACGGTCTGGTAATTGACTGAAATTGAGCCCTTATTGATACGTTAGCTTCGGGAAATAAAAAATGAAAAAAGTGGAATAGGTGAAAGTTGATGGAAAATCAATGGTTCTAGTTCCGGGACAATGTGCGAGACCTTCGAGAAATCACCTTCGATTATTTTCCTTTCCTCCTCCCCCCCCCCCCCGCCACCATACATGCACTACGTGAAGCATCCCAAAAATATACGGCGGAGGAATTTTCGCCAGTGAAAGCTAGGATAACAAAAGAAATCACTGTAAATCACTGGAAAAAATCACTGTATTTAACCTTCTCTACATCTGTTTATTCGCCCACTTGCATTAGGCTTTCCCATTTTTTTCCCCTTTTTTGTCTGGCAATAGATATCAGCCACGGGTCACAGGGCTTCAGGAATTTGTATTCTTGCGGTAAATAAATTATTTTGAGGCACCGGTGACATGCTCCAGGTAGAAAGGCACAAAATACGCAGGCGGAACCATGGAGTGTCTGCACGCAATTGCATTCGGCGATACTTCGACCTCGATTCTTCATTATCCTCACCTTTTTTTCCTACATGCGATCGAAAGTAAATGAGAGGAATTAAATAACTGGGCTCACCAGCTCGGAGTCCTTATTTTTTCTCACTCAGAAATTGACAACTTCTCTGCCGCCCTTATGGTTAAAAAAGATACTTCAGTCATAATGGCATATTAGTATGAGGCACACCCACCCCTGAACCCCTTAAAACACACCTTATTCCCCCCTTGTTTGTATAGCCACCCTTGGCTTTATGTACTCTCAATCGAACTTTCTCTTCGGACAATCCACTTCGGAATTTGTACTTCAAATCAATACAATACGATCAGAAATGATAACATGCGAGCCGTTATACATTGTGGTTACATTAGCTGTGAAGTTGTGATGTATAGTGCTTACTAAAAATGGCACCAACACCCATGAATTTGTATGACACTAGAAATTGCATTATTTTATAAAACCCTGAATTAACGGTTTTTTTTAAGCGAAAGAACGATTTACAAAAAAAATTTCCGAGATATCATGATAGAGCTCAAGTGAGGCTATCTGAAAATTACGACATCAATATTTCCGTCCCGGCGAGCATAAAGTGAGTTTTCCGTCCCCGGTGAGCATAAAGTGAGTTTTCCGTCCCCGGTGAGCATAAAGTGAGTTTTCCGTCCCCGGTGAGCGTAAAGTGAATTTTCCGTCCCCGGTGAGCATAAAGTGAGTTTTCCGTCCCCGGTGAGCATAAAGTGAGTTTTCCATCCCCGGTGCAAATAATGGTACTTTTCGTAACAAGGGAATAAAACACTTTTTTGGCGATTGTGGTGTTGCAGTCCGAGGCGAAGCCGAGGATTGCATTGACAATCGCCGAAAACGTTTTTTGCCTGAGTAACGAACATTGTTTTTTGACAGGAAGAGCGTGGGCGGGTTCTTGCGCACGCGAAGCGTGCGTGAAAACCGGCGTCACGCACTGAGTGTCACAAAGTGAGTTTTCCGCCTCCGGTGTCCATAAAGTGAGTCTTCTGCCCACATGCACGTAAAGCGAGCATTTTAACCTCGCTTCGCTCGGTTAGAATTCACACTTTTCGTGTGTAGAAGAAATGTAGAAGAAAACAATCGTATTCAATCCTCGGCGAGCCAAGCAGACGAGTCTTGCCGAAGGTGAGGGTAGCAAGCACGTGGGGAATGGTGAGAATTCTACCATGGGGACAGAAATCCACTATTTCTGTCCCGCCTCGCGGGGCTGAAATCTCCCTTTACGTCTACGCTGGACTGGAAAACGATGTTACCACCCCGGGACGTACAATTGAAGAGTTTATTTCTTGAGGATTCGTAATTCAATCTCTGTAGATTAGAAACTGTTTTCCAATAGCAAAGGCAGGAAAAAATTGAGTCGAATTTCGAAAAAAAAAGAAAAATATTGTTTCTAATCTAAGGGAGTAAAATCGAGGACCCTTCCGTGACAATCTTTTCAGAACAGAAATATATTTGGTTCCATCAAGAGCTGAAGGAGAAAACCCCAACTGCAGTCTCTTTACCCGTTTAAATAAAAGATTCACCGGTGTCTGGGTGCCCATTGGGGTTCCGTCAATGCCTCTTCTCATTCCGTTGTGTTAAAAAAAGATTGGCGAGGGATACCTATGCTCTCGCAGTAGCAATTGCACGCCCTCGGCCACTGTTTGGGCCACAAAGGAAAAACGACCCTTTCCGATTACATGAAGGGTGAAACGAATCTCGGGGACGCATACGAACGAAAAAAAAAAACAAAAAAAAAATCCGGGGAAAGAGAGAAAAATATAGTGCCCCGGGTGACACGATGAAACCACCGAGGCGTCAATTTCAAAGACTTTCAAACCGTCAGCGCTTTTGTGGCACGTCCAGAATATATCCAAGGCGGCTGAATATTTATGAGTGAAAACCGTCTCGTGCACACGTCAAATTCACGATCATAAAAAGAGTGGGTGCAATGGAGTAGCTGATCTTTCGGATTGATTTGCTGGGGGGAGACAATTATATTTGATGGCGATGATTAAATGAATATTGAGAAAGTGTAAGTATTTTGCTAGCTGGAGGGCCATGGGCAATGGCCATTTGTGAGGTTTGTGGTAATAAAAAGGGTTAAAACTGAGTATTTCCGAGTTTAGATTGTACTGAATGCCTTCATAGTACTTTGAGACGTGAGCGCATGCGCGAGCGTCGCGCACATTACAATTTTATCCGCCGAAGTCTCTGAGGATAATGGACCCATACAGGCTCAGTGTCTTGACTTTTCAAATTGAAGGAAATCATAAAAAGCTAACTCGAATGATTTTGTTCGCATTCAGAGCTGGAATTCCTAGATTGTGTCGTGGTTTATGAGCTCGATGCACTATTTTACTGCCTAAAAATTCATGAACACCCATAAAAACACTTTTATCATTTATCTATTGCATTGAATTCACGCCATTAATTCCTCACATGATAACAATGGCAATGACAACAGTCAATAACCATAGCACTAGCGATAATAATGACAGCAACAAGTAGTACTAATTCCTCTCCAAGATTTTCTTGATAATTCAATTAGTTCCTCACTGAGTGCTTCTAGGAAATAGAGTATTGTAGGCATTTTTTAGGGCAAACTTGAATTTTTGATAAACAAAAATTGTCACATCTTTACAATCATCGATTCATTTTTCACGATGAGCTGGTATTTCAATAAATGGGATATGGGTGTGATAGCGTAGTGATAAGACATAAAATACTTGTTTTGTGAGACAGGTAGACGATATTCATGAAATTCAATATTCAGCTACCCACTCACCCAACCAACCACCCACCCGCCCACCCAGCCACCCATCTACCCAGCCACCCATCTACCCACCCGCCCACCCACTCACTCACCCATCCACCCACTCAAGCAACCCCCCCACTCGCTCACCCAGCCACTCACCCACCCACCGACCCACCCACCCACTCACTCACCCAGCCACCCACCTACCCACCCAGCAACCCACCTACCCACCCAACCACCCACTCACCCATCCAGTCACCCACCCATCCCCCCCACTCAACCACCCGCACACCCACCCACCCACCAAGCTACACATTTTGTAAACAAAATTGTCTACAAATGTTTTCACTACGTTACAACATAAAGATCTAGAAGAAAGCAATTTTCTGAATCAAAAGACAATTAATAATAATAACTGCAAAATAAATTTCAAGTTGATTGCTTTCGATTTTAAAGAAGTCTCTCCTTGGTGACAAAACCGAAAGTGCATGTGCCAGCAATAATGTAATTGGATCCGGGTGGGGGGAAGCATTCGCTTTACGAGGGTGCGGTCTTCTGCAACCTGCTATATACAGTACCATGTACTACCTGTGTCACTACCCTTCCCGTATTTCTCCATTCTGTCTTCCCTTTTTTTTTGTTTTGCCTCTCCCGCCCTTCGCAGTGGGGCTTCCGCGTTTTCCCTTCAACAGCACCCGGTGGGTGACCTCCCGCCCCCCCCCCCCCCCCTCCCGCAGGTTGACTCATACCCCAACCGCGGAATCACCGCGCAGCCCAGACTGATTCACCCTGTCTCTCCCTCGGAAAAAAAAATGGAGAGTGGAAGAAATTGAAGTTTCAGGCGAGAAAGAAAGGGGGAATTCATGAGGGGTGGCTTTGGCAAATGTACGCGGATAAATTGCCCGTCGAAATTTCATGGACGAGTGTGTTGGTGGGCGATGGGTAATGGATTCTCGGCCGCAGGAGGAAGAAAGTGAGAGACTATGCAATGGACATTTCACGGCAATCCACCAGACAAAGCCACGTGCCTCACTACATGACTCCCCCACTTGTCAATATATCGTGGCTTTCAAACTTATCCCCAGAATCTTTTCAGTTTCATCAGCAAGGGAAAGTTGAAAATTAATACGATTAAATCAGTTTAATTGAATAATACATTTTCTATGAATAGAAAATTGCATTGAAATTATGCGTGCGATATTTGAGAAAGTAGGTGGTTCAGAGGTATTAACGATTGAGACTTTAATTCACGACGAAAGGCTCTTAGCAATTTATCCTGAGCCGATAGTTATGGAGATGTACTATCAGTGTTACGGAAGATGTTCCTCAGGAAATGCCACTAAATCGATTAAAAAGTAGTCAGTTTGTAGTTTTTGTTAGATTGTTTGGCGGTTAATATTATCATTCCATTGATATTCAATGAGAGACAATGTACGCAATCGAATCCTCTTAAAATGTATCTAGAAAGTCAATCTTCTGGCCATATCTACATGGCACAAGAGCTACAATAGACTACAGGCCAACAACGCTTGTCTCGTGTCGACACTTGGGTGAACGACCCTTCAACGTTGTATTTCACCTCATCGCCTGCCCATCCTCACTCCATCCTCCACTTTGACAAGGCAAGTCCAGCTAATCCTATCAGTGACGTATATTGCCGGCAATATGCACCTCTCCCCTGATATACCAGAGCCAATCGGTTTTGCGCTTACGAGTGAGCAGGACTTCATCAATCGGTCGTAGAGAGTTAATTAGAAGGAAATGTCCACCTGGAGTGGTACTTTCTAAGTGCTCGCTGCGTGAAGAAAAATTGGGGAGATCCCACAATAAAGTACAGGGCTTTCCACCAAATCTAGATGATACAGGGTGTTTCAAAACAACTTTGAGTGAAACATCTATGGAGGATGCTGTTTTTTGTATGGTGGGAATTAGCGATGGTTTATTTATCGGCTTGATTGGAAACTCAAGTTTCTTCTGATAATTAATTGTTTCTTATGCAGGAAAATTAGAGGCTAAAGATAACGGTAAGAAATTTGTGATGGACGTCAGATCAATTTTTTTTTATCAATTAATATAGAGAGTTTCTTTGCAGAGGTGCATTTAACACACACTGAATGGTAAGAGTCGTTAATTTCACTTTTCCTCGATGCTCTTTAATTATACGAAATTGAGAAATCGACGACTTGTAGTAATTACGGATTCGATAGAACTTGCGCCTAATAAGAGTGAACAAATGTGAAAAATGATCCTGGGAGACGTAGGACTAAACCTCGTTGAATTATTTGTCGTGAGGAAATATATCCGTGTACTATGCATCTACTTAATCACCGTAATATCAACAACGCAGATAATCCGATATTGCAATTAATCCCTCCTCATTACACGATCAATGATTAACATACTCAAAGCATCAGTTTTTTTTTAATCTACAGTATGACTCAGTAACAACCAATATACGATTCTCCTTTTACAATCGAACACCAGCGCGAACAAAGAATTCAAATGCGCACATGGAGAAAAAATAATGGAATTATTCAATGAATCATATTCACAACACGGAAGATCTATAAGTCATTTTTAATCATTGCAAAAAAATGGCAATTGGCTCAAAATATTAGATGGCCAATTTTGTGTCGAGAAGCGCTTTTCAAAAGATTGTCTTTGGATTTTTTTTTCAAAAACTCATGCTGCTCGCATAATGAGGGCCGCGCCGCCGTTCATATTCGCCGCAATTCGGCGACGTTCAACAACAGCCAGAGTTGGTTGCATTGAACACAAAAACGTCGTACAACTCCCAGATCTGGTCATACAGTTCCATTCAACATTTATTCGTCTTTCATCGCTCGCATGAATGCGTCAATGGTGGCGTTACAGACAATTAGTGACTTTTCGAAACCTCAAGTAGGTAAGGGTACTGCGGCGAAGTGCGCCAGATTAAAACGCTCAAGCACAATTCGCAGACTCTCCCTGCAGTTACGCTATAATTATGTGAGGAGGAAAAGAATTATATAGCATATAGCATAGAACATATATTTGCATTTGTGGGACATCTTTTTACTGATATAGATTTTCCTCTCTATAACCGTTCTTGCGATTTGGTCCTATAAACATCTCGAATTGTTTATGGCAAATAGCAAAATAGGGTTACATGCACACACACACACACACACACACATAATATATAATATATAATACATAATATATAATATATAATATATAATATATAATATATAATATATAATATATAATATATAATATATAATATATAATATATAATATATAATATATAATATATAATATATAATATATAATATATATATAGCACTGCAGTATTATTTCAGTATGTCACGATAACGTTACTTCTTCAACATTGATGAAGTATATGATTACAAGAACATCGCAATAACGTCCCGTAATCGCCAAGTTAATAATCGAAATATTCGCAGCGGTAAATGAAGCCCGCCAAATATGTAGTCACTTCGTGAATCCAGACGAAGTACGTGTGTACACATACAGATGGAGTAACGTGTATTACATATGGTCCAAATTGCTGAACAGACGGGACATCGAGGCAGTGTGGCACATGACGACACGAAGGCTGTCCAACTAAGAGCTAGCACAATCTTCAATCACTCAATAATTAATAATTTACCAAAATAAATGCAGAGAATAGAAACAGAGATGTGGATCCTAAAATTCAGTATCTATGATGATTGATGGAATTCCAGTCAGAGGTATGCAACGTATCAAAAATATGTGCTGATATCTTCTAGACTAGCAAACGATGCATATAGCGTATACATTAGAAAAGAAGCAGTGGATATTGAATACAAAATAGTTTTCATCCCCCCCCCCTCCCGCGCTTTTTGAGTTTAATCTCAACTCACTAAGATGCATAACGAATCCGTATGACTCTAACAGTCCGAGTTTTCCCGTCATGAAAATAGCTCACAGAACGACGTGAATAACGTGCGTTGACGCTCGTTTTAGAAAATGCCCGTTATACGTCAACGGGTTAATTGAGCGTTCCGTGAAATAGAAGCTCATTATTATTGTTATTCCACGATTTAACCGCGCACTATTTATTATGACCTGTGAAAAGTGCTAATCAGAAAATAATGTTCCCATCTTGTCGATGAAATGATATCATTATCACTCGTTTTTATTAGTAATAAAATATCAGTCCCATCAAATCAGCTATTGAGCTCATTAAATCGGAAGAAGTCATAAATGAGTTTATGACTACTTCCGGTCCTAAAAGACTGACATAGTGGGTGAAATGCGCAATATGAACAGTGAGGAAATTGGGATTTTTATTTCCAGAATTATCGAGGAGGATTTTGACGGAAAATTCATCTGCGAAATAGATTAATCATTCTGCACTACGTTTTATTTGTTGACAAACCTAGCAATGTTTTTTTCGCGTTCCTCGAGCGAAATTTATCTCTACAATCTCGTTGGAAAGCCTACCGTTTTTTTCGCTCAAGCAGTGATAACGAATTTTATGACAGCGGAATATATGCATACGAAGTGTGCCCGAACAAAAATATTGGGGTAAAAATTAAAAGATAACGTACCCCATGTTCTCGTTTACTTGAACAATATCTGCAAAAATTTTGAAAGCCTTAAGTCCGGCCCTAACCCCCGCCCCGTAAGTGTCCGGACAGCGTAACACCCTCAGACATTCCCCACGAAGTTCCACTTCAAAAATTACCTGGTTTGTAAAGGGACTATTCTCGAATTATCTGCAAAGAATAGTTTTCTGTCTGCGCGGAAATTCAGTATTCTCATAGAAAATATCTCACAATTATTTCACACGATTCCACAGTTATTGTAATATCAATAATAGGTTGAAATAGTAAAGAACCACCTAGACCCATGGAATTCGACCTCGTGCTGCAATAATACGCGGGTGCATACCACAATCAGGCTTACAAACATGATTGCTCACACCCGCAGGTTGGTGAGTAATGGCCGACTCAATTGCTAATAACCTAGACGCCTTTTGCACAAATGGCAACACATGTTGTACAAGTGAGACAGACAAATAACTATCTTGGTCGATGGAGCCTATGAAATTCTCGTGATACCTCCATGCACCACATGTCCGACGGCTGCCGAATTTCCAGCTCAAATGTCCGTGCATATTTGTGCACAATCCCGTATAGCTCTCGAGCATTGCAACACACAGTAAATTGGATAAGGTTAGAATTGACTGTCATGGGGAGAGACGCTCAACGCAGAGGAGTGCATGCACATGCAACATGGCCCAGAGAAGCCTGATCCTGCATACCACTGCATAAGTGGGTAAGGAGACACGATGATTTTACTATATCGAAAAAAGTGGACACCTGGTGTCATATGCGTGCACATAACCCACTCGCGCCTCAGTGTTAACTCTCAAGCCCTCCCACTGCCCCATTGTCCCATTCCATCCAGACACTGCGGGAGCTCTACTTTCTAGGAAACTGCAGTTCGCTGAGAAGTTTTTCACACACGAATTACGTAAATTTGCAGTCCTCATAAATGTTTCATTTACCCCAATTAAATTATCCATATCTCCATCAGCTGGAGTAATGAGAAGAAGCTCATCACGGAATCGGGGATTGGCACCGGGGATTTTATAAACCCAACAAGATGACCCCCTCACTCATCTGAAAGCACTGTTCTCGGGAGAGACAATCGCTTTTCAGTAATATCTCTTAGCTAATGAAGGAAAAGGACTCGCCATGCTGTTTCACCATCCCAAGAATTTGAATCATCGACTATTCTCAATCTCCATCTCTGGAATTCTACAAGGGTGAATGGAAAATACTTCCCAGCAATTTCCAGTATTGCAGGCGTGTCCTGCAGACAAAATCGAAACCCAAGAAACATGCGAAATGTAAATATAATCGCGAGCAATTCACATCGCCCGCCCCGAGCCAATTCGACCATAAAATTTAAGAGAAATAGAGAAACGCACATGGGTACTTAACTCCACCATAATATCCCATGAATGCATGTCGTGTATATAAAGGTAATGCGCGAGAAATCGAACGGTAAGTTCTATCTCACAAGAAGGGAAACAATGAGCCGTGCGCGCATTTCGTTTGCCAGTTTCGGTCCCGCAATAACTCATCGGTGAAAGCCCATGGCAAGTAGTAAAGGAGTTAGGGGGAGTGGGAGAGAGAGGGGGGGGGGGGGGAGCAGAAAAAAGCGTGGGCCGGGTGCCACGACATAATGAGATAGTGATTTGCCCACTGGTTGCACAAAAAATTTGTTGAGAAAAATGAATGGAGGAAAAAAATTGGTAAATAACACTAATTGCGCGATAATTTGGCCGCAGTACTGCGGGGAAAGGTGGCCTAAACAATAAACTTTACAACCTTGCCATTGGTGATAGAGTATTGCAAGTGTGGGGCTCCATGTTGGCACATTGATGTACACAAAAAGCGGTATTACAGTGAGGTACACCGACGGCTGGACCTTATTTGTTATGTGTAAGTGCACTTAACGATAGTGACGCTTTATAGTTGGGTTGTTGGTTTTTTTTTAACTGTGCGGGATGTTAAGAACAAAGATCTATTTGTTCCGTGGAAACATGGTTCGCAGATTACTATGCGAGTATGCCGAATATCGGAGAAAAAATAATCAAGTGCCGCATGGTGTGTGAAGGATTACATGTGATGTTTTTGGGGGAAAGGTAAATTACGGGAGACCATTCAATGGTCAATGCGCATGAAACAAGGAAGGGATCACATGCCCTCATACACACACACTCCCACCCGCCCATTCACTCACCCACTCAACCAACCAACCAGCCACCTACCCGCCTACCCACCCGCCCATCCACCCACACCCCCACCCACACACCCACCCACCCACTCACCCACCCAACCAACTAACCAGCCACCTACCCACCCGCCCATCCACCCACACCCCCACCCACCCACTCACTCACCCACCCATTTACCCACCCACTCACCCACCCACACACCCACTCACCCACGCACTCACCCACCCACTTACCCACCCACTCACCCAAGCAACCAACCCGCCACCTACTCGCCTACCCACATCCACCCACCGACACCCACACATTTCGAGATCAATACAATGCCCTCTCGAAAAGTGAGAAGTTAGTTTAAAATTGTAATGACCAACGTCCCTAATTTAAAATGAAACTTACCAAGTCGTATTATATGATAAGACGGAAACCCGTTGAAACTCGAAACAAATAGTCGCTGTTGAACAAACTCGTGATTTAGCTACTTGCATAGATACAGCTCAACGATTAGCCATGCAATCTATCAAAAACACAAGCCGCTGTTAGTTAACTCCAAGTTATGGTTCGCCCAAGTCAATGAGTCCAATCTAATAAGACTTGGAGGAAAAAAAAAATCAACAATCACCGGTGAAAGTAAAAGCGATATCCAGATGTGGCGGTTAAACGAAGGAAGAAAAATGTGGAGAAATTGTTTTTTTTTTAAATATTGTCAGCGGCAGGAGCGGCTTGCAGAAAACGTCCAGGGGATACATCCTAGCTTGGAATGGGAGAAGTTACCTCAGGCCAAGGAGTCGTGTTACAACCGCCGATGGCACCGCGTGGAACCAATCGACCCGAGTTACAAAGACTTTTTCGGTTTGCCGTATTTTTTTTTTTTCAGTTTGCATCCTCGAGAGAAAGCTTGATATGTACTATATACCTGCCACTCCAATTATTTTTGCTTCACTATTTGTGCAACTATTAATTTTCAAAAATCCATGGAAATATATTTTTGGTGCTCTACAGAATTCTTTGCATGCGCATTTTTAATTCCATGAATTTTTCCTGTGGAATGAGTCTTGGATGTGTTTCATGTTAATCAGTAAACGGGTCGGCAAGCCCCATAAATACTCTCCATAATGCCCAATACTTAACCACCGACTATAACGGAACAAATGAAAATGAATTTATATCCTAATCCAGAATTTATAACCGAACATTAAAGCCCTCGCGTGCCAGCTCGAACTATAAAAATTCAGTTCTTCTTAAAGCAGCAAAAAAAAAGGTTCACCCACAAGCCTCAGTGCCCTCATATCCTCCCTAGGCCACTTATCAATTACACAATTTGAGTAAAACATAATCCGTTATTTACCTTTCATACCTGTCTATAAACTCATTTCGCTTGCACGTCAATAAAAAAAAATATACCCGACCCCATTAACCATTTTGTTCGGCAGAAAAAAAAAGTGCCTCTTCCACCTTTAAAATCCTTATTTTGCCACAATTACCGGCATCGTGACTGTCTCAACGTCAAATTAAGACACGTAAGAGAGTTCTGGGGCGCACATGTGTTTTTACCAAGTTGTGTGCTACCCATGAGCACCGCTATCTCAAACACGTTTCCTCCAGCGATGTGCTCCGGATCACTGGGGTGAACGTAATTCAAGAATCCGACGTCGTATAACGGCGCATAAGTATTCCAGTTGTTTATACAGGCTCAATTGAACTAGTGTTTAGTGAGAATGGAGAATGACATCTCGAGCGAGTTGCATCTCTGTGGCTTTGTCGAGACCCACATTTTGAGATGACTCCGTGTCAACAATTCATGAAGGTATTAATTGGATTGTAGCATCAAGTTGGATTGCATTACAACATCTGGACGATATTGAAGCCCACCCACCCACTCACCCACCCATACACCCCTACAGCTACCCACTCACTGACCTGCATACCCAACCACCCACCCACTTACCCACCCACCTACCCACTCACCCATCTACCCACTCACTCACCCACCGACCCACTTGCATACCCAACTACCCACCCAAACACATACACCCACACAGCTACCCATACACCCACCTACCCACTCACCCACCCACCCATCTACCCACCTGCATAGCCACCCACCCACACACACACACACAAAATATAACACTTCCTTATTCAAATTTCATCTTGGTCGCATCTATAGATACAATGGATGATGCACCATTCACGAAAGGGATGGTTCGAACCATTGACCGATTTTGCATGCATGCCCACATCCCATTTATTCCACATTCAAATGGTCCAGGATTTGGGTCAATTGATTCCCACTTGGATCAGCTTGCAACATATGCATACACATTAAAACTCTTCTCCAATAATAGTACAGCCTCTGTGCATGACACTGGACTGTAATCACAGCATAGCGTGGCCCCAGCATATCAGGAAAATCATAAATACTGAAATTTAATGGCTAAATGTGCAACTCAACCTCGTAGATAACTATTGATACGGTATATAGACGTAAGACTAAGAGAATATTCACTGGTGCTTTCATATTGCCCACTGGACCAACACCGGATGGCTCATAAATCATGAATAATTGACGTTGAATTAGTAGTGAAAGAAGATGAAATTATCGCATGTCGGTGGGAGTGGGTTAACATATGTGCTCGTTTGTCTATGATCCTAGATCTCAAGGTACCTCAGCCGGCCTGAGATCATATATCCAACTTCCGGATAACGTAACCCAATACACTGTATCTTTATTTGTGATTAAATAAATTTTCACCTTCGTCTATTCCAACGCACACGCCAAAGCAACCATCTATGAGAAATGACTAAACTTTGAATTTGTGATCCACGATTAATTTAATAAACCGGTAATTTGGTGATCAATTGCATTAATTATGATAGGCCTTATCGGACATGTATCATGCGCTACTCCTCTCAAGTTACAGCTTTTTCCTGAGTAGGTGGTGAAGCATAACTAGCACTCCTTAAATGTCTACCTACGTAAAACGTCATCTCGAAAAAGTGATGGGAGCGAAAATAAAAATTCAGTAATGAAGTATTAAAGAGGTTTGAATATTTTCCGATGATTATCCTATGCAATAAAAGACGCAAATGAACTTAATATTGTGAGAACAATGACTTGCTGACAAAATTAGGATTCCATTTGCCCTCAGGCTTCTCAAAAAACCTAATACTAGAGATTACCTCGGAGGATTTATCCCAGTGACTTGTGTAATCCTCGTGCCGTTACTGGGCCCGTAAATTCTACGGATACTATTTATTGGAACGTTACATTGGGGTGGATGCAACGTATTACGCGGGCAGGGTACGAATGTCATTGGGGTGTGTCGCATAAAGAAATTGTACGAAGGGAAAATGGTAATAGTAGAAGGGAGACGTTCTCTCCTTATTCTCGGGAGAATACATTCTCGCATTGGCTTCGTTCTTCCATTTGAACAATGAAATATGCTACTCACCGCTTGGGCGATGACCCCTTGGGGTGTTGTGCGATCCTCAGACATTGTTTCTCAATCTGTAACAGAATAATCATTTTTTTTTTATTGTAAGTAGGATGGAAGCAACATGACTGTATGAAAAAAGGTGAATTCCACATCGTCAACATGTAACAACATCAATGTTGAAATAACAGTACATTTCAATCACAGTTTAAAATTTGTAAATTTTCAAGCTACATGAGGCTGATCTAGCAGACATTGGGAAAGATCTCCGAGATTGATCGTCGGTGTGTCGCAGGGACATACCAGCGACGCCGCGGCGACCTGTACGCGAGGTTAAGCTAGACGAACCTCGCCGCGACATTCAATCTCCTATAGGGCAGGTTTATTGTGGCAGAAACGTAGGACAACCTAAGTGGGTTTCATGCACAGTAGAGCTACCTCTATTTTAGGCTTCGCCAGTTTTCTGAATCTTCTCCTTACCCCTGGTCGCCCCTCACCAATCTCCCCCCACTTCCTATACCTTCTCCGTCATGCGCTTCGGTCCTGCGCAGTCTCTCCATGTTCAATCGTTCCTCATCGTCCATTGAAGTACCTCATCGGCTTTAGAAGTCTTTCGGAACTTCAACAAATCACCGTTAAACGTTACCAATTTTTTTACTCGTAATTTTTGGCTTTAGTCGATTGATATGGTGTGTGATACCACAGTTATGCATAGCCCGCGAGTGCTATAACGTGAGGTATTGACAGCGTGAGGCTATGTGCCCCTTCTGCTGTGACTCCCCTCCCGCGCTTCGGCGCACCCATCCAACGTATGAACGGAGAGGGGGATTCCCTAATTTCTTTCCAGCAGAAAATCATTCCAAGGACCCCCACCGACGTTCTCGAACGCGGAGAAAATTTCTCTCCAAAAGGTATGAACCTTGCTCATTCAACAATTAAGATGGATTTGGTCCCACCAAGAACTAACCCAGTTTGAGTAAAAACTGAAAGTGTAGGCGAGTTAACAATAAAAAGGTATCACACTGTTGACAACGTGGTAACGATATTAAATGTGTGAGTGCTTTATTACCCGATGTATAACCAGAAACTTGGTAGTGCCATATTGTTATTATCCGGTTATGAATTTTTCGGTATTTCTAAAAGCGTTGGATGATATGGAAATACAAACTTGGGATAGCTGGTTGGATTTTTTGTAATGTCCTCAATCGCGCCAGAATATCCTAATTACTCGAGTCAGTGTAAACACTTTCTCACCCTCCATCATGCACAGGCGCAAGTGCGTGTGTACGGAGGGAAGCTACGCACAATAAACAAGCACTTCGACGTACTTAAATATACATCCGGCATTCCAAATTCTCCAATGATTTTTTTTTGTTGAAGGGGGGCTATAAAAAACCGGGGTTTCGATTTAAAAAAATCGCGACTGATTATTTGCTCAGATATTATTTCGTCAAGTTGTAGTTTTGTAAAGGTCATTCTTTTCGGTTGGAACATTATTATTACTGTTGGAACTCAAAAATATTTTTTTTTAATTCTGTGCCAATATCTGCCTTAATTCTTTTTTGAAAGATCAATTCTTCGATCTCAATATTTTATTTGACATTTTTTAGGAAATAGTTCAGTATACTCTCAACAGTATTATTTGAATTTGTTATGGAACATGTTTTCGAGAGTGTTAATGACACCTATAATTACCCCTATTGCGTAAACAGAAAAACAGTTTCAAACAAAAGATGTTGCTTATGTAAAATCGGACGGATTATGTGGCGTAACATTTTTTTCTAACTATCATAGCTTAAGCAGTGGTACGGGTGAAAGTTGAGCGCGAACGAATTGAGCTAGTCCTTAAGCTATGCATGATAGTTGAAAAAAAGGGAATAATGTGACCTTACCTGTCTATTTTTCGTGGATAATATTGGACAGTTGTTTTTTTCTTTAAAATGGAAATCGAACCGCGTAAATCAATTGAGCCACATAGAAGGTCGATGGTTTTGCAATCATGGCTAGCATAATACTCACATACATAAAGTATATTAATAGGCATATTAATACTGTCCAAAATTTGAAGTTCAACAATACAATCAGACAGATCGTTTTAGAGCAGACGGGAGAGCCCGTGAAGTTTGTTCATTCAACAGTCTCATAGAAAAGTCTCCATATCCGACACCAAGAGGGCACTGAAAAACATTGCCTACCACTTGCTAACTCGGATATATTCCTTCAATTTTCACTCTAACGACTCCGGTAGCGCGCGCTGCGCACGCGCAGTTCCGTTTCCCGCCGCACGGACTGGTGGCGCGTCGGTCTCGGTCTTACGGCGTTCGATAATTTCGATTTGTATCGATAATTGTTTCCGTCTCTTCTTCTTACTGTAGGATCTCTTTCACTTGAGTTGACACCTTCGAATTGATAAACCTAACCCTTGAGAGGTTGGGTCACAGTCTCGGCAACGCGGTTTCCCATCTCTTAAACATTCTTATGGCTTCTTGCACACCAACCGAATTGGCCCACGGCTGCGGAAAGTTCCACAATTTGTATTAAACCTCCGGGACACCTTTTGCCGCAATTTTTCCCTCTACGTGGGCAGTTTGATTGAAAACATCGGCCCATAACTCCTCACTTATCTACGGCCCTGGATCAGCAAAAAAGGGGGAGCCTTTCCGTGACATCGCACACTTACACACAAAACGTACCTTGATGGCTCTGCCCTCTCTCCCTGCTGTATAGACAGGGTTTCGCAGGTGTTTCCGTTCAGAGAGTTAAGTCTACGAGAATAAAATCAAAGTGAAATTGTTCTTAAGCAATTGGCCGAACAAATGCGCTCTACAAAGCGGAATATTTTTTTTTAGATATTTGAGAAAGACATTTGAGACTTAATCAATTTTTTCCCCATGTAAATTAACCAATTCGTCAACTAACTAAGAATTCCTATTGGTGTGGAATCAATGAGCATTGCACAAGACGTTTCCATCGATTCCTATTCCGCTCTGAATAAGATACTGCCATTCAAGCTGATGTTTTATCAATCAAACATAATCAAACAATTCAATCCACCATCCTACCAATCATCTTAAAGCCCTCAAGTGTGATTCTAACAGCACTTGTATCTAAATTTTCAATGCTTGGAAAGTATCCAAACACCATATCATTACCCACAAAACGAAGAAGATTACAAATTACTAACAATTTTAAAAACAATCGCTCGATAATGCCTCTCAATGGAGTGATAAACACTGTACTTTCACATTCGCTACTTTCACCCAAGTACACGCGTGTGTCCAATGTCCTAAGTCTCAGTTGGGGACCAGAGGAATGGACAAAAAAAAAAGCAGGAATGAGCATGAAAGATCCCAGTGATATGGGTCTCCTTTTGTGATCGATACTTGGAAGACGAGAGGAAGGATTTTGCAAGTATGCCCATTGAATATGTTTCAAGCGGATAATTGATGGGTTGGCACAGATTCGACTGAAGGTGAGCAGGTACCTAAAATCCTGTCCAAGATAAACTGCCCTATATGTTGGAGGGCGCACGATATTCGAGTATCGTTCATCTGGGAGATCCTGAAAATGCCAGACCGCATGCGGAAGCGCACGTTTCGTTTGGTAACTGTTGAAAATGAACTGATCTGGATTCATTGGCTACCACAATGTTTCCTAGGCTCTCCTTACGGCCAAATCCATCCATGGCTTGGATGGCAGGAGCAGACGTGACAGGAGTACAAAGCAAATCTTGCGAAACAATCCGGAAATGGTGAAGAGCGCATGGAAGATACGGAAGTCTATTGGCAGAGTTGAAAGCTCTGCGGGAAATTCCTTCCTCCCTGGTGTGAGAATCAATACTTCTGAATGAGGGTGAAAGACAAGCTTTCAATGATAGATGGAGTAATTCTGCATTTGGTGAGACTTCCATCCGATGGCGGAAGCACTCCGTACAGTCTCAAAGGCGGAAATGAAGCGCCATTTGCCTTTCGCTGCTATTCCCAATGGGATGAACTCTTTCTTTTTTCATTCCTGTTTCTCACTCCGAGACTTGACGACTACTTGCACTTGGCAGAATGCGCCCTGCAAAACTATCCAGAAATAAGAGGAGATGCCTAGTGGCACGCTAAGCCGTGGCCGGAATTATTTCTGTCCCGAAACCCTATAGCCTCCATGCATATAAACCCAGCATTCCTCAATTTTACTTGGGGGGATAAGGCGTCCAGCGTCTCTTTTATGCACCTCTTTCGAAAATCCAACGTGGGTCGGCTGAATGTTGCGGAATTTCACACCGCTTCTGCTACTATTCGCAAGCGCACTGGGTTGAATGACCATAGGTAATGTAACTTGGGTGAATTACGCACCCAAGCAGTGACTCTATTACACAGTTACCTTCATTTAATATATTATAACCAACGTGAAACTAGAGTTTCGTTATTTTTATTTTTACATGTGAATTATTGCATCTGCAGGAGTGATTTAAACTTCTGTTTTTCTCGGTATTTAATGTCGAGAAAAATTGAGTGCTAAAGAGGATAATTAATACTGGTCAGTGAGATAAATTCATTGCTTCAATTTGATTGAAAGAGCACAAAATTGTTTCGTAAATTATGCACACTGTGGGTTAATGCATGAACACTGGTTAATATTTAAAGGTAGTTTGCATTGCGGTAAATCCACAATTGTTCACCAACTTTCTAATAAAATAAATTGGTCTAAAAACAAAGTATTTCCGACAATTATGTTTTTTCCTCATTCCTCCAGGCCAGAGCAAAATATCATGAAGTGGATAGTCTAAGCTGGAAAAATGGCTCTTTGTGGTTTGCCCCAAGTAATTGGTACATTCTCCACAGATCGAAGAAACCGTTTGATATTTTCCACCGTCAATTTCATAAATTTTTTTATTCCACCTTTCAACTCTTAGGCGCTTCCTAGAAAGAACTTTCTAACGTTTGAACTGCCAAACTAACATTTCTACAAAACATAAATAGATCTTTGTTCTCCACTGGATCTATAACGTCTATTTTGTTTTCTCTTATTATGTTTAGTGACTTAGGTGCTTCCTGTGGATGTGTCGCTTGATCGGGACTTATAAATGATCCTGAGGATTCGGTCGATGAATTTGACGAGTGGTTAGATCATCTTTTTGCGATGACGATCTGAGAAATTCGATATTGGATGAAATTGTCAGAGCCAGTATGAAATTACGCAACACTTTCGTCTGACTTGTCTCAAGTCCTCCATCCACCAAGAGCAGCCCTACATAGCCCACTTAGGGGGTGGGGGTGGGAGGGGGTGGTGGGAGAGGTAAACCAAGATGCAAGCAACTTCGAGCTTATATGTAGTTACCGCCACGTTGCCATTGCTTCTCGTTACACATTATACACCCTGTCACCACGGATCAGTCTCAACCTAGCGATCATTCAAATCACATTCCCTCAACGCGTCAACGCCTTTTATTACCCTTTGTCTCACTTTGCATAAACAAGTATTCCATGGCTTTTTAAAAATATCCTATCCATAACAAATGAAGGGAGAGTCTCGTGGACTGTGTCATTGGAAAGCTTAGAAAATTTACGATTCAAAGTAGAGAGTCTCTTCTCGCATACCTCAAAGTACTTGGAGCCATTCGAAGGCGTCTAGATGTGATAGGGTAGAATCTTCGGATCTTACACTGAGGTGATTCGACTTTTTTTCTGTGTCAAAATAATTGTGCAAAGCAGTGTTGAGCACTTGACAAATGAGCTCTCTAGGTAGATTATTTTCATCTGCTAATGTGGAATTCCTAGAAACGCTAATGATCTCAATTTTTCAGCATAAATTTCCAAGGCAGCAAAGACTTTATGATATGTGGAGATATGCCGGATATTTCAGGGAGTTCCCATGGGCTTGTGCACTAATGTACACCAAGTAGCGTTACTTATCGTTAGAGAAATAGAGCTTCTTGGTGGTGAGCTGGGTGTACCTCAATGCAAGTACGTGGAAAAAATTAGCAATTGGCTATGAATAGCGATCGGCGATTAGGCAGAGCAACGAGCTCGTTCGAGCTTCGCCGTAGGCCACTTTCCCCTCTCTGATAAACCATATGTTACTTATCCAACCACGTGCTTTTTCTTATATCTGCGTATATAAGGTCTGGGTGGAAGGCGCGCGCCGGAAGGTCGATTCTAACCCCGATGGTCTTTCGTGACTCACCTTTGTCTCGCTGGGGGCCGCCTCCGCTGTCTCCGCGAGTGCAAAACTTCCCAGTGACAATGTTACATTGGTATACTATATTCATTCAGACATTATATTTTGTCGGGAAAAAAGATTATTAGAATTTTTTTTTTTTAATATTGAAAATGTTCGTCAGAATAAATTAATTAACAAAATAATTATCGACGATTTTTCACGGTTACAATTTTCTCATTGGCTAATTTAATTGAACTCGTTCATGAAAATATGAATTGCAAGCAAAATAAATTAGCCATAAAATTCTGGAAATTTTTTGACGGTGTACAGAGAGTGTATTTGCAGGGCTTGCATAAATATCGCGACATGTGCGTGTCGATTTTTAGTTTCTTTTCGGGAGTGTGTCAGTGGGCCAGAGGTGTCATTGGATACCAAGCGAATAATGTTGAATTTAATGCCCGGTGAAATTTTGTAATCGTGCTTTATGATCGAGTGAATCAAACATGAAAATTATCACTGCTTCATGGGGATTTTATTAGCTTTTTATTCGAGTCTTCAGTGATTGATGAGAGAAGGATGCTCATAAAATTTGTACCCCTGAATTGTTCATGATATAAAACTGTCTGCGAAAGGTGGGTGAAACGAGATGAGCTGATGCCACTTGCCAGTCAATTTTTTTTTCTCTCTTTCACCAACGCAAAAATAAAGAATAATGGTTTTTTATATCAGCCTAAAAATACTACTTCGAAGTAATATATGACGTGATAAAATTTCATCAACAAAAAACCTTAATAGCTGTCAGTCAATCTAAAATAGCCTAACCAGAAAAAGGAGGAAAGAAAAATAATTGTAATGCCTTACGCAATGGATCTACGCTGGTGTAAACGCTGCCGCAATTATTATCGTTATTATTCTATCATAACTATCATCATTATTATTGCAATGGCGTACGTGATCATTGGGGGTACACCTGAGGCGAGTATACACACCTTGGCGAGTGGTAAAAAAAAAAATAAATAAAAAAAAAATTATTAAAAAAAAAACCTGGCGAAACAAAGCTATACACACATACACTATACACCAATAGGCACTGTGCAGTGTTTAATCCCACACCCGAAGGCATTTCTTCGAATGCAAAGAGATTTACCGAAGCTACTCCATACCCTTAACTCTTTACCCAGGTAATTGCGACGGATATGTTTTCTTCATTCGTCCCTTTTTTACACTTTCACAATGATGCTACGTCATTTGGAATTTCAATCCACATTTTCGTGAGAAAGCCGGCGATTCGAGTAGCCGTGTATGCAATGGGAATATACGATCAAAGGGGGAGGTGGGCGGGGGGAGGGGGGGGGGGTGCAGTAATGCCCCGAGGCAAAATTGAAACACGTTTTAAATCTCAACAGAAGCGTCTCAGTATACGATCACCGAGGATTATCGATCAATACTGAGACATGAGCGGTGAATTGATCGGGAGTTTGTATCTAACTAACGTACAGTACCCACAGACCGGAAGTGAGTTCGACGGTCATCAAGCCCAACCAACCGCCTACGATAGTGAACCCGAGATGAGACTCAGCAAACTATTGGCTGTTTATATTCCTCGATGCGTCATATCTCAAATGAGGGTTCCTTATTTCCTGGAGGGTTTTCTATTTCTATTCACAACCTAAATTGTTATGATTATTTCACAATATCCCTTGGCAATTTATGGATAGATGGTGAGATTTTTTTTTACGGATCTTCCAGGATTTTCATTCAAGTTCGGTTAATTACGGGACTCGGGAAGACAAGCACCAATGATGGTTTTTTTTTTATCAGATAATTATAAACTGCAACGGCTAGCCCTGACTTTAATAATTCGTTACTCATGTTCATGGACATAAGAGTAATTCATTGTCACTGCCCTATCAAATGCCCCACCCAGGAACAAAAGCAATGCGGAAAAATGCACTCGAGCGCGTGCCAGCTCTCGAAAGAAGCCCGCATTATATGCAGTGTCTCTTAATCTAAGTGCATGGCCCTCCAGTCAGTTGAGCTGATCTCGGGTTACGCACTCGTTGTAATTGCAGTGCATCCAGTCTGACCTTCCCAATTCATTCACTCATTAAGCTGAGAATTCCATGGCAAAAATGTGGTCCGCGAATACTGTACGGCAAATGCAAGTATGCCGAACGCTGAAATTTATTATTATTATTATTATTATTATTATTATTATTATTATTATCTAACATCACTATATCTGTGTTACTCTAATGAACGATGGAGGTCTACAATGTGTGCGAAAAAAAAAGGGAGAAACCCAGAAAAATTCTAACCACCGGCAAAGCACAGTGGAGCCATGAGGATCAACTGAAAATTGGAAGAGTCGCATCGGTGAGAAGAGGGAAAATTGCATATAAAATCCGTTGAAAAAGAAGGGATAATTGAAACTGCAGATCTCTCGTGACCCCGAGAGCTCCTTTGGGAGACGCAATTATTCGGTCTCTGCGATCCATACAAGCGGTTGGACAATGAAAGACGTTGAGAAACGCTGAGGGGTGGGTTGAGCAAAGGGTGGAATCTACCTCTGCACTTGACTCGCTCCAGACTCGCTAGACGCTTTTCACAGTAATTAGGAAGGGTGCCAGAGATCTGTCGCGAATCCAACCGCCCAACAGACAGACATGTGTAACGGAGACTAACAAATACTTGAGGCGGAAAATGTGGTAAAATAGTCGGATGATTTTTTTTTAAATGATCCAAACATGGAAACACGTTTAGAAAATTTATCAAGTTTTCTATCATAAACTCGTTAGAACTTTCTCTGAATTTCATTCGTGGCAAACAAAATGGTAAGTTGTTGGTTTGGGGAGAGACCGCCCAGAGGATGACCAAATTAAAAGTCAATTGACACTCTTGGCCTTTGCAATCGACTTCTCACGACCGGAGGGACGATGACAGTCTGGAATAATATTAAAGTGTGAGAGCAATGATTATTTACGATTGGCACTTCAAGGGTTAGGCAATTTTTGGAGGAATTTACGGCCCATCCTGTGATGGGGGATTTTCGAAAAAATTTCAGGGTTTCATATTATGACGACCTTCAAAGGGTACACATTTTTTTTCGAAACTCCGAAGTTTTCGCTAGACTCAAGTTTCGCAAGTCGACAACTGAAATAATTCGTCTTTAGAGTTAGTCGCAGTCTTTTCGACACGGATTGCATTAATCGACGGATGTGAAACGAACCATCAGTCGACACGCAACACCACTCTACCTTTCTCTCTGTTCTTCGTTTTAAGTACCTCAAGTATCAAAGAACGAAAGCCTATGTCGTTTTCGGATTATTCATGCTTGTGACATTACGCGGTTACAGCATTTTGGAAGGAATATCGGAGGCACGAACGTACCACAGGGTCCAAAATATTTTTTAATCAAAATGAAAAAGCGTATTGAAGAAAATAAGACACGAACACGAAAAAATTGTATGATAGAGTATATTACGCAATATATCGGAATCGGATATTTAGTCAATAAACGGACGGTATTGTGTACCCCAATTGCAATGGGACATCGCTATTGAATGTTTCCCGAGGAACCTCCATCTAGGGAAAATTTTTCCGGAGAATAAAAAAAAAATCAACACTCTGGGATTTACTCCGAAAACCCCAATAATATATGCGTGAAGTTTGCCGTATAATTCTTCTTGCATCCCACTCAGCATTTCGATACTGCACGAACTTCGCGACTATATCGCTGGGCACCGAAACTCTCGAAAAACAACCGATAATTTCCAACGTGGCGGGGCACTCAGTAGATTATTTTCTCCACCTAAATTTCGGCCAATAGGAACGTGGTGTTTAACATATTTGTGTGAGATTTATTTTCCTTCAGTCTCATCCGTTGATGATGAGTTGCGAACTCACGCGAGTCGTTCCATCGACCAAATATTATTTTCTGCAGAATAATTCAAATTAATTTCTTAGCTTCGTTCACGAAATCTAGCATTGGACAAATAGACTGAATTTTCACCGAGGTCCCTTATTCCTAGGCATCCACTGAGTCTCAACCTCTTGAAGATTTCCAAGCCCATATCGCCCTGGGGAATAATTGAGACCCCAAAAGCACTCAGAGAGGCGCTGGTTAGTGGAGAATCCAAACACACGGCTCCCATGGGATTCATAATCTCGTAATTACACCAGACAACGGTATCGAAAAATCTTTGAGTCTTCAGGCGCTTCCGTGAAAATAGTCAGCGCTAGAAACGTCAGTTCGGCATTTCACTGCATCAACGAATTAATCACTGGACGATCACGAGAGTTACCGAAGAGAATGAAAGTACTTCCCGTTCCTCATCACTAAAACTAATCACTCTAATTTTCCCAATTAAGCCACCGTCTCAGGAGAGTTCAACGCGATTTATAAATAGGTGAATCACTTTTTTGCTTAATCTAGGCGAATAACGTCACGAGGCAGAGCAATCTTTTTTTTTATTTACTTAGTTGATTGATTTCCGTCAATTTTAGTTCAATTATTTGGAAGAATACTTAGTGAACGTAATATTTTTTATCCTGATAAAAATAACAACGACCTCATCCCCTTCAATACTGCATATTTTCCTCCCAATGTACAACACCTCATTACCACAATAAAAAAAAATATCAACAAATGTAATCGACCACGCATTCATGAATAAAAAATGAGATTAAAAATACATAACCTCTGCGAACAAATTAAATAAATCTCTCAATCCCTTGAGAAAATCACTGGCGATCGATAATAAACCCGGTGTAATGTTTTAACGAGCCACCTTGCCTTCGAAATTAATGTCGCGATTCGCGATTAAGGTCAAGCCTCACCGCAGCATCACCAATGCCCACATGTTTAAATCGATATATATCGATATATATCAAGCCTAACGTATAACGGGTTTAGATATCCACCGAAGTTTCGCACCACTGATCCTCCACTTTTACCAGAGCCCACCCCCCCCCCCTCCCACCCATCCTCCCCCCCCCCCACCCATCCTCCCCCCTCCCACCCACCCCCCCCCCCCCTCCCACCCATCCTCCCACCAACCCCCCCCCCTCCTCCCACCCATCCTCCCCTTCCTCACCACCCTCCCGCCCCTCCTCCCCCTCCTCAGCCACGCAACTCGCTCGTTTCTACAGTTGACTTCCCATCTTGTATATAGCCTTCCATCCAAACTCTCGTTAAAATATTTCAAGATGCGCACAATGATAACAACTAGGGAGAACAGATATCAATCGCCTCACCATAGCCACAACAAGAGGATTTAAACTCGTCTCATGAGTTTTCTCAGGCGACAACTTCAGGCTCCATTAGTGGGTGAAATGAAGATTTAATGGCTAGGATATTCACCAGAGACATATCTTCTCGTGACCCACACTGAACTTATTGAGGAAAACGATGAAACTCAAGATTTATTCGCGGTGATGAAGAGGAGCCTTTCACTGTTCCGTTTACTTCTCTATTTATTGTTTTGTTTGCCCAGAAAACTATTGTATTTCTGGTGCTGAGTGACTGAGATCGCTTGCATCTCTTGCAATTAAAGATGTATGAACTTTCAATCCACATAATTGCCAATGAGAATCGTTTGGCCATTTTCCAAGAATTTCCTGAAGATTTAGCCCAGTCGTTAGCAAAACGTACGATTTTGATTTCTCCTATCAATTTGATTAATCGTTTATCTCTTCGGCAACCATAGACCACGACAGAATGTCCCGATCATCAGCAATGAAATTAATTCCCGAGTGAAAAGTGCAGCATGAGCATTAATATCCCTGGAGCTATTTGTGCCGTGCACGTTCATCCAAGAGGGCAGAACAGAAGCCAAGGAACTGGCTCGTTAAAGAAAAAGAGGGCGAAAGATTCTATCGGTAGATTAAAACGTTCGCGACAGGGAGAAGAGCCTCATCCGCTCTCGACCCCTCCCCCCCCCCCCGCCGCCCCCTCACCCACAGACACGTCTCCATCAATTTTCACCCCTCCCCTCCCTCCCACCCTAGCTATATCCGTTGTTGATGAACACCTAAGATATTGGTTGTGATGGAGAGAAAAAAACAACGAGATCCGTTAATACGTTAATAGGCATCAATCAAACAACTGGTTCTGCATATGTACGTTGGACCTAGAAGATAGTGGGGCGCAGATATCGACTCGGGTTACGAAATTCGTTACCGAAAATCGGCGCAAAAACCAAGGACGTTCCGCCTTCCACGGATTCAATCAATACCTTCTCTACCTCTCCATATGCCTACAGGTGTGTGTATGTGTCCCCTTCCATTGGATGTTGGAGATCCAAGACGGGGACCGAAAAAAATTGATTATGTCGTTAACAAGTGGCGTTAGACGAAATGAAGAAAAGAGGAGAGGAGTAGGAAACTACTGGGACGAGTCTTATCAAAACGTCCTTTCTGCACAATTATGGAAAAAAGTTAATGCCCCGCATTCCCCCCCCCCACCCCCACATACTTACACACAAAGTCGGAATTATTTGCGTCACAAGTTCTGGGTTCGCGACCGGCTTCCGGAACTAATATTTCATTATGAAACCATAGTTTAATCAAGAATTCCGCCAGATGACAAGAGTCCACGGGTACTATCAGCGGTATCCATAACATGTGGAACGCTAAGCGGGACGGGAACCCGGACCGGGGGGGGGGGAGGGAGGGGGGGGAGTTCCATCGTAGATGCCCACATCAGACTCCCCCCCCTTCCCCATCGCATTCAATGGTAGTTGATTGCGTGATGTTCCCCACAATGCAAGTGCAGGAAGGGTAAAGCGAAACAAACACACACACGCGCGCGCGCGTTGACAAAAGTATAATTTTCCCCCATATTACACTCCTAACGTCGGAGGTCATTACGATAACTTCCCCTATCGAGACATTAATGAAATACTGAATACATCACGAATGGACAAGGTGGGGGAGGGGAAAGGGGGAGGGGGGGGCAATTATCCTGTACTTTTCTCATGTGACTCGAGTAACGATTTTGTAAGCTTAACGAGGTCGATATTTCGAGCGGAAAGAAAGTGTCCGAGGAAAGTGCAGTGGTGTTGGCTTCAATGGAATAATTTAATTGAATTTATCCAGATATTGCAAATAGTGTGTAGAGAAATATCTTCGCATTTATTTACCCAATTTTTTTGTTTTCCCACTTTCTTTAAAATTGTCTAAAAATTACATATCACAGAACTTATGTTTCTGGAGAATTATAATGATTTGTTGTTTATAAACAGACTCCCGGAGTTGTTAATAATAATTTTTTTAATGTGTGTGCATATACATTTATGAGAATCCGCTTCCCCCGATAAATACAATTTATGGGTGGTAGCGAATTCATTTTTATTGTTCCATGTTTTTCTTTTATAATGAAATATAACGCGACTCCTGAAGCGTGTCCGAGGGTTTCCCAACACCATGTATAGGAGATAGACATGCAATAAAAGGATACACGACCTCGTGGCACTTTGTCGAGATAAGGGAACGTCCTTCCACCAGCTGTGCCGTGTGGAATTTTAAACTAACAAATACTGCAGTGCCATAGGTGGCGTTAGTGGATAAGAAAGTGTAGAAGATCAAGCCCACGTGGATGTGTATTTTTTTTTCTCTCAATCGTTATGGAGGATGAATAAGGTTTTTCAATGTGGTGAGGAGGATTTTACGATGGACATTGAGTGCTGTTGTTATTCCTTGGTGGCATCATAAAACCTCTATACGGAGTCGTTTGATTTCATTTCTGACCTTGTTTTCAATGTCTGTGAGTGGGACAAATCGGTTGAATTCGATCTACGCCTAGAGCAGATCTACTCGGGTGATCTATTTGGTCTAACGAGAGGCAAAGACGTATTTTCCGTCTTGCCCCGGGCTAGTCTCGCAGTTTCATTACAGTTTCAGAAGTCTATGCAATTAAACGGGACACAAAATTAACCCCCGTTCTCTCATTTGCTCTGCGAGATCGAGCGAATTCGGGAAACTGAGTCGATTTCAATTGTCAGTTGCTGATCGCCCAACGGCAAATTGAAAACATTTTACACATTCTCCCTAATTTCATCTTCTCACTTTCCTCCATCCTGGAATACACATTTTCACGGTGGGCAAAGATGCACAGCCCACTTGACCACAGAACGTGCTCGTAAAACCAACACGTACCCACCACATCTTTTTCCTCATATTGAAAAAAGAAAAAAAGCAAAGAGAGGTAGAAAAATATTGAAATTCCAGGCGCGGACAAATTACGCGTCTATTAACGCCCGGTTGCATGCAAACCCGTGTATATTCCACGGTGGATATACAGAAGTAGTTGGAATAACGATCGAAGGCGCTGACCGACTCGAAGATAAATCTTTCCGCGCGCGTACATTCATCCGTCTCTCTGATTCTCTATGTCCCTCTCACCCCTCATTCCGTTCGTTGAACCAGAGATCCTCTGCACCGTGACGCTACACCTGTCCACCAGTAGAGATTTCTAAGATTTTCAGCGAATACTTTATCTCCATTTTTAACCCTTAAGAGGTCGCACTGTTCTCTTAGCGACGCCATTTCCTGAATCTTTCATTTCTTTAGCAATATCAAGACAGAAAAACAAATCGGTAATTTTTTTTTTCATACTCGAAACTAACTGCAAAAAAATTATCATTAACTTCCCGATTTTTCGGGATGTGTGTATTTTTTTTTTTTTTTTTTTCTACTCTTTCTCTATTTGTATTCACCCACGTAACCGCTGATAGGCATTACTTCATGGGCAATACTACGGATCAGAGTACCCACCCATTGCGGCTGGGGCCGACTTCGCCATTTCCGCTCATCGTATTTCTAATCACAGGGTAAACCTCCAGAAACCCCTGTGATACGATGGCGGGCGTCTACGATGGAACCCTCCCCCCCCCCGCGCGACGGGTCGCGTTCGGTCCCGGCTCACGGTCTCACTTCATGGATACCGCCGATAGCACACACGGAATGTTCCTGCCATCGGTCGGAGTCCGTGAGAAAATATTTTTCAGAAAAAAATTTTTGCAGTGAGCGGGAATCGAACGCGGGACCTTTAGAATAGTAGGCAGACACTCTACCCACTACACCAAAGCCCCGTCGGGATGTGTGTATGTGTGTGTGTGTGTGTGCGTGCGTGTGTGTGGATGGGTGGGTGGTTTGTGGATGGGTGGGTGGGTGTGGATGGGTGGGTGTGGATGGGTGGGTGGGTGAGTGGGATGGGTGGGCGGGTGTCGATGGGTGGGTGGGTAGGCGGGTAGAGGTGGATGGGTGAGGGAGGGGGGGGGGGTTGATGCGTGGATGAGTGGGTGGGTGTGCCGGTGGGTGGGCGGGTGTTTGTGTGTGTGTGTGTGTGTGGGTGGGTGGGTGGGTGGGTGGGTGGGTGGGTGGGTGTGTGTGTGGGTGGGTGGGTGTGTTTTCATATATAGCCAAATACACATATTAGGCTATTCATTAAACGAAGTCCCCGGCTATGTTTATAAATGTAAATAAATATGTTGATGCAGTGGCTGTCAGCAGATTGAGATCTCAGTGGCCGACGGTCTGGGCATATTGCATTACGTTCATTTAATATCGCGTCGGAGTATTGCGTGTGCATTCAGCGATAAAAAAGACTTGAGCTTTGCAGAGCAGGGAGAAAGGCTATGGAGCATAATGCAGGTATGGGATAAAAGGGCGTATGTTTACCGGGCCCTTTCTCATGAAACTCGTCTTCGCATTCCATTGCGGTCCATATCTGAAACTGAATTTTCAAAGTACTTTGTTTAGAAAAATTGAGTTTACTAACTGCATTTAGATAAATTAATTACATCAGCTATTATGCCCAGAGAAATTAGCAGTGAAATAAAAAACTGAATTTTACAAATCATGTATTCGCGGATATTTTCTGATCGCAGTAACATAAATCGATTGATCTAGGATAAAATTGGAAAGTCCCATCAATGTTCTCAGAGCTACAAAATATCCATAAAGCGCTTACAATTTATTTTACAAAACCGGCTCTCCACAAAATGCAAATAAAAAATCTTGATTACAAAATGGGTAGTCCTTTCAAAGTAACCCGCAGTACGGAAATCCTCCAGAATCCATCCACAGAGCAAGTAAGCTACCGCTCATCGTCTTTTCAGTTCGGTTAAAGGCACGAATCGTGCCGAGGGCTCAATTTTTTTTCTCCGCAGCCTCTTCGCTTTATTTTTTCCCTTATTTTCAGCCGCGAATAACAGTATATCTGGAAGCATCCAGGAGCCACGCGATGAGATCCCAAGTCTCACAACACGAATCAAGAAAAAAATGTACCGCAGAAACAAAAAATTGTGAGAGAAGGAGGTCTGAAAAAAGTGCAAAACCACTTTTGTGGGCTCTGCATCGAATTCGATACAGCCGCATGATACAGCTACATTTTCGTTTCGTTTACTGGGATATCGTGGTGTCCCTTGGACACCGAGGCCAACCGGCCCATCGGCTACGCGTCGTTACAAAATTGCGTAATTTTTATATCGTAAAGCCCACTCGTTATTCGATCATAGTGCCGCATTGTTTGCATCATCGTCCACTAATCGCTCCAAAAATGTATAAAAACCCGTTCACTTTTCATCTTGTCTACAGTTTATGGCCACAAAAATCCTGTTATCTGCTATAGTATCCGGGAGAATCAACAACAATAAAGTAATAGAAGTCTACATTGAGATAACGGTCACTGAGAATTTCCAGTGAAGTGGTAAAAGCGGCAAAATCTACTTCACAACTCTGAAGAAGAGGCCGACATTTTTTCTGTGGACCTACTTTTCCATATATTCTCATAACAATGGCCGGTTAAATTTGCTCTACGCTGGAAGAACAGTTGTTCATTTTTGTCCAGTTTCCAATTCAACATTGGACACTACAATTGAGAGCAATGATCCATGTAACATAACGGTAATTTGATAGATTCCTATTTCAAAAAACGTCATCATTGCCGGCCGGTGAAAGTAACAATCCGATCTACTGTGGCTGTTCTCTTCCCCCCACAAAATCCCCATCGAGTTTTGTTCTTTTAGTCTCAACAGAGGAAGCAACTTTTGGTGTCTTTTCAAAAGCACCACCTCAAGTTAATATTGCAAGGATGAATGGAAAAATAACCACTGGCCATTCTACGAAGAAATAGAACGTCGAAGAAACTGAATAACAAAACGAAGTGCGTTATCTTATCTCGAAGCCGTGTAGGAACGATCGAACCTCGCTGCATAGCTGCCTCGATTGCCGATACCGGCTCGTCGTTTAGAAAAAAAAAGGGGTATTGCACATCAGTCGCGTTGAAAAACGCTTCAAAGCCTATTTTCTATTCAGTGTGATATGATAACGCTTCCGTATTAAGAAATTATGAAATTGATTTTTTTTTCAACTCAGTTTTCAATTCAGTGATAAGGTGATAATTCGAAGGAAAAAGGGATTTTTCATTTGGCTGGAAGGTCTCTAGCAATTTCCTAGTCATACATTGCTAGTATTTTTCTATTAATAAAGTGTCTTAGAAAGCAAACGAGTATGGAGAAATTGTTGACATTTTTTTTTTGCTTCCAGGGAAGTTATTGTGGACGAATTTGAAAAGTAGATTGTCAATCGGCTTCACACGTTTGACGGCATTTCGATGTGTGTGTGTGTGTGTGTGTGTGTGTGTGTGTGGGTGGGTCGGTGGCTAGGTGGGTGAATGGGCTGGGTGGGTGGGTGGGGTGGTGGGGTGGGTGGTTGGGTGGGTGGGGTGGTTAGGTGGGTTGGGTGGGGTGGTTGGGTGAGTGGGTGGGTGGGTGGTAGGGTGAGTGGGTGGGTAGGTGAGTGGGTGGGTGTTTGTGTGTGGGTGCATACGAAATTCCCCAGAAAATCACATATTACAACTGCAATGGCAAAAAACATTATTGCCAAGGTCGTCTGTATTTATTTTTACATCTTCCTAGTGTATTCGCGTATACCCAGACACGCGTTCTGAAGTACGTTTGCAGCCTCAGGGGGCAATGAGTAAATACCTGTAATACATTCCACTCGAGTGCAGAGCCTCAAGAGACCAGCCGGTCAAATTTTTTTTTTCCTTCCTCTCATCAATAATTCTTTTTTTTTTTGTCGCCTCTTTATATCTAGTAACGGATAGAGACACATGGGTACTAGGTCGACACTGCAATGCAGTCTATAACCGTCCGCGTAATCACAGGAAAGAGACTACATATATGTCTATACATACTGTACCTGAAGACTCAATACTCGCGTGTAATAATGTCAACATTGAAACGTGATAATGGAAGACAAACTCCGGCCATTGGGATTTATCAGCACGGAAAATAAAACAGTGTTTTATTATTTTTCTCTCTCTCGCACTTTGTTGGAGGAGTAATACTCGAGCAATTACCCGTGGACAAGGACAAGGTGTACGCCTCGTCATACTCGAGTGCATCTGACAGCACTTTTCCAGAGTTTCATTGTGGAACAAGGGAGCAAAAAATATGAATTCTCAAATGGCCATAACCTGATAATTACGGATTCTTTTCCGAAAACTCAAGTTTCAACCGACGAAAAAAAAAAGAGAACTTGACTCAATTTCACGCACAGTAAGAAATAATATTTGTTCGGTCCCTTCCATCAATTACCAAAAACAACAGTGGGTCCAATTTGTTGGTATCTCGCGGGGGCCACTAAAACATTCGTTTTGCAATATTTATTCGCCAAAATATCCAGTCGTTATGGCGGCTATAAATGCGCGCCAGATTCAAACGTTGGAGCAGCACCCGCGGATTCTCCCTGCCGTCACGCTCTATTGATGCAAATTAGGAAAAAAAGTAATGAAACATAAAATGTGCGCCTTTACCCGAGGAATATTTTTCATCCTATGCAATTTTTTCTACCTGCAACCGCTCTTGAGATACAGGGTTCCAAACATTTCAGCTCCGACCCGAACAGGAAGTGCCGTATCAGTGTCCCACAAGACAGCGTTACACACTCATGCACTTAGTGTGTAGTGTAATGAATAGTCCAAATTTACGTTGGCACATCCGGGTCATTACAATCACTCCCCGCATTCGTAATTTCCCAGAGAAAAATCCTGTAAACTCCTCACTTTCGGCAATCTATACAAATAAATCCTGAATAAGAGCGTAATGCACTTGTTGTTAATTGACTTCTCCCCTTCGTATCCCCCATCTATTATGATTCCGCCCCAACGCAATACATGAATCCAATGCCTTATAACGACCCTCCAACGAGAAGGGTCGAGTGAGAATGACTCATCAGGGCCACACCAATGACTTCCTGATTCAGTATTCTCCACCGGTGTTATTGTTGCTTTCCCCAAATTCGTTCATTTGCAATCAAAAGATCTATTCAAACTACATCGCCTGAACAAACGGAAGTTATCACGTGTAAAGATGTTACCCAGGTCCTCCAGATTGGTTTCAAATTGGATCCCAACATCCATAAGAATTCAGCAAAAACAAATGTTTAGATGCATGTGTAAAAAATGTCTTCAATAAAAAAAATGTGGAACATTGTTTCTTTTTTTGGAATTGCAGACCGATTGAATAACTTTCCTCAGATAGAGGAACACTCTTGTGTTCAAGTATATTTTGCACAGGTCGTGTGTGTGTGTGTGCGTGTGTGTGTTGGTGGGTGCTTGTGAGTGGGTGGGTGGGTGGCTGTGAGTGTGTGTGTGTGTGTGTGTGTGTGCGTGTGTGTTGGTGGGTGCTTGTGAGTGGGTGGGTGGGTGGCTGTGAATAAGTGCGTGTGTGTGTGTGTGTGTGTTGGTGGGTGCTTGTGAGTGGGTGGGTGGGTGGCTGTGAGTAAGTGTGTGTGTGTGTGTGTGTGTGTTGGTGGGTGCTTGTGAGTTGGTGGGTGGGTGGCTGTGAGTAAAAGTGTGTGTGTGTGTGTGTGTGTGTGTACACAAACTTTGCATCAACGATATCTCCCAAGCCAATAACACGACTGATATGCTTGTCTTATCTACCATTCAATTGTCTACCAAAATTCTCCGATATCATTTGTTATTGAAACCATCTGTTAACGAGGTATTTAACTCTTCAAGGAAGCCATTGAAAAAAATTGTCCTTGAGCTAGAAAAATCGAGTTTTTGGTCTGTCCCAAATGTCAGCCCATAGTCCATACGTATTCCAGGAGTGTGTTCCTTACCAAATTGCTGAAAAATTAATGCAATATTCCCTACAAAATTCAATGTCTATATACATTAATTCTCCCCCCCCCCCATGCAGCTGGGATGATCGTCAGTGGCGTCCTTGGTAAAATAATTCTCATGAACCCTCCGATAAACTCCATGAAAGCCAGAGGAAACACGACGCCAATCCCTCCTCCCCACCTACCACCTCAATCTTTCCAATTTGCCTTTTTTTTTCCCCCCCCCCCCCCTCCCAATGGATAAAATGACTACTCTCAGAACCGTGCAAAATAACGAGTTTGGTACGTTCAAGAGTTTTCAGGGAATCGGATAAAAAGAAGATGGATTGGAGTTGTACTCAAGGCCGTGTGTGCCACAAGAAAGACTACAGGTAAAAGAGCCAACCAGTATACAGTTTGATACTTGAACTGAGGATACAAACGATAGAGGGGGAGAAGAGGGTGAGGAGGAATCGCACTCCTTATGGACATTGGGATCGACTCACCAGTGTTTTCGAATAAAAAAAAAAGGGAGGGGGGGGGGGGGGGACCCGTCGCGTTCGTGTTCTTTAAAAGGGGTTCCAGCCGTGGGCTCTGATCCCTCCTGGACGACTCCAGTCTACAGTTGAGCGGCCGAGAGAGATATCTTAACGATGCTGAGACTGGAGCGAGAGAGATGAGGGGAATAAATGAATTGTATCGAGGAGCTTGCACAGGAGAGGCTCCGAAAAAAAGTGATCCAACGTGATCCTCTAGACTGGGAAATTTGGAGATTGCGGGGGGGGGGCTGGCACGGGGAGGGGGGAGGGGTGGCACGGGGAGAGGGAGGGGGAGGGGTGGCACGGGGAGGGGGGAGGGGGGGGGATCAACAAAAATGGAAAAACAGGCAATGTGGTCTGGGCTTTTTTTAGCATTTTTTCCCCCTCTATTTTTATAAACTCAATAAGGGTGCTTTGGGTTGCTACTCACCAGGCGCCTTTCGTACGTTGTTTTGAGGTTATTCTCCAGTATCGAGACTAGCTCATCGGCAGCTCGGTGCACGAAATTCAATCACAATTGTTGTTTTGCACACCCGAACACCGGAACGAGTGGCACAACTACTGGGACACCCGAGCGTCGCGTCCGTACGCATAATTGAGCCAATTTTGTTGAGGTGTTTTTTTTTAAGGCGCGTAATACAAACAATGGGTAGACATCGATTTAAGGGGTCAACACTTGTTGGGGTTAAGTTTGTCCACAGATCACTGGGAGGGGGAGAATTATTGTTTGACTGGAGTAGGTGAACACACAGTGGAAGTACGTCCGCACCGCAGCGTATATTAATCGTCACTACAGAGGCTCGTAATGCTCTAACGCGGGGAATATACACACGCGAACGCGCCGTGACTATTGGCGGAGAATTGCTGGAGCGGCGGAGGGCGGGAGCCGCGGGAGGGCATTGCGCTGTGGGTCCCTCTACCTACAATGAGGAGGAGCACGTGACACTCATTTCTACGCCCCTTGGCGCCATCTTTTGGATGGCAACTGCGGCCGAGTGTATATATGTAGGGGAACGTACATCTGCTCTGTCGGCCATGTTTGAAAATTTGGCGGGCTTCCTGCTGCGTTCCAATTTTGTTGATGCTCGACAGGAGAATATTGAGGAAAATCATGGGAAATATTCATGGCTGATGCTGGGAGATGCACATCTTTTCATATTCATTTTTAGATTTGTTGAAATATGTTTGGATTATTATAGTCTACATCCGCCATATTTGAAAATATGGCGCGCTTCCGGAAGTAACCGGCTACTTTGTAACAAAACAAATTTCTTGTTCCAGCTTAGTTAAAAATGAAATATTTTATGCTCAACTACGCGGTTTGTATAGTAAAATATATTGTTACGTCTTACTCAAATGAATTACAAGATTGCTGGATTATATATCTTGCTTGAGAAGAACATATCTTAACTTTCTGAGTAGTCAGGTCTAGAACGTCAAATATTCGGTCACCATTATTGTTTTATTACTTTCATTATTTTCTGGTTTGGCATAAGTGGTATATCTGATTTAATTGAAGAACTTTCGCGCCCACAATTGCACTTATAATCAATGATAACTGGTTTAAATGGATTAAACAAATTTAATTTTAACAGTAGTGATAAACTTTTGCATTGTGTATTGATTTGTCGATGATGAGGAGTGGAAGCAAGGGCAGCATGTGAAATTAGTGTTTGGCACGGCATCTTTTCCACAGGCACACGTATCCCAGAATATGAAAACAGGTGAATAACATTGCCATTGATAAGAGATCCAGCCAGAAGTGGTTTTCGTTGAAGTCGTAGGTCTCCAGGACTTCAGCTCCAGAAATGACACATGGCAGCTCGTTTTGGGAAAATGTAGAGTCGCACGCTGCAACAAATAATTCCACATACAGTAGGATCTCTCGAAAGTCATAGCATCCCAAGAAAATTGAATAAATAAAGTAATCAAACAGAAAGTTCAGTTATTCGCATTGGTGCACACAATCAATTAAGTTTGACTTTCAACGCTCATAAAAAAAAATTTCAACTGAAAATCGCCCGCCACCTTCCATACCTTCTGCCACGACATTCGGTAAACGCAGACTTACATATATTCTGAATATTTTGCCACTGCACGATCGTTAGAGCCTCCGTCGAGTGTAAAAGCCAGGAGATGTATCTGAACCACTTGACGTAAAACGGAAGTGAGCTGAAACCAAAGTGACATTACCAAAACGACAAGGAATTTAGAGCGGAAAGCAAGAATAGATTTAAGATTTGTTTTCGGAAAATTACCAGTACAATAATTTTTTAAAAATGGTCTCATTTTTCAATGCAAAGTGTTCGAAGTCTAAAAGTTTTGGACAATGTTAGAAAAATATTTACCCAACTTCACTTCGAACTCAAACGTGGATCCCACACGACCCAAGCATTTCGAGACAATGTATACATGAGAAGATATTCCGTATTATATATTATATATGAATGTCATTCCGCAAATACCTTAATTTCATGAACGGCCCCATGGTGATCATCAGAATGTAATCAAAGGGGACGAGGTACGCCATTGCAAGAGGAACTGTCTCGAATGCAGCAGAGAAAAAACATCCTGCAGTGTCAAAGTAGTTTGATCGATAAAGTAGTTATTATAATTTGTCGGACAATCGGAAATTTTCAGTCCTTAAAAAAAGTAGATTAGTGAAGAAAGATCGATCATTGAAAAAGGGTAGATCATTCAAAAATGTAGATCATTGGAAAGGGTAGATCGTTCAAAAATGTAGATCATTGAAAAGGGTAAATTATTCAAAAATGTAGATCATCGGAAAGGGTAGATCATTCAAAAATGTAGATCATTCAAAAATGTAGATCATTGAAAAATGTAGATCATTCAAAAAATGTAGATCATTGGAAAAATGTAGATCGTTGAACAAAATGTAGATCATTGGAAAAAAGTAGATCATTGGAAAAAAGTAGATCATTGACGACCAATTTTGATCGGCTATCAAGAAAATTCTCATTCTTCTCTTCACTTTGTGCTATTTTTTTCCATGTCTTAATCTTGATAACATACAACCTGCCCAAACACGTAATTAGCTCATTGGGCACTCGGTTCTTCCTTACTCCGGAAATAATTTCAACGAAGCACATTAGACGGCTAATGAGCCCCAGTTTCTGCCAATAGGTTCCTGCCGACGTTAGTTTTATCATTCTTCTGTAGATATCAATCTTAAGAACTCATTTGTGATCATGCTACTCTAAGTAATGAGCTTTTCTAAGCGTCAATGCTCAAAATGAGGAATTAGGGAAAACTGGTAATTTTGACACTTGCCACAAGCGGTGGAGACGTTCATAGTGAATATCGTAACAAGCAGAGTGAGTCCAAAGGCTTCTGCTGTATTTCTGAGACCTGCTAGCCAGTATATAATCGTTGTGAAGCAGACGGGCTCGATAATTAGTCCGGGAAACTGGAAGAATTGTAGTTGACTTAAACACTTTTCCACATTTTGAGCGATAAAATTTTCACTTTTACCAACGGACAACTTGATTCTAGTATACTCCAGATGCGATTCTAATGAGATCATTCAGTCTCGTAAATGTTAGATTTTATCATTTGCTCATTAACTAATCCTCAGCAGGTAGTATTTGCTTAAATCGGTTACCAATTGCCCTTGGTTGCTGAGCTAGGCGATAGAAACTAAGCAGAAAAAATTGGTACAATCTTCTCAATCTCGGAAAAGAAATCCAATGGAATCAAGTATATCTATCTGCTAGCATTCCAGTGATAAATCAAATTTGCACTGACCAGTGAAACTAATCTGGAGATGTAGTAGAGATGAGTGGAGTACATGCCGGCTCTGTGCTCTCGAAGAAATAAAGGTAATTCTTGGGGGAAGAGTGATAGTGTAGCGTACATGGGGAAAAATGTGTTCTCCGTCACGAGAATGAAGACAACTCCTTGGACCGCTTGTACTCCCAATTGATTCAGACTAATGGCCCCTACGAAGCACAGTCCAGCCATGGTTGCCACGCACTGACACACGGTAGATCATATGAGCATACGGAAAATTGAATTGTCTAATCGGGCAAGATGAGAGTTTTTACCAATTTCTGGAGGATTCTGATGAACTGGACCGAGGGATCCCTCAGCACCTCAAAAAATCCTCGGTGGATCAGCCAAAAAAGCCTTGTCCACCATCTTGGGTGTTTGCTGGGAATATTAAAAAAAATATATCACAAAATTTAAAAAATAATTCAGTTGGTGTTGTCGGTGAAAATTACTTACAAATTATCAGCTTGTGATATGTCATTCCTCCACTGTACATGAAATTTACAATGTATGCAATTATTTATTGATATGTAATTCACAAATTGATAAGAATAACACTTACGTCATAAGCCTGTGAAACATGCAATTCCAGTTGTAACATTACATCAATTTCTTTACAGGAATCACTAGTCAAGAAAGCATCACAGATTCTTTGAGCAGTTCTCCTACTGATATCCTCGTTCTTGGGTTCAATTGCAAGGGTTGCAACGAGAAAGTCTGCGGGATTGTAGTTACTGGGGCATTCGCAGCCCTGCCTAGAAGTTGAAACCAATCATCAGGAATATTTTAGCCAGGTGGAGGAAGCCGGGCTTTTTTAAAATTGAGTTTTCTTTTCTTCAATAGATAGCTAATAAAACAAAATTTCATTGCAAAAAAAAATTGCAAAATTATGCGAGACGACTAAAAATTCAAGAGCGTTCCGTAATTTCTCACTGAGCGACACTTCAAAAGGTTTTTCATTATTCTTGGCATGCAAATAAATTTTGGATAATTCTATAAATATACAATTAAGGCTTTTGCATATGCGCAAAAATGAAGTACCGGGAGAAAAATAAAAGTGCTTGCTCCCTGCTGCCGGCAAATGCAATTCGGCCATCAGCAACAAGGATGATCCGATCAAATGTATCAAAAATAGCTGAACTGGGCTGATGAATCGTGCAGAGGACCGTCCTACCCCGAGCTGCGAAAGCGGTCAAGTGTGATATGAGAACAGTTGCTGAGTTGGAGTCTTGTCCAGTGGTCGGCTCGTCCAGGAACAAAATCTTTGGGTCAGTCAAAAGCTGAAAGGTATACCAAACATTTATCATTTGCTCACATAGGGTCTCAATCTGAATACATTATTGGCTTATGATAATTTACTTCAGTTGCGAATGCCAGTCTTTTCTTCTCTCCCCCGGACAACACCTTGTCGTCCCCACCAGCGCCAATCCTCACGCTGGATCTATCGAATAACCCCACCTCTCGTAATAGGCTGTTGGTTCTCTCGCGAATGCTTCTACTCGCTAGCCTTCGGTCCAACTTCATTCGAGCCTTTACAACATCAACGCAAAATGTGGTTTCAATGAGTTAATTGAATCGATTACGTTGATTAGTATTACCATAAACCACAGGTGTTCTAGGACAGTCATCGTGCCTATAAAAATGTCTTCTTGATGCATAAATCCACTGTGATGTCGCATGTATTTCGGCTCCACGGGGTGGCCATTGACCCTGATGTCTCCATGAACAATTGTCCCAGCTAAAATATTGACAAAAATTTACATATTAGGAAATCTGATTTTTTCAGGGCATTTTAGAGATTCTGATCCACGGCGTCTCCACGAGTCAAATTGAGATTCTGACGACTGGACTCTTTTTTTCTAGAATTCAGTTTGCATCCACGGTGGATTTTAGGGCGCGTCATTTCGATGTTGGATTTACCGTGAATCTACGGTAAATTTGGGGATATAGCAGAAGCAGGGGGAAATCCACCGTGGCCTGTGGGTACTATTCGATTTTCACTGAATCAACAATTGTGGATGATAATCACAAATATCTCGGACCTGCAAATTTAGGAAGTATGCACTCATTCCATTGCAGTCGATCAACTAATGAGATATAATAACTGTGGAAATGTTGATTAAAATTATTGGAGCGCAGATTCCAAAATCCGCAGGGGAAGAAGGGTCAATCCCGCGAGAATCCAGTTGAATGTGGAGGGTAAAACACCCACTTCTTATTCTATATTGTCTGCATACCAGAAACCTGATATCTCATACTTTGCGCGCACAACCCTTCCATGCGAAGTTACCCACGGGCTAAGACATGAGACTCAACATGAGATCATGTATTTCTCTACCCTCATGTCCCAGAGAAGCGTGGTCGCAACGTAAATTAATGGGCCATTCATATCTCATTTGATAACCCAAATTCAATAGTTTTCGTATATGCACAAAAATGCAAAATTTAAATGTGAACAAAACAAACTTCCGGGCCGGTTTGACGTAGTGGGCTAAAGTGCTCTGCCTACTCCAAACCGATCCTAGAATCGTGAGTTCGAAATCCCGCTTGGGCGAAAGTCTTTTCAAAAAAGAATTTTCGTCACTTCGCTCGATTCGAACTCATGAGCCCAAAAAGTTAACACTTCCACCCCCAAAAGTTCCGAAACGTGTACCGAAAATTGTTCACAACCTGTACAGAGGAAACAGCCGTGAACATCTAACGACTATAATAAGTCCAGAGCGGTCGTTAACAACCCTGGCAGTTATACAGCGACCTAAAAATAACAATAAAAAAAAACAAAAAAAAAATAAATTTCATTCATAAAACAAATCAGGATTTTTCCTCGAAATTGTGCGGTTCAAATCCCTTGATACATTTTTAATAATTGTAGGAATTAACTCACGAGCAGTTCGATATGCGAGTGCAGTCATGAGGGAGCTCTTCCCTGCGCCACTCCCACCCAATATCGCCGTTAAATCCCCAGGTTTCACCACTCCACGAACTGTAATGAAATTCACTTTTCATCATGAAAAAACAAACTTATGTTGCTATACTTTACCGTTATTTACTATTTGTCTACAAATACTATTAGACCCCCTGTCCGTGGCATAAACGGACAAGTCTCTCCAAGATAACGTGACTCCTGCATGACTTGGCGGAGCTTCCGGCTTCATTGGCTTCATCAGGATTTCCTTCACTCCTGGATTGTCCAACGATTTCATTCTCATTGATGAATCATTGGGTCGATACAGATTTTTCAGATCACAAGCACGTAACAAACTTTCAAAAAAAATAGTAAATATATTATATGTAACTGTGATAAAAATTGAGGAAAAAAAACGTGTTACTGTTTCAGAGACGGAGGTACTTTTTTGAAAATAAATTAAGAACACGGAGGTGGATTCACCACCAGTTCCCTGCGGGAGGAAACCTTAGCGCTGAGGCGCGACTGGGATCTCTTGGTTACTGAACACGACTGCTGAGCGAGGGCTTGTGACACGCAGCGAATCCAGCCTGGAATGAAGGGGAAAATGAGACTGTAATTTAGTAACTCCGAAGACTCTCAATGATCTTGCAAATTGCGAGTCTGTGAATGTTTCGTTGTCGGGGAAAAATAGATATTTTTCCAATATTGCGCCTTAAAAATAAAGAAAATATTGAACGATCAATGTAATTGAACACTGAAACCCTATACGTACTGTGACAATGGCAGTAGAGAAATGGAAAGCGGTAGCGAACTCCTTTACAATAACCCTATACCATCGATCTCCGATTTTCCACCAGTCAACCATTTATATCATGCTTCTAAAAATTCGTTTGCAAACAATAAAATATATATGAACATTCAGAGTCTCGAAGTTCGCATTTTTCTCTAAAGTTCCAAATAAAAAATGTCGAATTTATGCAATTTTTTGGGTTTTTATTTACCTGAAAAAATATGAAAAATCTGCACAAAATTCACACATTCGATTCGGAGACTTAGAATAATTACCAATATAAGACCGCAAGGTCGGGCGGGAACACAGCTCGGGAGGGGGGGGGGGGGGGGTTGCATCATACCCCACTATCGTAACACAGAGCTTTTTTGGGAGCTTTACTCTGCAATCAGAAAACGTGATATCCTGGATGAGCGGATACTCGTCTCTTCAGCATCACCCCCAAGGAATCGAGGCGGTTCCTGTGCTGGAATACGCATAGAAAAATCGTAAAACGAATTACACGCGGAGACCCACCCCCGAGATTTTAAGAAACAATCTGATTGCTCGGCAGAACATATATTTGGGGCAATCTGCTACATGTCTCATAATTTTATTCCCTCCCCTAGTTTCACGGGACGGCAGTCTCTCCTCACTTCCCTCCCCCTCCCACCCCCTTGTATTTTTATTTGTATAACATACAAAATGTGATGCGGTCGCACGGTGTACCTATCAACCGGTTTGTCATGACACCGATATCAACGCGGTTAAGCCGTCTATACGCACTGGCAGGAAACGCCACTGGAAAATGTACAATTTTGAATTGCTGAGAAGAGTTTGTAGTATCGAACTCATTCCTCATATTCGTCAATCAGCTCTCGCATTCGCATTCACTCACTTCATGGATTTTAGGGTCGAGTGGGACGAAGCGATTGGTATTCAATAATTGATCAACAAATCTTTCAAGAGTAGGAAGCATTTTATTCTTTGAATATATACAATCAGTATCGATCCGAATCCTTTACAGATAATCAAAATAGGACAATTATTTCCGAAAAATTGCGAGGAGTTTACAAGTGTTCAATTAAAAATTAAAAAAAAAAATTAAATTAAAAAAAAAATCGATGACGAATTTATAAATTTAAGTTTTGCGCAAAGTTTTCAATAACAAGGCCAAAAATGCGAGAAATCTGAAGCTGACGATGAGAGCACAGAGGGCGATAATATCCATGTAGAAATCCTCCTGGAACCATAAAAAATAAACATAAATCACTGTGCACTTCATGTTAGCTTGGGCTTAAAGAGTCACGACAATTGATATTGGATCTCGAGAATTATTGAATTGGAATGACCACGAACCTCGTTGAAGTTGTACGTCTGTAGGACCATGCGGCCGGTCTTGGGACAGGTCGCATTACTGCGCGTGCAGGCTATTCTTTCAACCTCGGACCACTGATTAATCAACAGCGCCTCATTACCGTAACGAAACCATGACAGATAGGAGAACCACTCGAAGTATATGGGCACAGATCTGTGGGGAAAAATGGTGACGAATTAACATCGTAAATGTAGCTACATACTTCAAGTTGAATTATTTGCTAAGTTGAGGAAAGTACATCTCGATTTTTTTTTAATAACCCATAAAGGGTGCTGTTAATTTGAGTAAGTTAGGCATGAAGATGTGGTATACTCACGCAGTATTCAAGAAGAATCCACCGAACAGCAAAAATGGAATGATAACCGGTGGACCGACGGATAATGCCATGGAAATATTAGTACTAGCACACGAGATGAGATATCCTGAAACAAAAGTAGTAGAAAAATGTGAGTTAAACCGTACAATTTTTCCTCCAGTTTATCAATGTTTTTTCGAGTTTGATCTCCCATTGAAATCGCCAGCCGGATTACGCAAAGATTAGCGATCGGAACGTGTAACACGATCACCGTGCTCCGCGTAACTCTATCAGGTGTGATTGAACATAATACAGGACCCACTAGATTTCGATATCTCTCAATGATTTAATCCCGTTAGTTGTTTCGAAAAAAAAAAACAAAAATAAAACATCAGTAAAATTTGTGGAGTTTTACCGAACGACGTGGCAACATTGGCGATGAGCGTCATGACCCCAGCAGCAATGAAGAAGTGATTGATCCCAGGATATAATCCGACCATTGGATACACAATCGTTGTGAAGAGCAGAGGCACTACAACGAAGATGGGAGCCTCCGCTAGGGTTTTACATATGAAATAGATTTCCGTTCTGTACATTCCGTTCCTGTGCTCACGCAGAAAAATCGGCAATTCGGCACAAAACACCTAAAAAAAAACCCAAAAAAAATTTGAGATGACGAGATCTGACGACATTGGAAAATTTTATGAGTATCCTTCTTACACTAATAACAGCAAAAACATTCTGGAATGTCATATTCGTTAAGAAGATGAATAATGCACCATTGATATTCATAACACCATCCTGATCCAATTTTTGTCCATAGTAGATGACACCGATCAATAGAGACACCATCTAAAATAAAAAAAGACTACAATCAAAGGAAGGCTTAATTATTAACGAGGGAGCTTCCGAAAAAATTTTCTTTTTTTTTCTTTTATTGTTATTTATAACATCCCCAAATTAATAGATGTCGGTATTTCTCAATGACAAAAATGAAAAAAAAAACAACATTGGATTTCTTAGAAAAAATAGGTCATAGAAAATTTCGTCACTCTTCCAAATTACGAACCATTCGCGTTCAGGATTATAAATAATAATGCTCTTAGAAACTTTTGACGTGAGGGTTGAAGAGAAAAATCCTATTTTGTTTTCTTCATCATATTTCGATACATGTACTAATTGTTCTCCGGATGATTTCATTCAATTTTGTTTCAAGTCTGGACCAGGAATGAATTTTCTGGTAAACGTACAAATGTCTGGAGCAATCGAACTTTGATAAGGATCGGCTCTTTGATCACTGATAGCCACGATCTCCACAGAACTGCGCGGAATTGCTCGCACCAGGTCGCCTTGTAAGGTGATCGCGTGTTGTCTTTGCCCGTGGAGCCTCTCAAAGACTCTTCGAACTCCCCCTGAACCGTCTCAGCCTCAAGGGCAATTTTCGTTCCATTATCGCTTCTTTGGAAAGCGTCGCAGACTGCGTTGATGGTGTGCCTACAAGAGGCTTCGCGACCTGGTACAACAGCGAGCACTTGGACGAAGTAATCCGCGGGGTTGTAGTTACTCGGACAAACTGCTCCCATGCTGAAACCGAATCCAGGAAAAAAATGATAACTGATTGACTGAACTATCCCGACATGCAATGTACGATTGATCATGTTTTTCCCCAAGATTTTTTTCTTGAAGTATTTTCGAAATATCGAACTCATTGGGATAATGCTAATAAAAAAAAAAAAAAAAAAAAAAAAAGGGATAATTTAATAAAAATTGCCGCATCCCCGTAACCAATGACCCGTAACAGTCAGATATGAAAATTGCTAGTTATTGATTCACTGACGTTTTGAAGAATGTGTAGGCCTGCTCTGAAGTCCCCATGAAGGCGACTCGACCCTCTGCCATCAGCAGAATTCTGTCGAAGAGGGCAAAAAGCTCCGAGGATGGCTGATGAAGAGTTGCGATGATGGTTTTCCCTCGAGCTAATAGAAAAATAATACCTCTATTTTACCGTAATAATATTTTTTTCATTCTTTTCTCTTCTACTGTATTACCAACCTGCCAACGCCTTCAGCACTGACACTACCTGGTGAGCCATGAAAGAGTCAAGTCCCGAGGTCGGCTCATCGCAGAACATGAGGGGAGGATCGGTAAGCACCTCAGAAGCGAACGATAATCTCTTCATTTCACCACCGGAAAGACCCTTGACACGTGCCGGAATTCCAATGATGGTGTCTCTGCATTTTGTGAGTGCTAACTGAACAAATGAGGCTAATAAAGTATTTCAGATAATTGATGAACCAGCCAATGATCATTATTTTAGTATTTTTTGTTTTAATGATAATTTTAGTATTAAAAAATTTGAAGGGGTCTTGCGTATAGAATTTGAAACATATCCAAATTTTTGAAATAAATTCCATAATTTAGAGTATTTGATTACTTCTGATATGACATCATTGACCCTTTTGACTCGCTGTTTATACGGTATATCCCGGTCCATGCGCACCCTCGCCTGGAACAGCAAATGTTCGCGAACAGTGAGTGTCCCCACAAATAGATCATCCTGCTGCACATATGCTGTTCTCGATGTTAGAACACTCGATGTTACTCGTCGGCCATTCGCCGCCATGGTTCCCGAGACTGTTGTGCCGCCAGATGATCGAAACGTTAGGGCGTTCAACAGAGTCGTTTTTCCAGCGCCTGATGAACCCATGATGACCAGTAGTTCGCCAGGATAAGCCACTCCACAAGCTAGAGAACATGGGCTTTCATTTGCATATTGTCTTATAATGCTTTTGGTAATGATTCTATGATACGAAGGAAATGTCCCTAATGAGGATTTCAACTGACCCACCCCCTCCCCCTCCCCCCGCCCCGGCATCAGGTTGTCCGTCGTTCTTTGATCTTGTGGACCTTCAGCACAAATTAATTACGCAACCTTCGATACTGGGATTACCCGAGGAGGACTTATTGAATTTACTGATGGGACTGTTCATCATAAATTCCTCACATAAAAACCTCAAGTGCGTTGATTAATGTGGCAGCACTGAGACCACAGACAGACACAGCATCCTATTACAGTGGCCAGCGAATCCCCATTCGCATTTTCATCCCAATCATATTTTATTCTCCCCTGTAAGTGCTCGGTTTATTGAATTCTCACCGTCTTTCAGAATATGCCTCTGCTCAACCGGTTTTTTCCGACTGAAGAGACCCTCCCAGGCCTTTCCATGTCGCGCTGTGCAGTAGACGTTTACATCACTCCAGGTATAGGTGATCCGATCATTTGTCCCTGGTAGATTATATGTTGTATGTTTTGACACCACGGACTCCATTCTGAGGACAGGTTCCGCGCTGGTAGTCTCCGCCTGGCCATTTTCCTTATTCTTGAACTATCAAAATGATACAAAAATTAAAATTTTAATAAAGTCGGGAGCAAATTTTTTGACTGTCAATAGACATTTCAGACGTAGATCGGCTTTCTACAAACAAAGATATTGTTGTTTTGATGAGGCCACTGGGTTTGCGAATATTTGTAAAATAACGTAACCAATTATTAGACATTAAAAGGCGGAAGAATTTACGACTCTATGTTATCAGTTATTGTTCCAATTATTGTAATAATGAAGATTGCATAATTTTATGACATAGGCGTGCTGAGATAGGAGATAAGTATGAAGGGTATGCTGAAAACATAGAAGAGTGAAGGGGGAATCCCCGAACCCGCGAGGCCTTTCCTCTAATCTCCCCATGGGTTCTCGATTTCCAGTGGGAAGCCCTCGCTCACCACTATGGCTTCTTCTGATGATCTTCGTTATTCCTTTTCGACATCGACTATTGTTATCAATTATCAAAAACTATAATTCTCTTAATTGCAATTTATATTTTCGTACCACTCAAGGGCGAAGGCTCTCAATTATCCGAAAAAAATTTCCGAATAATTTTTCTTAGATTCGGGAAGATCAAAGAAATGATCAACTAAATTTTGATATCGGTTTATCAAATACAATCGACTTGGTACGACTTTACTAATGAATCATTTAAACAAGTAAAATTTTTATACATTTAGAAAAAAGTTTGTCAAAAAATGTTGAGCAATTTATCATAGAATTTTGCTAGTGGTGGTAATTTTTTTATGTTTTGGGGAAAAAATAATTTTTGTCTCTCGATTTATTTTACTTACAAAGGTAACTGCATCATATGAAGTTCTCTGAGCACTCGTGGAAGCGGCAGGTGTTGTTATAAGCGGTTGATTTTCCTCGGTAGCTGTCATTTTTCAAAAAGCACAACTTCCTCTGATTGTCAATGGAAATAAATTAAACTGAATATGCACTGTAACTATAAATTCTTCACCAAATATTTCCGTGGATCATTATAGAAATCAGTGTGGTACTTCATTCAATGCAATTGCGCTCAGAAGCATACTCGCCAATTCTGCAAGTGCAAATTGTAGAACTTTCAGAGATAGTAACATTAATCGTAAACACAACTCTTACTGTGTAAATGCAACTCGAGATAGATGTTCCGCAGTAGACGGCACCGTGTGTAAGTTGAATTCAGGGTTACGGAATTGATTGCTCGAGTGAAATGCGTCTTATCATCACAATCAGGAGTCCACAATTTTTTTTTATCTGAAATTTAAGGGAGCTCAAAAGTATTTTTTAACTTGGAAATTTGGGCAATATTGATCTGTCGACTTCGACGATCACGACATGACTGACTTCCTCCCGCCGCTGAACTTGCGGCTGTGCCAAGTCTTCACGTGTGAGTGGGATAGAGTGCGCGTAATTCATGCTTCAATTTTGTTTGTCTGGAAAACTTCAAAAAATATTTAACAGTGCGGGATAAAACTTGGAAATAATTAAAAATATGCAAAATATTGACAAAATAGATCGAAAAAATTTGATGCAAATGGAGCAAGATTAAATTAAATAAATGCCGGTATAAGAAGAAGTCAATGAAATCATGAATATTGTCTAATAAAAATATTAAATTGTATTATTTATTTCTTTTCTCCAGTTACTGACACTCTCTCCAATAAAAATACCAGCTCATAATGATTGGTATGAGGAAACATATCAACAGGTACAGCCTTGACTGGCACTAGAGGATCGCCAATGTACTGCTTGGAAGCAGGCCTCGCTAAATCCACTAAATTCTTGATTGCAGCTTTGGGATCACAAGAGATGTAGATCAATCTCTTCAAGGACTTGCATTTTCGGAGGGCGAGAATCGCTTGTTGTTCTGAAAAAAAAAACAAAAATATTGACTCATTCCTTCATTACTTGGTGAATGTAGAGGGTAGTTGCTTAATGACTGGATTAAGCAATGAATGAATAACTTCCCAAGTATGCAGAGAATTAACGTCAGGTCCGATCGACAAGTGACAAACTCTTCTGTATTCAATTTTTGATTGATCCATTATTCTTGATCGAAAATGGTTTTTTCAAAAGCATGGCCTGTATTTTGCTCAATATCTCAGAAAAATGAAAATAGTACATGAAAATACTAACGCAAGCCTGCTCGAGGAGGATCGACAACCGCGACGACGTTGGGTTTAGTAGTCCTTTGCAAGACAGTCTTTAGGATATCCTCAGCTTTTCCAATAAAAAATTCACAGTTGTCAACATTGTTCGTTTTAACATTTTCCCGCGCATCCTTGATCGCATCTGGAATCATCTCGAGGCCCAGAACTTCACCACAGTGCTAGAAAAGACGTTAAGGACCAGTTGATTACAAATATGATAATCACAGTTGTCATAGTTTACGATGTTAGCAAAGTCCATGGGGCTTGTCGTGTTTGTTATTGCATAACTGATATAATGATCGAGATTAACCTTGGAAAAAGCGAGACCAATGGTGCCAGTTCCACAGCAAACATCCAAAATCGAGGTATCTTTGTTTGGCTGGGCAAGATCTATCGCTGCCTTGTACAAAATTTCAGCGCCTTGTGTGTTCACTTGGAAGAATGCCTGCGGAGAAACTCTAAATCTCATGCCAAGTAAATTTTCCTCGATGAACTCAGATCCACTCAAATGCTGGACGCAGCCTCCTCCCTCATTCCCACCATCTCTGAAAAACATAGACAGGTGATAGTTAAGTCTACGAATTGGAACACCAGGAAGACATGGCCGTTGATTTTGGGTCGAAAAGGTCAAATTATTTTTTTTCGATTTTGGCCAAAGTTAACATTGGGACCTTATGGGGAGGCAAACTTAATTTTTTTAAAATTGAATTTTTGGCCCCCTGTGCGTTGATACTATCCAATAGGAACCCCTAGAAGATATTTCCGTCGAATTTGGGTCGAAAAAGTCAATTTAATTTTTTTCGATTTTGGCCAAATTTAACATTGGGACCTTATGGGGAGGCAAACTTAATTTTTTTAAAATTGAATTTTTGGCCCCCTGTGCGTTGATACTATTCCATAGAAACCCCTAGAAGATATTTCCGTCGAATTTGGGTCGAAAAAGTCAAATTAATTTTTTTCGATTTTGGCCAAATTTAAGATTGGGACCTTATGGGGAGGCAAACTTAATTTTTTTTAAATTGAATTTTTGGCCCCCTGTGCGCTGATACTATCCAATAGGAACCCCTAGAAGATATTTCCGCCGAATTTGGGTCGAAAAAGTCAAATTCATTTTTTTCGATTTTGGCCAAATTTAACATTGGGACCTTATGAGGAGGCAAACTTAATTTTTTTAAAATTGAATTTTTGGCCCCGTGTGCGCTGATACTATCCAATAGGAACCCCTAGAAGATATTTCCGCCGAATTTGGGTCGAAAAAGTCAAATTAATTTTTTTCGATTTTGGCCAAATTTAACATTGGGACCTTATGGGGAGGCAAACTTAATTTTTTTAAAATTGAATTTTTGGCCCCCTGTGCGCTGATACTATCCAATAGGAACCCCTAGAAGATATTTCCGCCGAATTTGGGTCGAAAAAGTCAAATTATTTTTTTTCGATTTTGGCCAATTTTAACATTGGGACCTTATGGGGAGGCAAACTTAATTTTTTTAAAATTGAATTTTTGGCCCCCTGTGCGTTGATACTATTCCATAGGAACCCCTAGAAGATATTTCCGTCGAATTTGGGTCGAAAAAGTCAAATTAATTTTTTTCGATTTTGGCCAAATTTAACATTGGGACCTTATGGGGAGGCAAACTTAATTTTTTTTAAAATTGAATTTTTGGCCCCGTGTGCGCTGATACTATCCAATAGGAACCCCTAGAAGATATTTCCGTCGAATTTGGGTCGAAAAAGTCAAATTAATTTTTTTCGATTTTGGCCAAATTTAACATTGGGACCTTATGGAGAGGCAAACTTAATTTTTTTAAAATTGAATTTTTGGCCCCCTGTGCGTTGATACTATTCCATAGGAACCCCTAGAAGATATTTCCGTCGAATTTGGGTCGAAAAAGTCAAATTAATTTTTTTCGATTTTGGCCAAATTTAAGATTGGGACCTTATGGGGAGGCAAACTTAATTTTTTTTAAATTGAATTTTTGGCCCCCTGTGCGCTGATACTATCCAATAGGAACCCCTAGAAGATATTTCCGCCGAATTTGGGTCGAAAAAGTCAAATTAATTTTTTTCGATTTTGGCCAAATTTAACATTGGGACCTTATGGGGAGGCAAACTTAATTTTTTTAAAATTGAATTTTTGGCCCCCTGTGCGCTGATACTATCCAATAGGAACCCCTAGAAGATATTTCCGTCGAATTTGGGTCGAAAAAGTCAAATTAATTTTTTTCGATTTTGGCCAAATTTAACATTGGGACCTTATGGAGAGGCAAACTTAATCTTTTTAAAATTGAATTTTTGGCCCCCTGTGCGTTGATACTATTCCATAGGAACCCCTAGAAGATATTTCCGTCGAATTTGGGTCGAAAAAGTCAAATTAATTTTTTTCGATTTTGGCCAAATTTAACATTGGGACCTTATGGGGAGGCAAACTTAAATTTTTTAAAATTGAATTTTTGGCCCCGTGTGCGCTGATACTATCCAATAGGAACCCCTAGAAGATATTTCCGCCGAATTTGGGTCGAAAAAGTCAAATTAATTTTTTTCGATTTTGGCCAAATTTAACATTGGGACCTTATGGGGAGGCAAACTTAATTTTTTTAAAATTGAATTTTTGGCCCCCTGTGCGCTGATACTATCCAATAGGAACCCCTAGAAGATATTTCCGCCGAATTTGGGTCGAAAAAGTCAAATTAATTTTTTTCGATTTTGGCCAAATTTAAGATTGGGACCTTATGGGGAGGCAAACTTAATTTTTTTTAAATTGAATTTTTGGCCCCCTGTGCGTTGATACTATTCCATAGGAACCCCTAGAAGATATTTCCGTCGAATTTGGGTCGAAAAAGTCAAATTAATTTTTTTCGATTTTGGCCAAATTTAACATTGGGACCTTATGGGGAGGCAAACTTAAATTTTTTAAAATTGAATTTTTGGCCCCGTGTGCGCTGATACTATCCAATAGGAACCCCTAGAAGATATTTCCGCCGAATTTGGGTCGAAAAAGTCAAATTAATTTTTTTCGATTTTGGCCAAATTTAACATTGGGACCTTATGGGGAGGCAAACTTAATTTTTTTAAAATTGAATTTTTGGCCCCCTGTGCGCTGATACTATTCCATAGGAACCCCTAGAAGATATTTCCGTCGAATTTGGGTCGAAAAAGTCAAATTAATTTTTTTCGATTTTGGCCAAATTTAACATTGGGACCTTATGGGGAGGCAAACTTAATTTTTTTAAAATTGAATTTTTGCCCCCGTGTGCGCTGATACTATCCAATAGGAACCCCTAGAAGATATTTCCGTCGAATTTGGGTCGAAAAAGTCAAATTAATTTTTTTCGATTTTGGCCAAATTTAACATTGGGACCTTATGGAGAGGCAAACTTAATTTTTTTAAAATTGAATTTTTGGCCCCCTGTGCGTTGATACTATTCCATAGGAACCCCTAGAAGATATTTCCGCCGAATTTGGGTCGAAAAAGTCAAATTAATTTTTTTCGATTTTGGCCAAATTTAACATTGGGACCTTATGGGGAGGCAAACTTAATTTTTTTAAAATTGAATTTTTGGCCCCCTGTGCGTTGATACTATTCCATAGGAACCCCTAGAAGATATTTCCGTCGAATTTGGGTCGAAAAAGTCAAATTAATTTTTTTCGATTTTGGCCAAATTTAACATTGGGACCTTATGGGGAGGCAAACTTAAATTTTTTAAAATTGAATTTTTGGCCCCGTGTGCGCTGATACTATCCAATAGGAACCCCTAGAAGATATTTCCGCCGAATTTGGGTCGAAAAAGTCAAATTAATTTTTTTCGATTTTGGCCAAATTTAACATTGGGACCTTATGGGGAGGCAAACTTAATTTTTTTAAAATTGAATTTTTGGCCCCCTGTGCGCTGATACTATCCAATAGGAACCCCTAGAAGATATTTCCGCCGAATTTGGGTCGAAAAAGTCAAATTATTTTTTTTCGATTTTGGCCAATTTTAACATTGGGACCTTATGGGGAGGCAAACTTAATTTTTTTAAAATTGAATTTTTGGCCCCCTGTGCGTTGATACTATTCCATAGGAACCCCTAGAAGATATTTCCGTCGAATTTGGGTCGAAAAAGTCAAATTAATTTTTTTCGATTTTGGCCAAATTTAACATTGGGACCTTATGGGGAGGCAAACTTAATTTTTTTAAAATTGAATTTTTGCCCCCGTGTGCGCTGATACTATCCAATAGGAACCCCTAGAAGATATTTCCGTCGAATTTGGGTCGAAAAAGTCAAATTAATTTTTTTCGATTTTGGCCAAATTTAACATTGGGACCTTATGGAGAGGCAAACTTAATTTTTTTAAAATTGAATTTTTGGCCCCCTGTGCGTTGATACTATTCCATAGGAACCCCTAGAAGATATTTCCGCCGAATTTGGGTCGAAAAAGTCAAATTAATTTTTTTCGATTTTGGCCAAATTTAACATTGGGACCTTATGGGGAGGCAAACTTAATTTTTTTAAAATTGAATTTTTGGCCCCCTGTGCGTTGATACTATTCCATAGGAACCCCTAGAAGATATTTCCGTCGAATTTGGGTCGAAAAAGTCAAATTAATTTTTTTCGATTTTGGCCAAATTTAACATTGGGACCTTATGGGGAGGCAAACTTAAATTTTTTAAAATTGAATTTTTGGCCCCGTGTGCGCTGATACTATCCAATAGGAACCCCTAGAAGATATTTCCGCCGAATTTGGGTCGAAAAAGTCAAATTAATTTTTTTCGATTTTGGCCAAATTTAACATTGGGACCTTATGGGGAGGCAAACTTAATTTTTTTAAAATTGAATTTTTGGCCCCGTGTGCGCTGATACTATCCAATAGGAACCCCTAGAAGATATTTCCGTCGAATTTGGGTCGAAAAAGTCAAATTAATTTTTTTCGATTTTGGCCAAATTTAACATTGGGACCTTATGGAGAGGCAAACTTAATTTTTTTAAAATTGAATTTTTGGCCCCCTGTGCGTTGATACTATTCCATAGGAACCCCTAGAAGATATTTCCGCCGAATTTGGGTCGAAAAAGTCAAATTAATTTTTTTCGATTTTGGCCAAATTTAACATTGGGACCTTATGGGGAGGCAAACTTAATTTTTTTAAAATTGAATTTTTGGCCCCCTGTGCGTTGATACTATTCCATAGGAACCCCTAGAAGATATTTCCGTCGAATTTGGGTCGAAAAAGTCAAATTAATTTTTTTCGATTTTGGCCAAATTTAACATTGGGACCTTATGGGGAGGCAAACTTAAATTTTTTAAAATTGAATTTTTGGCCCCGTGTGCGCTGATACTATCCAATAGGAACCCCTAGAAGATATTTCCGCCGAATTTGGGTCGAAAAAGTCAAATTAATTTTTTTCGATTTTGGCCAAATTTAACATTGGGACCTTATGGGGAGGCAAACTTAATTTTTTTAAAATTGAATTTTTGGCCCCGTGTGCGCTGATACTATCCAATAGGAACCCCTAGAAGATATTTCCGTCGAATTTGGGTCGAAAAAGTCAAATTAATTTTTTTCGATTTTGGCCAAATTTAACATTGGGACCTTATGGAGAGGCAAACTTAATTTTTTTAAAATTGAATTTTTGGCCCCCTGTGCGTTGATACTATTCCATAGGAACCCCTAGAAGATATTTCCGCCGAATTTGGGTCGAAAAAGTCAAATTAATTTTTTTCGATTTTGGCCAAATTTAACATTGGGACCTTATGGGGAGGCAAACTTAATTTTTTTAAAATTGAATTTTTGGCCCCCTGTGCGCTGATACTATTCCATAGGAACCCCTAGAAGATATTTCCGTCGAATTTGGGTCGAAAAAGTCAAATTAATTTTTTTCGATTTTGGCCAAATTTAACATTGGGACCTTATGGGGAGGCAAACTTAATTTTTTTAAAATTGAATTTTTGCCCCCGTGTGCGCTGATACTATCCAATAGGAACCCCTAGAAGATATTTCCGTCGAATTTGGGTCGAAAAAGTCAAATTAATTTTTTTCGATTTTGGCCAAATTTAACATTGGGACCTTATGGAGAGGCAAACTTAATTTTTTTAAAATTGAATTTTTGGCCCCCTGTGCGTTGATACTATTCCATAGGAACCCCTAGAAGATATTTCCGCCGAATTTGGGTCGAAAAAGTCAAATTAATTTTTTTCGATTTTGGCCAAATTTAACATTGGGACCTTATGGGGAGGCAAACTTAATTTTTTTAAAATTGAATTTTTGGCCCCCTGTGCGTTGATACTATTCCATAGGAACCCCTAGAAGATATTTCCGTCGAATTTGGGTCGAAAAAGTCAAATTAATTTTTTTCGATTTTGGCCAAATTTAACATTGGGACCTTATGGGGAGGCAAACTTAAATTTTTTAAAATTGAATTTTTGGCCCCGTGTGCGCTGATACTATCCAATAGGAACCCCTAGAAGATATTTCCGCCGAATTTGGGTCGAAAAAGTCAAATTAATTTTTTTCGATTTTGGCCAAATTTAACATTGGGACCTTATGGGGAGGCAAACTTAATTTTTTTAAAATTGAATTTTTGGCCCCCTGTGCGCTGATACTATCCAATAGGAACCCCTAGAAGATATTTCCGCCGAATTTGGGTCGAAAAAGTCAAATTATTTTTTTTCGATTTTGGCCAATTTTAACATTGGGACCTTATGGGGAGGCAAACTTAATTTTTTTAAAATTGAATTTTTGGCCCCCTGTGCGTTGATACTATTCCATAGGAACCCCTAGAAGATATTTCCGTCGAATTTGGGTCGAAAAAGTCAAATTAATTTTTTTCGATTTTGGCCAAATTTAACATTGGGACCTTATGGGGAGGCAAACTTAATTTTTTTAAAATTGAATTTTTGCCCCCGTGTGCGCTGATACTATCCAATAGGAACCCCTAGAAGATATTTCCGTCGAATTTGGGTCGAACAAGTCAAATTAATTTTTTTCGATTTTGGCCAAATTTAACATTGGGACCTTATGGAGAGGCAAACTTAATTTTTTTAAAATTGAATTTTTGGCCCCCTGTGCGTTGATACTATTCCATAGGAACCCCTAGAAGATATTTCCGCCGAATTTGGGTCGAAAAAGTCAAATTAATTTTTTTCGATTTTGGCCAAATTTAACATTGGGACCTTATGGGGAGGCAAACTTAATTTTTTTAAAATTGAATTTTTGGCCCCCTGTGCGTTGATACTATTCCATAGGAACCCCTAGAAGATATTTCCGTCGAATTTGGGTCGAAAAAGTCAAATTAATTTTTTTCGATTTTGGCCAAATTTAACATTGGGACCTTATGGGGAGGCAAACTTAAATTTTTTAAAATTGAATTTTTGGCCCCGTGTGCGCTGATACTATCCAATAGGAACCCCTAGAAGATATTTCCGCCGAATTTGGGTCGAAAAAGTCAAATTAATTTTTTTCGATTTTGGCCAAATTTAACATTGGGACCTTATGGGGAGGCAAACTTAATTTTTTTAAAATTGAATTTTTGGCCCCGTGTGCGCTGATACTATCCAATAGGAACCCCTAGAAGATATTTCCGTCGAATTTGGGTCGAAAAAGTCAAATTAATTTTTTTCGATTTTGGCCAAATTTAACATTGGGACCTTATGGAGAGGCAAACTTAATTTTTTTAAAATTGAATTTTTGGCCCCCTGTGCGTTGATACTATTCCATAGGAACCCCTAGAAGATATTTCCGCCGAATTTGGGTCGAAAAAGTCAAATTAATTTTTTTCGATTTTGGCCAAATTTAACATTGGGACCTTATGGGGAGGCAAACTTAATTTTTTTAAAATTGAATTTTTGGCCCCCTGTGCGTTGATACTATTCCATAGGAACCCCTAGAAGATATTTCCGTCGAATTTGGGTCGAAAAAGTCAAATTAATTTTTTTCGATTTTGGCCAAATTTAACATTGGGACCTTATGGGGAGGCAAACTTAAATTTTTTAAAATTGAATTTTTGGCCCCGTGTGCGCTGATACTATCCAATAGGAACCCCTAGAAGATATTTCCGCCGAATTTGGGTCGAAAAAGTCAAATTAATTTTTTTCGATTTTGGCCAAATTTAACATTGGGACCTTATGGGGAGGCAAACTTAATTTTTTTAAAATTGAATTTTTGGCCCCGTGTGCGCTGATACTATCCAATAGGAACCCCTAGAAGATATTTCCGTCGAATTTGGGTCGAAAAAGTCAAATTAATTTTTTTCGATTTTGGCCAAATTTAACATTGGGACCTTATGGAGAGGCAAACTTAATTTTTTTAAAATTGAATTTTTGGCCCCCTGTGCGTTGATACTATTCCATAGGAACCCCTAGAAGATATTTCCGTCGAATTTGGGTCGAAAAGATCAATTTAATTTTTTTCGATCTTGGCCAAATTTAACATTGGGACCTTATGGAGAGGCAAACTTAATTTTTTTTAAATTGAATTTTTGGCCCGCTGTGCGCTGATACTATCCAATAGGAACCCCTAGAAGATATTTCCGCCGAATTCGGGTCGAAAAAGTCAAATTAATTTTTTTCGATTTTGGCCAAATTTAACGTTGGGACCTTATGGGGAGGCAAACTTAAATTTTTTAAAATTGAATTTTTGGCCCCGTGTGCGCTGATACTATCCAATAGGAACCCCTAGAAGATATTTCCGTCGAATTTGGGTCGAAAAAGTCAAATTAATTTTTTTCGATTTTGGCCAAATTTAACATTGGGACCTTATGGAGAGGCAAACTTAATTTTTTTAAAATTGAATTTTTGGCCCCCTGTGCGTTGATACTATTCCATAGGAACCCCTAGAAGATATTTCCGTCGAATTTGGGTGGAAAAAGTCAATTTAATTTTTTTCGATTTTGGCCAAATTTAACATTGGGACCTTATGGGGAGGCAAACTTAAATTTTTTTAAATTGAATTTTTGGCCCCATGTGCGCTGATACTATCCAATAGGAACCCCTAGAAGATATTTCCGCCGAATTTGGGTCGAAAAAGTCAAATTAATTTTTTTCGATTTTGGCCAAATTTAACATTGGGACCTTATGGGGAGGCAAACTTAAATTTTTTTAAATCGAATTTTTGGCCCCGTACGCGTTTATACTATCCAATTGGGATCCCTAGAAGACACTCCCGTCGATTTTGGGATGTATAAAGCACGGAGTATAAAACTTACTTTCGACTCATCGTTTGGAAGAACAGAGACGTTACATTAGCTTCTTTGCCAAGTCCCTCATCGAAGAAATCGCGTATATCTTTCTTCAAAGCATCCAACTCCTCGTCGGTCAATTCCTGAGGATGAACTCCAATGATCAACATCAGGTGGTTTAGTCTAGTTGTTCTAGCAGTGATTTGCCTCCAGTAACCATGATGATTTACTGGATCGAAGGGTTCTAATTTCGACGCCCTGATAAACTCCTGGAAAAGCTTGACTGCGGTTTTCATACTCTGGGGAATGTGACAGAGATGATCTATGGGACCCACACTCGTGGATCCAGCCGCATAACTCGACAATCTGAAGCCAATGACTGCTTCCTTCCCATCGCGACTTTTTCCCACAGTAAATTCGCACTTGTTTCTGTACCCGTCCGTCTTATCCGCACTCAAGATTGGCAGCAACTCACATAGCAAACCGTTGTTCTTGGTCTCCTGTTCCTGAATCCAAGTGGAGAGTGAAGCATTCTGCTTCCAAATACTTTGTCCAACTTTCATAAGAACATTGCGGATTTCCTTCGTTTTTAACTGCAATTGCTCTGGATATGGCATATTCCATAGGGGAGTCGTGCTATTTTTCACTTGATCATCCACAGGAATCAGCTGTTCTTCCTCGTCCAGCTTTTGCCTCTTGCTTACGTCAACCTGTCTCTCCATACGTCGTTTTATGTAAGGATCCGGTGCTGGTTTTGCTTTCTGTGGGAAATATCATAACTTCATATATTAACGAAATTACAGTAAAAAAAAGATGTAAAATTACTAGTATTGCAACAAGCACGTCTAAAATTATGGAGAAAATTTTCAAGAAATTTTAGCTCGTATTCATATATATTCATATATATATACAACTTTGTAAACACGGATTATGGCACTTTTGAGAGTTTGCCAATTTTTTATCTAACAAAATTTTATATGTTTAAATAGGTCGTTTGAATGTACCTTAGCCATGAGTGTACAGTTCTTCCAAGTCATCCCATTGATGATGTTGATGGCCTTATCCACAGCTTCTGCACTTTTAAAACACACAAACAACCATCCACTTCCTCTTTTCGGCGGTTTCACTTTACTAGAGTCCAATTCCAATTTTGTGTTGAGCAGTGTCTTCAATTCCTTTAAACCGTAGTACTTGGGTAACCCCTGAATTTCAATTTTGTATTTTTCTGAGGTGAAATCATCACGATTGAGATATTCATATGGATCCCCTTGCGTGCTACTGTCTTCCTCAGTAGAATTGGTCATTTTTGATGCTTCCGACATTTTTCCAATGCTGAAAGCGCTTAAGGCCCGGCCTGCACGCTTAGTAACTTTTTGTGTGACTTTTACCCCCCCACGATTGGCGGCCAAATCGGGAACCTGTATATGCCAAACTGCGCTGTCGGTAGCACGGAAAACGGCAGAAAATGATAATGATTCAGGGGCGTATATGAATTGCCTTTTCGGGGCGCTTCATTGTCCCCCACCGAACTCATAGAAAATTTCAAAGTGAAACATTTGAAAATTGAAAACTTCGAAATGGAAAATTTGAAAACTAGACTATCTAAAAATGAACAAATTGAAAAATTCATATTTCAAAATTTCCGAATCCAGAACTTCAAAACAGCAAAATTTGAAAATTCGAAATTCGAACATTATAAAACTGACCATTGAAAAATAGGCAATTGCAAAATTGACCATGGCAAAATGGACCATTGAAAAATTGATCATTCCAAAATTGACGATTGAAAAACTGACCATTGCAAAATTGACCATTGCAAAATTGACAATTGCAAAATTGGCAATTGCAAAATCGGCAATTGGAAAATTGACAAAGCCAAAATTGACCATTGCAAAATTGACAATTGAAAACTTGAGCAAGGGAAAATTGGCAAACAAAACATTGACTATTAAAAAATTCACCATTGAAAAATTGGCCATTGCAAAATTGTCAATTGAAAAATTGGCCATTGCAAAATTGACCATGGCAACATTGACAATTGAAAAATTGACCATTGACAAATTGAGCATGGCAAAATTGACTATTGCAAAATTGACAATTGAAAAATTGGCCATTGCAAAATTGACAATGGACAAATTGACAATTGCAAAATTGGCAATTGAAAAATTGACCATGGCAAAATTGACCATTGAAAAATTGACCATTGCAAACTTGACAATTGATAAATGGACCATGGCAAAATTGACAATTGAAGAATTGGCCATTGTTAAATTGACAATTGGCAAATTGATCATGGCAAAATTGACCGTTGCGAAATTGACAATTGCAAAATTGAGCATGGCAAAATTGACCATTGAAAAATTGACAATTGAAAAATTGACAATTGACAAATTGACAATTGACAAATTGACAATTGACAAATTGACAATTGACAAATTGACAATTGACAAATTGACAATTGACAAATTGACAATTGACAAATTGACAATTGACAAATTGACAATTGACAAATTGACAATTGACAATTGACAAATTGACAATTGACAAATTGACAATTGACAAATTGACAATTGACAAATTGACAATTGACAAATTGACAATTGACAAATTGACAATTGACAAATTGACAATTGACAAATTGACAATTGACAAATTGACAATTGACAAATTGACAATTGACAAATTGACAATTCATAAATTGACAATTGATGAAATGGCAGGTGCAAAATTGACAATAGAAAAATTGACTATTGAAAAATAATTGAACATTGGATTGAAGGCTTCACCATTAAAAAATTGACAATTGCAATACTGGCAATTGAAAAATTAACCATGGCAAAATTGACCACTAAATAATTGGCAATTGAAAAAATGACAATTGAAAATCTGAAAATTGAAAAAATGACAATTGTCAATTGAAAATTTCAAAGTTGAAAATTTGAAAATTTGAAAATTTGAAAATGGAAAATTTCAAAATTGAAAATTTGAAAACTTGAAAATTGAAAATTTGAGAATTTGAAAATAGAAATTTTCAAAATTGAAAATTTCAAAATTGCAAATTTGAAAATTGAAAATTTGAAAATTGAAAATTTGAAAATTGAAAATTGAAAATTTGAAAATTGAAAATTTGAAAATTTGAAAATTGAAAATTTGAAAATTGAAAATTTGAAAATTGAAAATTTGAAAATTGAAAATTTGAAAATTGAAAATTTGAAAATTGAAAATTTGAAAATTGAAAATTTGAAAATTGAAAATTTGAAAATTGAAAATTTGAAAATTGAAAATTTGAAAATTGAAAATTTGAAAATTGAAAATTTGAAAATTGAAAATTTGAAAATTGAAAATTTGAAAATTGAAAATTTGAAAATTGAAAATTTGAAAATTGAAAATTTGAAAATTGAAAATTTGAAAATTGAAAATTTGAAAATTGAAAATTTGAAAATTGAAAATTTGAAAATTGAAAATTTGAAAATTGAAAATTTGAAAATTGAAAATTTGAAAATTGAAAATTTGAAAATTGAAAATTTGAAAATTGAAAATTTGAAAATTGAAAATTTGAAAATTGAAAATTTGAAAATTGAAAATTCGAAAATTGAAAATTTGAAAATTGAAAATTTGAAAATTGAAAATTTGAAAATTGAAAATTTGAAAATTGAAAATTTGAAAATTGAAAATTTGAAAATTTAAAATTTGAAAATTGAAAATTTGAACATTGAAAATTTGAACGTTGAAAATTTGAAAATTGAAAATTTGAAAATTGAAAATTTGAAAATTGAAAATTTAAAATTTGAAAATTTAAAATTTGAACATTGAAAATTTGAAAATTTAAAATTTGAAAATTTAAAATTTGAACATTGAAAAATTGAAAATTTCAAAATTGGGGGAAAAAATAAATTCTAGTCGACCGGTAATCAACCCGGTACTTACTTGATCCTGGATCGATTATTTCACATCATAATCGACTTGTACCTGAAAACTAATCGACATACTGCACAAGTTGTGTTGTAATCGATCCGTCCCCCAGCGGAAATTTTCTCTTTTCTCGGGCGCGAATATATATATATGTGTGTTTTCTTTTTTTGTTCCTCGTCCCTCTCACTTGTACGCCCCCGGTAGCGGCCGTGTAAGCATTCCTTCAGGGGGCGTACCGGACACCCACCCATGTGGCTGGGGCCGACTTTCGCCATTTGTAGGCCATCGTATTTCTAAACACAGGGTAAACCTCCAGAAACCCCTGTGCTACGATGGCCGGCGCCAATGATGGAACCCCCCCCCCCGCGTTGCGTTAGGTTCCCGCTCGGCCGGGCGGTCTCATTTTATGGGTACCGCCGATAGCACACACGGAAGTCCTGCATCGGTCGGAATCCATGAGCAAATATTTTGAAAAAATATTCTCCGGCGGCCGGGCGCGAACCTAGGACCTTCGGAGTAGTGGGCAGATACTCTACCACTACGCCAAAGCCCCGACAATATATATATATATATGTGTGTGTGTGTATATCTTCAAAATTTCAAAATTTCAACAATCCCATATTGTAAAAATGTCAAATTCCGAAGTTTTTGAATTTGAAAAAATTCTAAAAATTCAACAATTTCCAAAACTTAAAAATTTCAAAATTTTCACAATTGTCAAGATTTTCGGAATTCTCAAATGACGAATTTTTCAATTATTTCGAAGTTAAGCCATTCCAAATGTCTCTGTCATATAAAAAAAAATTTAATTGCGAAGTTTTTAAATATCAAACGTTTCCAAATTTCCGAAATCGCAAAGTTCTAAAAATATTATGAAAATTTAAAAAATTTTAAAAATCTGAAAATTTGAAAGTTTTAAAATATATTATTTTCAAAATTGGAACATTTTGGAATTGGAATTCTTTTGACTATGAAATTGTGGAAGGTTTGAAAATTTTGAAAATATTTCGAAGTTTTGGGAATGTGGGAAATTTCGAGAGTTTTGCAATGTTTGAAATTTTGAAATACGATATTTGAAAAATTTGAAATTCTGGGAATTTCGGAAAATTTCAAAATTTCGGGATTTTTTGAAAATTTTGCAAATATCGGAAATTTGGCAAATTTTATAATTGTTGAAATATTTAAAATTTCAAAATTTTCAAATTCCAAAACTTTGGAAATTGAAATCTTTAAAATAAAAAATTGTTGAAGTTTGAAATGGTTCGCAAAATGGAATCTTCCCAAAATTCGGTTCGTCGAAAGTAAACAAAACGCGACCAATGGTAACCGGCATGTATTTTGGCGAGTCAGTCGCGCGAGAGGGGGGGGGGGGGGGAAGTAGCGCCGCGGTGCTTGGAAAAAACATGTGAGGCAAATATTGTAACTAACGACGGCCCACTGTATATCTAATTCGATCAATGGTGCGGACCAAGCTGGTTTATTAACTTTCCGTGGGGAAAGTTATTATGTATGTATATGTTTATTGATCCCCTAAGGGTTACAATGACTTCCGCCCCCTCTCTCATCTTCTTTACACATCAATCCTGAACATGCGGACTTCTAGGGCTTCCGTCCCCTTTACAAAACTCTTACAAAGGGGAACCTTAACCTAAAGTTAACCTTCAGTTTACCTTCTAATACATTCCTCTTACCCAACTAAATTAACCCTAATCAAACCAGAGCAATGAGTCATGGAATCAGGGGGGCCTCCGTTTCCGTGCTCCTCATGTTCTTTTTTGCACAATCGTCCCCTTCGAGTCCCACCCACACGCCGCTCTAACCCCCCAACCCTTGCCTGCTCTCCTTAACCCTCCAGCCTCCTATTCTACCCCATTCCTCTTCAGCCCCCTACCACTATCGGTTCCTTTCTCACTCCCCCATTCTCACCTGCTATTCTCCCTCCTCTCTCCCCTTCCATCCCCACTTTCAAAAGGGAAAGTTTCAAGACAGGATGGGTAGGGTAAGGTTGAGGGATTAGAAGTAAGTAAGGCAATATAGGAGAGTGGGGATGGCAGGTGGGACGGATGAAAGTTCGAGAGAGCCGGGGGGGAGATGGAGTGTGCGGTTAGGAGAGGGGGAAAATCAAATGGAGAAGATATAATGGGTATCGGAAATTTGGTTTTGTTGTTCGAGAAGATGAGAAAGGAGATGAGGGGGCAGCGTGAAGAGATGGTAGAGCAGTAGAGAGGTGATGTAAGGGGAATGAGTGAGGAGTTGAGTGAAGGGGGAAAGGAATGTGAGGAGGAGAATGAGAGGATGCGGGCAAAGATAGGGGAGATAGGTGATAAGGACAAAATGAAGGAAGATGATAAGAGAGAGGAAATAAGGGTGATTGAAGAGAGGAGAGAAAGGTTGGAGGGGAGCTTCCGTGAGAAGGTTGGAGGAGATGAGATAGAAAAAGAAAGGGGTGAAATAGACATGGAAGTGGTGGTATCGATGATCAGTTCGCTGAAACAGGAGGTGATGGGATGTTTGAGAGAGATGCAAGAGGTAAGAGAGGAAATTAAAGATGGTTTAAGGGGAATGAGTGAGGAGTTGAGTAAATGGGGGAAAGTATGGAAGGAGGAGAAGAAGGGGATATGGAGGAAGTTAAGGGAGAAGGGTGCAAATGACAGGATGATGAAAGAAGAGAGGAGAGAGGAAGTGAAAGAGATTGGAGAGAGGGTAGGAAGGTTGGAGGTACGTTTGGATGAGAAGGTGGGTGTAGATGAAGGGGGCTTTCAAAGGCGGGAGGTTGCGGTGGAATGGAGAAAGAGAGTGGGGGTGTTGGAGGATACACAGGAGAAGGAAGAGAGAGATAAGAGGAAGAGGAAGAGGAACGTGATGATAAGGGGTATGTCTGTGTTGAGTATGAGTGGAAGGGAAGAGGCGCAGGGGCTGTAGAGCTCGTTAGGGGTGGAGGGAGTGATTGAGGACACAAGAGTATTAGGGAGTGGGGATGGAAGGAATGAAAGGAAGTTAGTGTGGGTGAGTTTGAAAGATATGGATGCGAAGAGGGAAGTGATGGTAGAAAAGAGAAAGCTGAAGGGGAGAAGAGAAAGGATTGAAAACGACCTGACATGGAGGGAGAGAAGAAGTAAGTGGGCAATAGAAAGGAAAGCGAGGGAAGGGAGAGCTAAAGGTAAAGGGGTAAGGTATACAAGGGAGAGAGTATGGATTGAGGAGGAAGTATGGACATGGTGCGAATTAAAAGGGTGCTTAGTTAAGGGAGGAGAGTTATTATAATCCCCATGAAAATGAAAAATCAATTTGAAGATTTCAAAAATTCCAAACTTTTTCACAAATTTCAAAATTCTCAAAATTTTTAAAATTATCCAAATTTTTCAAAGATTTGGAAAGACGAATTTTTCCAAAATTTTGAATGTGAACCATTTCCAATTTCCCTAACTCCATATTTCAAAAAATTCAAATTCCAAAGTTTTTGAACATCAAACGTTTCCAAATTCCAAATTTCCAAAAATATTATATTTCAAATATTTAAAGAAATTCAAAATTTGAGAAATTTCAAAATTATCAAAAGAGTTTTGAGAATTTTGAAATTTCTGATTTTTGAATTTTTCTAAATCTTTGAAATATAATATTTTTGGAAATTTGGAATTTTGGAAGTTGAGGATTTTGGAAATTTGGAAACGATTGATATTCCAAAACTTTAGAATTTGAATTTTTTTTAATATAACATTAGGGAAATTTGAAATGACTCCAATTCGAAATTTTCGAAAAATTTGTCATTTGAGAATTTTGAAAATTTTGCAAATTTTAAAAAATTTGAAAGTTTTGAAAATTTTGAAAATTTCAGAAATTTTGAAAAATTTGAAATATTTTGAAAATTTCGAAAAATTTTGCAAATTTTGAAAAATTTGACATATTTTGAAAATTTGCAAAATTTTTGAAAATTTTGAGAACCTGGAAATTTCTGAATTTTTGTTTTTTTTTAAATCTTCGAAATATAATATTTTTGGAAATTTGGAAGTTTTTCAATTTGGGATTTTGGAAATTTGGAAACGATTGATATTTAAAAACTTGGGAATTTGAATTTTCTGAAATATGGAATTGGGGAAATTGGAGCTGGTTCACATTCGAAGTTTTGAAAAATTTGAACAATTTTCGAAAAATTTTGGAATTTTGGAAATCTTGAAATTCACTTTTCATTTTCATGGTGATTATAATAACTTTCCTGGCGGAAAGTTAATAAAACAGCTTTGTCTCGCATCATTGATCAAATTAGATATACAGTGGACCGTCGTTAGTTGCAATATTCCTCTCACATGTTTTTTCCAATCGCCGCGGCGCTGTTCCCCCCTGCCCCCCTGCGACTGATTCGCCAAAACATGTGCGGGTTACCGTTGGTCACGTTTTGTTAACTTTCGACGTACCGAAGTTTGGGGAGATTCCATTTTGCGAACTATTTCAAACTTCAACAATTTTTAATTTTAAAGATTTCAATTTCCAAAGTTTTGGAATTTGAAAATTTTGAAATTTTAAATATTTCAACAATTCTAAAATTTGCCAAATTTCCGATATTTGCAAATTTTTCAAAAAATCCCAAAATTTTGAAATTTTTCGAAATTTTCAATTTTTTTTAAATTTCCGAAATGTTCAAAATTCCCAAAATTTTTAAAATTCCGAAAATTCTCAAGATGTCAAATTTCCAAGTCTCAAAATTTCCAAAATTTCCAATTTTCCAAATATCGTATTTCAAAATTTCAAACATTGCAAAACTCTCGAAATTTCCCACATTTCCAAAACTTCGAAAAATTTTCAAAATTTGCGGAATTTCCAAAATTTCCACAATTGTATATTTAAAAACATTCCAAAATGTTCCAATTTTAAAAATAATATATTTTAAAATTTCCAAATTTTCAGATTTTTAGAATTTTTACAATTTTCATAATTTTCAAAATTTGCGGAATTTTGAAAATTTCAACCAGTTTATATTTAAAAAATTTTCAATTCCAAAATGTTCCATTTTAAAATTCCAAAGTTTTCTGATTTTCAAAATTTTCAGATTTTCAAATTTTCAAAATTTTTCAACTTTTAATAATTTTCAAAATTCAAAATTTGCGAAATTTCCAAAATCTTCAAAATATCCGAATTTTCCAAAATTCTCAGAATTTCCGAAATTTCCCAAATTTCCAAAAAAATTCAAAAATTCTATAGTTTCCGAAATCTCCGCATTTCCCGAAATTTACGGAATTTGCAAAATTTCCAATTCCCAAAATTTTAAATTTTCAAGATTTTCAAAATTTCTACCATTTACTAACTTTCCAACATTTCTAATATTTCCAAAATTTCCCAAATTCCCAAAATTTACGCAGTTTCCGAAATTTCCAAATTCTCCCAAATTACCAATTCCCAAAATTTGAAATTTTCAAAATTTCCAAATTACCAAAACTCCCCAAATTTCCACACTTCCCAAAATTTCAAATTCCCAGAATTTCCAAAATGCCCAAAATTTCCAAAATTTACGGTATTTGAAAATTTCCAAATGCTCCAGATTTCCAAAATTGCTAAAATTTCTAAAATTTCCTGTTTCCTAAATTACGTAAATTTCCAAAATTTCCAACATTTCCACAATTTTCACAGTGTTCGAAATTTCCGAAATTCCCAAAATTTCCAACATTTCCAAATTAGCAAAATGTACTAAATTTCCAACATTTCCACTATTTTCCAAAAAGAATTTGGAAAGTTTTCGAAATTTCCAAAATTCCCACAATTTCCAATTCCCAGAATTCCCAACATTTACGGTATTTGCAACATTTCCAAATTTTCAAAATGTATAAAATTTCCAAAACTTCGGATTCCTAAAATTTGAAATTTTCAAAATTTCCAAATTACCAAAATTTCCCAAATTTCCAATTCCCAGAATTTCCAAAATTTCAATTTCCCAGAATGTTCAAAATTACCGGTATTTGCAAAATTTCCAAATTTTCAAAATGTCCACAATTTTCGAAATTTACGAAATTCGCAACATTTCAAAAATTTGTAAAGTTTTCGAAATCTACAAAATTCCCAAAATTCCCAGAATTTCCAAAGTTTCGAAAATTGCCGATTCCCAAAATTTTGAATTTTAGAAGCTCCCTAAATTTCCTATATTTCCAAAATTTCTAATTCCCAAAATTTCAAAAATTTCCAAAATTTCCACTGTTGGGGCATGTAGTGGGACACAAATAGCAGCGAAAAAACGGCGAGAAAAATTCGGTTTCAAAAAAAAAACTCATTACAACCCACATGAAGGTGATTAGGTATCCAATCCCAAAAATACTAATTATTAGTATTTTATTTTGCAATCACAATCCACGCAGAAAATCCCCATATTTTTCGGACAGATTCCACAATATGGCGGCTAAATTAGAGTTATACAAAGACGAATAATAATTAGCATATACACATGACACATTTGACACCTTTTCACCCTCATGTAGAACCTTGTAACCTTTCGTTTTTTTCCAAAAACACAATTTTTTACCCATTATTTCGGCCGTTATTCGTAACCCAGAAACGGAGGTGACAGGCTGTCAATTTTAGAACCGCGGAAATTGACCAGATGGCGGCACCGTAGACCTGAAAACGAACTGAATTTTTTCTGAAATAGCCCTCACAACCGAACGGCGGGGGGCAGGGGGGCTTCGGGAGTGCTTTGGACATGAGAATTCCGACTGTCGCGGGGGGGGGGGGGGGGGGGCGGTGGGTTCAAATGCACAAAATCAACCCATGTAGGGAAATTTTTGAAAATTTGCAATTTCGGAAATTTGAAATTTTGGAACATTGACATTTTGCAAATTTGATATTTTAGAAGTCCGAAATTTTGGAAACTTTGGGAATTTAGAAACTTTTGTAAATTTGGGAAAGTTTGAAAAATTTGGAAATCGTGGGAATTTCAGAAATTTTGGGAGTTTTGGATACTTTGGAAATTTTGGAAATTGTGGGAATTTTTGAAATTTTGGAAGTTTTGGGAATTTTTGATATTTTGGAAATTTAGGAAATTTTGGAAATTGTGGGAATTTAGAAAATTTTGGAAATTTGGGAAAGTTTGAAAATTCTGGAAATCGTGGGAATTTTGGAAGTTTTGGGAATTTTCGATATTTCGGAAATTTTGCAAAATTCGAAATTCCGGAAATTTGGGAAATGTGGGAAATTTTCGAATTTTGGCATTTTGGAATTTTGGAAAATTTGGAAAATTTGAAAATTTTGGAATTTTAGAAATTTTGAAAATTTTGGAAATTTGGAAATGGCGGGAATTTTGGAAATTTTGGGGATTTTGGAAATTATGGAAATTTTGGAAATTATGAAAATTTTGGAAATATTAGAAATTTGGGAAATTTTGAAAATTTTGGAAATGACGGAGATTTGGGAAATTTTGGAGATGGCGGAAATTTTGGGAATTTTGGAAATTTTGGAAATTATGGAAATTTTGGAATTTTGGAAATATTGGAAATTTGGGAAATTTGGGAAATTTTGGAAATGGCGGGGATTTGGGAAATTTTGGAAATTTGGAAATTTTGGAAATTTTGGGAATTTTGGAAATTTTTGGAAATTATGGAAATTTTGGAATTTTGGAAATTTTGGAAACATTGGAAATTTGGGAAAAGTTGGAATTTTGTAAATGGCGGAAATTTGGGAAAGTTTGGGAATTTTGGAAATTCGGGAAAATTTGAAAACATGGGTTGATTTTGTGCATTTGACCCCCCCCCCCCCTTCGCGGCCGCGCCGCGACGCCGTCGTCGCACATGTCGAAAGCACCCCCGGAGCCCCCGGGGGTTACGGTGCTGAGGCCTATTTCAGAAAAAATTCAGTTGGTTTTCAGGATCACGGTGCCGCCATCTGGTCGATTTTCGCGGTTCTAAAATTGACAGCTTGTCACCTCCGTTTCTGGGTTACTAATAACGGCCGAAATAATGGGTAAAAAATTGTGTTTTTGGAAAAAAATGAAAGGTTACAAGATTCTACATGATGGTGAGGAGGTCTCAAATGTGTAATGTGTATGTGCTAATTATTATTCGTGTTTGTATAATGACTCTAATTTGGCGGCCATATTGTGGAATCCGTCCGAAAAATATGGTGATTTTCCGCGTGGATTATGATGGAAAAATAAAATACTAATTACTGTTTTTGAGATTGGAGACCTCCTCACCATCATGTAGAATGTGATGAGCTTTTTTTTAAAACCAAAGTCAGAATTTTTCTCGCTATTTTTGGGCTGTTATTTGTAACCCACTAAATGCCCTAAAATGCGAAGAAAGTCTGGGGAAATCTAGGGGAATTTCAGAGAAAATAAAAAAAAAATTCGTGCAGGCCGGGCCTTAATTATAAAAAGTTATGAGAAACACGTGTTGTTTTTCGTCAACCGAATCAACTGTATGAACACATACTGTATATTATAGTTTCCGTCAGAAAAGAAACATTACAACTGGTTTTACCCCCACTCCACCCAATTCAGGTATAGCTCAGAAGATAAAAAAAAGAGTCGGACCCTTTATCTTTTGCGTGCGCCATCGATAAAACAGACTTTCTGCTAAGCGCGCGCGTGTGCATGAGAAAAAAAGGCGCGAACTCGTACCGCGCATTCTCCAGGCGCCTGCGATTGGTGGAAAAATCACAAATGCATACATGTGAGTGTGTTGGTGTGCTTTAGATCGCAAGTTTATTTATCAACCCTCCGTGAAAAAAAAAACAGTATTGAACACTCAGTGGTCCACCGAACAAGTAAAAATCCGACAAATTCATAGATAAGAAAAGTTCCATTCGCTCCGACATTTAAATCGCCCAAGTGTTAGGTTAAATTTCGGGTAAAATTGGCCACATTCATGCGCAAATTATCCGACGAAAAAAAAAAGCTCCCCCAAGATTCGGGTATGGAGAAGCCGAAAAGTGGGGCCCAGTGATATTATTATTAACTTTGCCCGTGGCAACTAAGGCGCATGAACAAGTTATGTGTGTTTAGTACGAAAATTGGATATGCGACTGTTGAGAAATTGGCAAGGGCTGAAGTGAATTGCCAGTACTTGGGACGAATCGGACGCCAATGGCTGCATGATTGGAATAAGAAGAACAATTGTTTAGGGAGAACAATGTGATTACACCGGCAATTGATAGTTTACGTGCATAAATACTAATAGTGAATGCAGTAATCAATTAGGCGTGTTGCTGATCAATGACCTAGAGCAATAGTTTATAAGGATTTGTGGAAAATGAGCGTTACTCCAGCGACGGTTAATAAATTTCTGAAGACGCTTAGGGATGGCAATTGCCCATCGGAAAAATGGACTGCCCTAACCTGCATTACAAGGTATTTTGGCGTAAATGGATTGTTAAATCGCATGCCGCTGAATTTTGTGGGGGGAAAAACAACGCATTTTCGGCCAATTAATTTTACATCGCCGTATCAATTACTCCACTTTGCAATAAATGTCGAATATTCAGCGGAAATGTGTTGCTATTTTTAGAGCTTTGTTGAAAATTATTCTTTTCTTTAAATTTTAAAAAAGGAAGTGTGAACCTGATGGAAATTCGAAAAGTTGAGTCCTGAGCTTCATCTAAAAATTGATTATCTCCTTAACAAGTGGCTTGCCACCAAAACGTTATATACATTTTTTATAGAGAATTCGATTTCCAACAACAAATGTTTTACAACATTTTTCTCTAAACCGGCTTGCTCACGAGATATGCTGGAAAAAAAAATGGGTAAACTCTTACTTGCGCGATGGGACCCATAGCAACAATGGCTTCTGCCTGTGATAACTCCTTAACGACGAGTGCTTACGACATAAGTCATATGACATACATTGTGGATTTTTGAATCACGAATATTATTTGTTATATAGATTTTTCTCTAGCTTCAACGGTTTGTGCGATAGAGCGTTATAAGCTATTGTAATTCATAAAGTAATAATCACTCCATCAGTTTGCACTATACTCATTGATGCATAGCTATTGGGCGAAAAAAAATTATTTACAAATTATAGTTCATGTAGCCTATTGTAATTCTTTCTGACCACCGATTTCACGTAATACGATATTTATATATCTATATAAATAATTTGTATATAATACACGGGCTGAAAAAAATGCTGTGCCATCGATTTTCAATTATAAAAAAAAAAAAAAAATGGTGACCATCCGCCGAAATGTATTTGGAAAAGTCGTGCGAGAAACAGAAAATTTTGTATAAAAAAATTGGAATTTTTTTCCGCATGTCATTTCTCCTTGAGAAGTTGAGAAATATTTACTAAAATTTTTGTCGTTGTTTTCAGTCACGCTGGAAAAGGACTATCTCATTCCCTGGCAAAAGTTCAATTTACTGAGCTCTGTGGACACTTCCTTGAGATGATATCGACTTGTGACGCTAAAATATTGAATGACGTTACTAAATCATTCAATATTATTCTTAAGGAGTTCATTAATCATGAACCAACTTTGTTCAGACTCGGGGCAAAACTGGATAAGAGCAAACGATTCCGATTCTTCGATTTTTTGAAGACTGTCGATGCAACTGTGTTCTCACAACTTTTGACTGATCACGACATCATAAAGTTCCTGCAAGACTGCTTGGAGGTGGTTGATCCGAAATTCATGAAGTGGCTTGCTAAGGATTCAATTACGAATATTGAGATCCTTAAAAGCACAGAAAATGACAAACTCGATGATAAGGACGAGGCCCGAAAAATGGCTTTCAGTGTTATGGAGTTCTTGCAGAGGATCTACGATCATGCGAGTCGAAACCCCACCTTCAATATTTCACTGGTATTTCAATATGTTTTTACAAAAGAAATGGCGCCAATTTTGAATGAAAAAAAAAATTTATTCTTAGCAAAATGGGCAATTTTACAAATGTTTGTAACTTGCTTGGTTTGCAATTAGTGTTGGATAAACAAGATTTGTGAAAAACGACAGAAAAAACAGAATCTTCTTCAAATGTACCTTTGAAAATTGATTTTTTAAAAAAATTTCATTGTTTTTTTTTGTTTTATCAAGTTTATAGATTTACTAAAATTTAAAATATTCGAGATTGTTTTGATCTTCTGATTTTTACGTATAAACCATGTGGGGCAGAGACAGAATTAAATTTTTGTAATTTTTTAAAGACTTAAAGCATCGCGAAATATGTTGACAATCGCATTCCGAGTAGACTACAGTATTTTTGAAAGGACAAAAAAAAACAGAACGTTTTGAGTCATTCAATTTCATTGACTTATTCGCAAGATAATTTTTTAAAAGTTAGAGCTCTCATCAGGAATATTAGACTAATGAGTTAATACCCCATATGAAACGATCTTAGTCAGAGGCCCATCCTTTTTTTTACTGCTTTATAAATTCCCACTTAACCCCGAATATTTTCCACAGTTCCACATCTTCGTGCTGGACAAAATAGCAACCCTAGCCTATATGGGATACTCGAAGCAGCGTGATGCGGCTCTGAAGCTTCTGAAAAGTGCAGTATCGCAAGGCCTGGTGGCGTACATGCGTGACACTCACCCAGCATCCTGGGCGACGTTCAAGACGACCCTCCACGACACATTCAGCCCTCGAATGACCCTACTAGTAACCTACAAATATCCAATCTGGTCTCGCCTCTGGTCCTTGACAATTCAAATGCTGGGTACAGAAGCGCATAAAAATTCTGCACTCATCAACGAGCTTCTTTGCGTCGAGGAGAAGGCCTTCAAATCCTCAGAAACTGAAGTACGCAAACAGGCTTTCCTCTGCTGGAAGCATTTGATCGACAACTTCGCCCTAAATCCCGAAGAATTCAACATCTCAAAACGTGTAAAACTCCTCTGCATACCACTCAATGCCAAGAACAGTAAAATTGAAGTGATAGCTGTTACAAAGCTAGAGGTTTGGTGGCACTTGATATGCACAATGTTCGCCAAAAAGACAACGCAACACGTTTCCCAAGTCATAGTCCAATTTCTCAATTTCTGCTTTGGCCCACTGGGTGACACACCTTTACTTTCAAAAAAGCAGAACCTCGTGGCTTCACCCGGCAAAATATTTTTCAAAACGAAACTCTGTGCTATAGATGCACTCCTCCAGATGATGGTAATGAGGTATGGAAATCGAGCACTCATTCCCTTGGTTCTCCAGGAAAAACTTGCCACAGCTATTCCCATAGAGATATTCGAGGAGAACCACAAGTCTTTTCTGCACAGTGTTAGTGAGGCAGTCATCATGATGACCATTTTGGCAGATAAGGACCTGAAAAATCGCTCAAAACTCCCCATAATTTTGTGGTCCAATCTGATGCAGTACATAGCACAATCGAGTGCTGAAAAACGATCGAATATGTACAAGGAAATGATTTTGGTTATGTCGGAAATGATAAGCCACTGTGACGATTCCCCATTAATCATCGATCTTGTCCTGAATTCCGTAATGTCCAAGTTCATCGAAGTGGCTGAAGATCTAATGTATCGTGACTGTACACTCACAGATTTATTAACGAAGATTTTGTCATCTCCAATTTTGGAGAAGATCCAGAATAAAAATATCGACGATGTGAGAGTGTTGATTGAACATGCTGTCAAGCACAAGAACTTCGAAATGTATCACCCAAATATTTTGCCATTTGTAAAGAAATTGCTAGATGGACTGTCTGCTGCATTATCAACAAAAGTTCAGCACTCTCATGTGATTGACTTATGGTGTATTTTAGCGGACTTGATAACCCGGTATATGGGTGATGATCAGCCCATAAATGAAGGCACAGATTTGTCCCATAACTTAGTCACCTTGGAGACACTTGTTAATTTTCCATTCAAAAGTGACATTACCTATACTCGATCTCAAGTAACTACAGTAGCAGTCTACTGGAAGCACTTGTATAAGGAATTTGATCTTCAAGCAGACAGAATTCCCAGTATTAAACATAATTTGATTCTCAATACCACAGCAAGAGTTATGGTAGATGCTCTGTCGAGAAGTGAGAAGTATTTTCTTCTCTTGGCTCACTGTCTTACTCCCCTAATGGAGACCATAAATTACGAAAGGCTGCCAACGACTGGTCAGGTTCCTTCCCTGATCTATGTTCTAAGGGACGTAATAATGTTGTCCATCAAGCATAATTGTAAAGAAGAAGCTGAAGTGGCATTGCAAGCAATGGACGCTTATTTGATATCAGTTTATGGTCTCAACAACGCCCAACGAACACTTTTGTATCTGGAGTCCTTAAAGCCATCAATCGAGCTTCTTCTACATGAAAGCTTATCCGTTGGACTTGAACGAGAAGTGGTCAACACCTTTGAACATGTAATAATCATCGTTCAGGGAAGCACAGAAGCCCTGTCAACAAAATTCATTGCATCATTCAGAAATATTCTCCTTCTGGCTAGACGACACAGTGATCCAGTGATCGTGAACAAAGTGGGATTATTGTTTGAGCTGAAAGACGTTAGACCTGATGTCAGGTATCTTCTAGCTGCTATTGATCATGAAGCCAAACAGCCATTGATCAAACGTCCAATAATAGACAATGCTGCTTACGAAAATAAATCCGTAAGACCCATTAAAATTGTGGGAAGCTTTCTGGGAAAAATCATTGATCCATCAAAGACATTCAAAGCCCCTGAAGTTAAAAAGGAGAGAACAGTGCCACCACCAGATCCAGACTCGCAGGACTATGTCGTCATAAAGTCCGATCCTAAGTTCGATGTTAATCGACTTACAGAACATCAAAAGGAGTGCCTGAAACGTAGAAGGGAGGACCTTTCTATGTTCAATGAAGGCTCACAATCTGCGTCGACTGATACCCAAGATCTTCAGCAGTGGTTCGACAAGTCTAGACTCAGAAATGAGTCAAATAAGGAGAATACCATGAGTGTTGATGCTTCTTCATCGAAACAGGATGAAAAATCATTGAAGGTAGTTACTCCAGTGGAGATACCTGATAAACAAATTGAGAAAGCATCGCATGCAGGCCCTGACAAGCCAATGAGTCCAATAGAGGAGGTGAATTCTGAAGCTAGTGGCAGTGGTCTGTCCCAAGCCATTGTGAAAAAATTGGATTTCGAATCGAGGGAAGAGTTTCCAGAAGGTGTCGATACTAAGGAGGCAAGTTCGAGTGATCAGGCATTACAGGAGCCACTATTGCCTACAGTGAAAGTTATTCCATCCTCTCCTCATTCCCTGAAATCTAAACGCGGGAGACATGGAAGAGGAGGCAGGAGTCATCTTGATGGGTATGACACGATGGACAGACATCTGAAGCGAAAGGCAGGAACTGACACTGACAGTTTTAACCTAGATAGTAAGAGAATCAGGAAAAATGAGGACACGAGTGACTCAGAAAACATCCACTCCACCGAGAGCCAATCAGACACTAATGCACCAGCGACGAAAAAACCTTCTGGGCCTGGGAGGTTATCCGAGCATGCAAGAAGGGAAATATCCAGACTTAAAATCGACATGGTTGCTGATAGAGTCTTTCCCACTGTAAGTGGACGAAGGAGGTCAAAACAGAAAGGTGATGAGCCTGAAGATCACACATTGAGGTCAAAATCCTTGAAAGTTGATCGAGATGTCAGTGAGAATGAGCAGAGCCAAGAATTGCTGAAGAAACGAAGGAGGCGAAGTATAAAATCAGAACCGGAAACAGGGTTAAAAGGGGACACAAGCCCAACGACTAAAAGGTATGAATCTAGAGAGCACAAGCTCAATAGTAGTTCCGAGTCTGATGACAAATCGGTTGAATTGGTTCATAATGAAGACAACTTGTCTGAGCGTAGTGACAAACTAACGGATGTGGCAAAACCGCTTGATACCTCGGACAAACCTGCGGAAACTAGTGATCATGATGAGATCGTAGAAAATTCACAACAGCCAGTGGTGCGATCACCCCAGAGAAGAGTCCAAATCAGAAATGAAGCCTCGTCTCCATCGACATCCAGGACACCTAAGTCAACACCTGGCAGTCCAAAGACGCAAAAATCAAATGATCCTGACGACACTTTCATCGAGGAAATCAAGGCACAAGACAAAATGATCACAGTGGAGATGAAAAAACTATCTGAAGACAGTACAAAATCTCCAGGCTTAGTTCCATTTGCAACAGCAGTTCTAGCTTCTTCCTCACCTCAATGTAATCAACGAAAATTTGTAAAAGTCCGAAGTCATGGAATGTCCCCACATGGCCGAGGTGCCCATATGCTTGGCCTGATATCAGCAGCTCCCCTAAATCGAGACAAATCTGATGATGAGCCTAGAAAAGAGCCTGACTCATCTTCCACCCCCAAAAGTCGATCAGCAATTTTGCGAAATCCAGAACGTGTTTCAAGTCCCAGTGGTCGACAGGAGAAAATTTTCAACAACATGAAAGTTGCGGAATTTTCTTCACCCAGTCAATCGGCGTTTAGTAATTTGAAGAATGATGGAGAAAAGGTCTCTCCGAAGATGGACAAGCCCAAAGAGACAACGCCAATCGATCACGATTATGCGGAGCCAAAAGAAATCGACATAAGTGTCAATGAGGAGCTTCCACTATTAGAATGGTCTAGTGCTAACCCACCTTCTCTAACAGCTTCCCCCAGTTTCAGTATTCTCAAACGCACCAAAACGTTTCCTCTTGAAAGTGATGGCGACGTAACACCTAAACGAAAACGTGTTAGCTTTGCCGATCCTCCAGTCTCTAAGCAAATGGGATATTTCATTCCATCCCCATCAAAGCTGAACAGAAGTGGGATTTTGCGTCTAGCGAGTAGGAAGGATACCCCACCTAAAGTAAAATCCAACCGACCGAGGATGTTCGTCACTGTTGCTGCTGATACTTCTGTAATGGACGATGTTGAAAGTCTGACGGAAGTTGACCGTCAACGTCAGAAGGACAACGAGCTACTTGCCAAGATTGCTGACGATCTTGAGGAGGATGACGACGTTAATTTCGATTCTGATGGCGATGACATTGAGGACAAGGGGCAGAAAGCTGGAAAAACTGATGTGAGCAAAGTTGACGATGGTGGTATTATCGAGACAGCATCCAACACTTCATCAACAGATGGTCAAGCTCCCTTGACTACCGACGATACCTCGAAACCATTAAATCAATCCCTGAATCTAACTGACGATTCCATACTCGGTAAACTACTGAACGATGAACCATCCAAAACTCCCGATCTTGAGGAGACTTTGGACATCCAAAATTTGAGTCGGTTCAACTCGTCAGGCAACTCTGATGAGCTATTCGTCAATAAGGTACCTCGAACAAGCACACAATTAGCTGCAATTGCAGCAGCTGCTGAAGCTGACACTTTACCTATCACGGATTCAATGTTGCTGAGTCAAACGATGAGCCAATGCAGTCAAGGAACACAAAATAGCATTACATTGCCTGGACTTGAGCAATTGGATTCCATCACACCGATTTGTCACAGTTTGATTGGGTGTGATGAGCCTTTGAGTACGATAATAAATGACTTGACCAATCCACTTTGGGTGTCACATCTTGCCAAGTGGTTCCAAGAAAGGGCTCTCGAGACAATTGGTGATCTTGCAAAAATGTCGGAGAAACAAATTTCGGATATTCCTACTAAAGGGGATCCCAAAGCTGCCTACGTAAAAGAAGTTCTAGAGAAATTTGAGAAAAATCATATGAAAATTATTGAGAAGAGTCTATCTCCAAAGTCTACGAATTCAAGCCCCACATTTGCTGCTCTACCAAACGATCATATTGAGATCATTGAAGAGACTATTGAAGTTGCAAGTGCTGATAGAGATGATGAGGACACTATGAGCGCAACTAGCGAAGACACAACTGCTTCGATCTCCATGAACTCCACGGACAATTCTAAAAATCAGTCGAATATGGAGATCGATAGTGCGCAGACGCAGGAAACTCAGAACGATTATGGGTCCATGATTATAAACTCAATGTCACCACCAGTTAAGACATCAACTAGTATGGGAATATGCACTGGGGATACTCTTTCTGTGGAGGCTTCTGTCGACATTCAGGATTCTAGTATCGAAGAACTTCTCGAGCAGATTGAGCCCAAGATATCGAAGGCATCGAAAGTATCGAAGAGCATTGATGGAAATAAGAGCAAGGACAAGTCCAATGACAAGACTAATAGCAACGTTGTGGAGCCTGATGATATGTTGAAGACATCGTGCTCTGCTATTGGACTTGATGGAGTTCTGATAAAATTGCCGGACATTTTTGGAAACTCTCAGGACGTCATGACGAAGATTTTAGAGTTACATGGGACGAGCGTATCTGCTGAGGCAGTTGGAAAATACCTGAAGCTTGATGTTTTGAAGAAGGCCATTGGGGAGAAATGCTCGTCGAAGGATTTGTGTGATTTGACAGCTCAGGCGCTGGAGTCTGAGGAGAAGCAGGGGGTGGTTGTCGATTTGAAGGAGAGCTTGGATGGGTTGTTGATGAGGGTACCCAAAGAATTGGTCAGCGGTGCTTCGGACAAGGGGAAAATTGTATCTTCATCTGTTGCTCTTGATGATGGTTTGGACAGTAATAGTGCTAAGGTTGTGGAGAGCAAAGTAAATGGGAAGGACGCAATGGTTGATTTGTGCGGCTCTAGGAATATGTCGAAGGAACAACTGCGGAAGGTGTTTACAACTGCCGCTGATCAAATGAGCTCGGCAGAGCTTTTGGAGGCTTTCCATGAAACCATGCAGAAGAAATTGAAGTCCGAGGGGAAGTGAGCGATTCAGTGTAATAGACAGTTTTTATAATTTTTTTTTACTAGTAGAGCCGTTTCGAATGAACGGACTAGTATTTATACATTGACAGTCTTTTTTAGGTGAAGACTATTTGGAATATCCAAAGGCTTTTTTTTCTATTAATTTTGTATACGTTATGCGCAATGTACATAGGACTGAACGATCAGTTGGAGGACGAGGGTTTTACGGAAAATTCAGTTGATGTATTGTGAGATGTTCAGACACAATTTTGTAAAAAGATAGTCAGGTTATGTGAAATGATGAGAAATTGAAACGAATTTTGGGAATGGCCAAAAGAAATTGAATTTCATTAATTACTGTACTGTTATCATTATTAACAATAAAATAATTTTGTAAGAAATTTGTGGTGAGATTTGATTTTTTTTTTCTCATTGAAGATAGTTTTAGGTCTAAGCAATACGAAAAAAAATTGAACATTCACACTAAACACAAATTTATAACACATTTTCTTGATACTATGGCATAATACATGAGTGCTGATGATGAAAACAGTTCGGACGTTTTCTTTAGGTTGTCCTTCACGGATTCAAGTGACACCCTTCGATTTAATTTTGTAACAAATAATTGGAAATTTGTTAGAGTTGTTGAGGTCAAAATTTCAACACGGGTTCGGGAGTGCTAAGGTGTCAATTTGAGGGACACCTAATAAGCCGGCTTATGTCAAATCTCGAATTTGTTAGCAGCTCATTTCAAAACTACGGATTAAACTCATGTACCATAGTTGAATACAAAAAATGCGTACCTTGGAATTAAGAATTATACGTAATATGCGATTCAGCTACATCAAATGAAGTTTCGAACACTGTGTTTTTCAACTTTCCAATGTTTGGCAAGTGATCGCAATGACCCCGACATCGAATTTTTTTTTCTGCCTGTGACTACTGCTTAAAGCATTTTCAAATTATTCCCAATAAATTCTGAGCCGGTGTGTGCGTGTGGGTGTGTCTGAGGGTTTATTGACAATTTTATTTTACTACGAAGACTTTTATTTCATCAACAAGTCAGTTTAGGGCAGGAAAGCATTTCACCTTTTTTGTCGGAAATTTCATTCTCTTTAAAAAATATAATATAGAATTTTTCCGTAAAACTACTTGGTAACGAGATAATCCTCTTTTTCATTACGTTTTATTTTTACTCTTTTTTTTTTAGAAATGGATTAAATTTGAAATTAATTCAAGTCTTCAATTGCATAATGTTAAATCCAGATAATTATCTTTTTCTTCCAAGAGAACGGATTTCGTGTCTATATAATATTACTATCCCTATATCGAAGAAAGTATATATTAAAAATGTGGGCAGTATCATCCCGAACGTAATCACTAATCAATAATTGACATTACTAACATGACTTCCAAGATCGTGGAATCTTTCGTTACTTTCACTCACGTCATTCGTTCCAGTGAAAGTCCTCAAGATTTGGATACTGAGTTTGTAAACATGAAGATCGGGGAATCCCCGTGCTGCATTTCCAAGTATTATTCAAATGAAAAGTATCTGTGCTTGTTCGTGAATAAAAAATAACAAATGAGATGTGAGCGCACCATGAAATTAATTTTTTGATGGAGATTGAAGCCAATTAATTTGTATTATCACATTTTTTATGGGGAAATTTTTCTATAGGCAATTTTTTCTATGGGGAATTTTTTCTATGGGGAATTTTTTTTGGGGAATTTTTTCTATGGGGAAATTTTTTTATGGATAAATTTTTCTATGGGGAATTTCTTTATGGGAAAATTTTTGTATGGGGATATTTCGGTTGAAAAATTGTCGTTGGGAAATTTTCTGTCTCCACGTAACAGATGTGATGGAAGCAAGGGAAGTGATTTCTGCATCTTGAAATGTTCAAATCATCTCAATGATAGAGTGTCCGATTGGATTGAACGAAGCGGTAAATCTAATACGTAACACCTGTTGATCATTGAGCACTCGATATGGCACTCTAGTGAAAGAATGGTCATGGAAAAAAATTGCTGGACAGTCAATGGTGGATAACGCAACAGGTGAAAATGCGAGTTTTGACACCTATCTATAGAGCGCAAATTCATAAATTATTCGACTGGCATTTTTGCACCCTCATTTTCAACTTCTACATACACATGATAGTGTAATATCAACAGAGCCGATTCCATTCAACTGTTGCATTTTTCTATGCATCTAAAGATTTTGCAAATTTTTTTTTCCCATAACTAAAACAATATATATGACGATCGCAAAGTCTTCATTTTCTTGGGTCAGTTTCTATTTTTTTATCTCTTGGTGCAGAGCAAAACAACTTCCTGCCGCAGATGTTTAGAATTTAGTTTGAGAAGTACAATATAAATTCCTGGGCAGTTACGGAAGAAAGTGCCGATGGTAATCCACTCTTCTATATAGGGGGACGCTGAACATCGTTACATCATAGAAAACATATTAGCGTTATGGAACCTGCACGTGTAAATCGCTTGAGCCGATAATGTGCACTTATCATATCGAACTGGAATTCCTCGAAGATATGTCATAAAAAATTTAGAAATCGAAATTTGAATGGTTCAAACTTGTGCATGACGAAAAATCGAACTTTCATTTTCGGGGGCAAAACAGTATAGCTTATTTCCTATGGGTAAAAAAAAGTAAAAAAAAACGAGAGAGTTGAAGTTTTGAAATGCTCGAGTCTCTGATAATGCATTTGCATTATCTCAACTTAATCATCGCGAAGCGACGACAAGGCTCTTAAACACGATGACGAATGTCATGATTGTAATGATGTTGATGACCGAGACGGCACGCGGAACGATTAGTGAATTCATTCACTGCTTGTTTAATGGACAGGTTTGTCAAACATATGTATCCGACTTTTAACGATTACCGGTGGAAGTTGTAGATTGTTTGAACATTATGTTCGCGCTTGGTTGCGCGCGCAACTCTGCCCGGCGCCATTTTGCGCGTCGCCATTTTGCGCGCCGCCATTTTGCGCGCCGCAACGCCGCACCCTAGCGTTCTCAAGTGAGCAAAGTTTTGATCTTCCTGTGATAAAAATGATTACAAAACAACAGTAGATGTCTTCTGTATGATAAACGTTAGTTTTCCCATTAATGCCTTATGACAGCCAAAATTGTAGAGTAAAACAGTTCATTCGTTGAACCGGTACATTGGCGCTCTTTCAACCGAAAGGTTAATAGAGTCATTCTGATTGGTTCAGAACTTTTAAGAACCCGTCTTTGAAGGTAGTTGGGCTTATGGACCATACACTGCACCGCATTCCCAAGATGGATGCTGGATCAAAGGCGTTGACGATAAAAACCAGTAACTCGATCTTCTTTGAAGTTTGAGAGAGGATATAACGTGTAAGGAGCATAAACAAGGGCGGTAATTAGCGAATGACGACTGATGAATCAATTATTTGTCTACTCGTTCAATTTTCAACAAATTTGAAAATGTAAAAAAAAAAAAAATTGTTCCCGCCCGGGTTCGAACCGGGGACCTTGTGCGTGTGAAGCACACGTGATAACCGCTACACTACGGGAACTTAACATTAAATACGAAAAAAACATTATCGTACTTGAGTCCGTGATTCCTCAGTTTTCAATGAATCGTTTATAGTAAGAATTAGAAACCTTCGTTTCTAAAAAAAATTCTAATTTCTGAAAGAAATGTAGCGTAACTCGGGCGGTAATTTTGCCATAAAAAATCCAATAAATTTCGTTAAGTAATTAAAGTTTCCTTAAGTCTTAACCATCTTGTAACACTAAATTTTTTCTTTATCGATCCCCAAAAATTACTATCGAAAAATAACAAAAAAATGTACAATTTGCGCCAATTACAGTGAATAATCTGCGCGCGCAACATGACCACGTGACACCGCCGCAACAAATTTGGCGGTTAAATCAAGCGCGCTAGACGCGTATCGACGCAACAATGCTCTAATTACATGACCAGGAGAATTAAAAACAATCTGCATAGTTTATTCCACGTAAGTTACTTTTATTTAACTTATTAAGTCAGTGGTGCCACCTCGTTTGATGAAAGTGCCGTGCGCGGCAATGTTGCCGCTGTTCGCGGCCTAACCTCTATTCTTTGGGAGTTTTATCACTAAACTTGAATTTCCAAAGAGTATTTGATACAATGGAGACTGATGATGCTTTTGTGATATTAACAATATAATAATCTAAGCCGCTAAAATAATTTCCACGAAATAAATGTCTTAAAAGATCTTGCCTTCCGGCATCAAACACTTATGGAAATGCGACCGCCAGCGGGCTGTGATTTAGGGGGAAAAGATTTATATACTTAGTACTTTATTTAGAGGACAATTGTGAGAGTTAATAGGAGCCACGACCTCGTCGTGAGGCCTGGGTCACGCTAAGTGCTGGTTAGGATCAATATTTTCATCACCCGTGCTGGTTGTTTTCTTAAGCTACTGCCATCTCAATTACTATCATTTAACGTAATATTCATTAAATCCGTCACTTGAGTCTTATGATTGAAATAAAAGGATCAGGTAACAAATCATCTTTGCAGTGAATTTAATCTCAAAAAATTGCCGATTGGTGGAGATCAGAATTCCTTAGAAAAAAAATCCAAATTTGAAATTGCAAATAAAAAAAAAAATCAAAAGTAAAAATTTTTGGGTTTCAAAAATTTTAGAAATTTCAAAAATGTCCAATCTCTGTAGAAAGTTTGAACAGAGCTAATGAAACAAGAAATTCCACAATTGGTCAGGAATTGATAAGACGCGAATGGTGAAAAGGTTTGTCGAAAAAAAAAGAGTAATGAGGAAAGTGAATAGAGATGTGGAACATCCCTAAGTTAGTCAACGTCGGTAGAATTTTCAGTACAGTGGGAGGAGAGAAATGACAATGAGAAATAATGTTTGTATGGGTTATACCCAGAGTAAACTGTCCAACTATACATATAAACTCTTAACAAACAGCAGTGGCATGCGAGTCGAGACAATCCGAGTAGTGAAGAGCCATTAGCCACAGTCGACAATCTAACTATCAACTTTAAACGGACTATTTACGGCGTGCTGAGCCTGGGAGACACGAATTTTGTTTATGAAGAACATTCTAATCGCCTTATTTGACCATTCACATTTTTTATTTCTGTAGAAGATTTCGAAAGATTAGAAAATTTGGGCCCATTTGAAATTCTACCTCAACCTGATCTTAGCCAACGCCAGTGAAGAATTCGAAAAAATTCTAAAACTCATGCCAAACATTCGAAAACTGAAGCGAAATTTCACAAATTTCAAGAATTCCGGAAAGTGCCGAAAATTCAAAATTGAAATTTTATTTTTCGAACATAATTTTTTTCGTATTTCCATTTTTGAAAAGATTTTTTTTTCATACTGATTAGAAAATTTAATTGGCTTTGCTAAGCTCTGATTTAGACTCCGTATGAATTTTTTTACCGTCAAAAACTGGTCATTCCCCGGCAGTCATAAAGTTGTCAAGGACAACAGTCTGATGTCCTTTTATGTAATTGAAATGGCGGGATAAGATGACAACTCGACACGTTATGATTTTTTCATTTCTCGAATTAGGGATAAATGGATTATTATTTAATGCCCATCAACGGCAATGGACATGTACAATTGCATAAGTAGAGTGGCAAAATGGGCTGAGCTTGTGAGCTACTTGTTTCAAGGATTCGGGAATCCTTGAGGTGTTTTGTACGTAGATTTTTCACGTAGTCATTTTGTCAATTGGTCTATGATTTTTTTCTGGCGCTTGCTTCGAGGAAAAGTGCAAGAAAAATTACCAGAAAATTACGAATTTTTCACAATTTTGAGGAATATATTTTAAAAAGTTTTGTAAATTTTGGAAATGGTAAAATTCTGAAAATTTTCTGAAATTTTTAAAACATAAAAAAATTCTATAATGTTTACAACTTTACAAGTTTTTTTAAATTTTTATTGTAAAGTTTACAAGTTGACGAATAAACATGCTCGCTAACCGCAATGGGAATAAAACTCATGGAGGGCCATCCATCGTGAAAATGCCGATCCCTTCATCGTCCGTGGAGCCGTCTCCATTTCTTCTTCTGGGTTCATCCATCTTTTCCTGTCAAAAAAAACCCTCAAAATCATTGCTTGAAACATATCCATGTATGATCGAAATAAACGGAAATTATAGCCCTAAACTGCGAAAAATACCTTAAAATTCAGCAATTGAACGAATTTTAATAATTTCAGTAATGAAAAAAACAAATTGAAAATTTTCGGAATTACAGATAATTTTGAATGCACAAATTTACCAGATCATGAAATTTTTGCTAAAATTGAAAACTTAGAAGTTTGAAAAATGCACAAAAACCGGAATAAACAAGATATAAAAAAGTAAAATTTTGGAAAACAATAATGGTTTCATTCCTAGAATTTTTTACACAAACAGAAAAAGAAAATTTCGAAAAGTCTGAAAATTTCGAAATTGTCAAAATTCGTAAATTTGACATTTTGCGAAACTGTAAAAAATGGGAGAATGTCATAACAGACTGAGCGTGAGGATCATCAATCGCAGGAACTTTGATCCCCATCATCGTCCGTACAACCATCTTCATTTTTCCCCCTGGACCCATCCATTTTTTCCCCGTCATGAAAAATAAGGCCCACCCTTGCGGGTAGGAAAATCAGACAATTCCACGAATTTGAAGAGCTCTACCTGCTGGAGTGGATGCAGGTAGTTGTAACAAGGGAAACTAGCCCTTGGGCTATGTTAGAAAAGCCGTAATCTGGCGCACCTGTGATGGTTGGGAGCCTTTGTCGGGATATGATCTTCGCCAAGATCGAAAATTTCACTTTTTACGTCTCTTTTGTTCCCTCGCCATCTCCCATTTTTTTTGTAAACAAGATTGACGGTCCGTCAGTTAAAGGGGCTCAATTATTCCAAAGATTCGGAGATTATCTAAGATTACGTGCAATTTTTTCCGAGTTCTAAAATTAAAACTTTGTGTACTCGAATGTATTTTAGGGACAAACAGTGATTTGAACATTCTAATAACATTTTGTAAATTTCACAAATGTTAAAAATTCGAAAAAAAAATAAAAACTGAAAATAAAAATTAATAGTTTTAGGGAAGCCGAAAATGACACCATGCGGAGACGTTATGTTCCTTCCATCAATTTCCCTAATAGTCTAAGACAACCAAAAAAAAAGAAAAGTAGAAAATGACCAAAACGGTGACGAACATCCTTAATCAGCTGTATTAGAGTAAGAGCGCACGAAAAAAAAAGGAAATGGCGATAGCATTCCTGCTCGCGTGGCTCGGTGCGTGTTGTACAAATTGGTCACTTCTTGTTTTTAAATATCTCCATGAATCACGAGATAAAAAAGTTTAATTAATATCATCATTTTGATTGGGCTCTTATATATTAATACAGGTACGTAGATAAAGCGCCTTCCTCCGTTTGGAAACCTATCAACAATGCGTGACCCCATTCAGGGAACTTATCAATGTCCGAGATTGTTTGAGGTATGAGCCGAAAAACGTGGACGGATTGAAAAGCATAGAAATACAAAATTTTTTTTTTACAACTCCTTCTGGAAATCTTGAAAAATTTTTTTTTACGATATCCATCGAACTATATACCGATTTCCCCCTCCCCCTCCCCCCCGTCGGGTTGGGTTCGCGTCCGACCTAGCGTTCTCATTTTATTGGTAGCACGGGTAACACGCACACAATGTTCCTGCTATATGCATTATGAGAAATATTCGTCGGAGTCCTCAACTGTGTGTGTGTTCTTGCCTCCGTCCTTCTCGATTGCACTCGCCCATAGGGCCAGGGTGGACTTTGGGCACCTTAGGTCATCCTATTTCTAACTCTCAGACCTCATATCAATTGACCAATCGAGTGATCAATCAGTTGGTCAATTAATTGATCAATCAATTGGTCAATCAATTGGTCCATCAATTGATCAATCAAGTGATCAATCAATTGGCCATCAATTGATCAATCAATTGACCAATCAATTGGTCAATCAATTGATCAATCAATTGATCAATCAATTGACCAAACAAGTGATCAATCAATTGACCATCAATTGATCAATCAATTGACCACTCAATTGATCAATCAATCGATTAATCAATCAATTAACCAATCAACAAAGAAATCCTACGAACAGGCCATAAAATATACATTTCCAAATTTGAAACCTTCAATGCAGTTTTCTTTACGAAAATTCTCAGAAATCACTTTTTTCTGGCGATCACAGTAGGTATGCCATTGAATCGCCCATCAAAAAATTAATCCAATAATCAATCAAGGAAAAAATGTTATGGGTAGGTTTCGGAGAAAGTAATCATGGAAAATAAACAGCACATTGACATTACCCCCCTACATCCCCCTTATATTTAGTAATCTAAATATACTGAACTAGGAAGGATGTGCCAAACTGGATAAGTATGGTACATGCTCTGCATTATTACCCCCGTTTGTGGTCAATAAACGTTCCCCCATCGTCACAACCAGAATTGTACAAAGGCTCCACCACCTTCACACCATGCCTCGAATTCTCTCGGCTCTTCCACCATACACTAGTCGCGCAAGTCCGAGACACTTGTCAGAGTAGTGGAGAACTTCGAGTAGTTCGAATCGTACGAATTAATTTTCAAAAAAAGGCGCGAACCTGGGGAAAAAATTGCTCCAACCCAATGACGACCGAATATTAAATGAAAATTTGATTTTGGTGTGAAACAATATGGGACATTCAAAACTGTGATCTGAATGAAATTTTGAACTAGCGCGGGAAGTTTGAAAAATTAGACGGACTATAAATTTGTGGAAATTGAACAATCAAGTTGATTATTATCATTTCCGATACAAAAGTGAATCGAAAAATGTGGATTTCTTTTTGAAGTGTCAAGGTGAAAATTTAAAAAGATGAGAAAAACTTGAACCTGCAATTCGAATTGAAAAATTGGGCGTCTATGTGATTTAAATAAAGAGAATTTTTCTACTGTGCACAGAAATCGCAGACGGAAATTTTAAATTGACTGAACATTTGATTTTTTTATAGTGACAAGTGTTCGTTTTTCTATTAATTTCCGAAAATTTCCGAGCGCATCCGGAGAGTGACGAGATTATTTTGCCGGCACGTTTTCCTGGGGAACGAAATAGGAGAGCTGGCAGTTCTTCCTTTGACACCGTAGATGGTCCATTGACCCAATCTCAGTTTACGAGGCTTGTGATATTTTCAATTTTTTTTTAAAAGTATATAGTGACATGGGGAGCTGTGCGACGAAATATAGATGACTCCAATGTTCATCGGATCCACAAAATTATTCCGTTTTTTGTGAATTTAAACGGGGTTCATTTTTTATTTTGTGAAATTTTGAGCTACTGCGAGAGCTTATAAAAAAAATAAGGTAAGATTTTTAATATGAGGTGTATTCGCAATGATTTTAATGATGACGATGGAAAGAGGGAAAATTCTGGTTTTTGCTGCATTTTTCGTAATTCTTGGAAATTCGAAAATTTGGAAGTTTGAAAATGTGAAAATTTGAAAATTTGAAAATTTGAAAATTTGAAAATTTGAAAATTTGAAAATTTGAAAATTTGAAAATTTGAAAATCTGAAAATTTGAAAATTTGAAAATTTGAAAATTTGAAAATTTGCAAATTTGAAAATTTGAAAATGTTATAAGTCGGAAAAAATAAGAAAAGAAAACAATGATAACCTGCCGAAAATGAAAAAAAAATTGGATCTAAAAAATTTAAAGAATGTTGAGAAATTCCAAAAAATTCAAAGGATTAAAAAAACAAATTGAAATTTTCGATTGGTCTATTAAAACAAAAATAAAATAAGAAAGACATCTTCGTTAGTTTTAAATGTAGAGTCGAATATTGAATATATGAAAATCGAATATGAAAACACTCTGAAAACCGTTCTTAGACAGTGTTTCTGCGTAAAAACTACCCAATTTTTAGATATCCATTTTCTGAATTTCCTAATTCTTAACGCATCTTCTGTACAAGTTGTCCTATTTTGCACCTTCGATAATTAATTAAGACATCCATAGTTTTCCATTCGCCGGACTCGATTGATTCACTCAATTTATTTTTTCCTGGTTGTGGATTACAATGAAAATAAATCTTATCGCTCATATTATTAGACTGATCACAGAACTGTTACATTGCTAATTATGCACACGATTCCGCGCACCGGAAGCTCATATCGGGAAATTATATGTAACGTTTCGTCGTAAGGGCATTAAATACACTAAATAAAAATACGAGTTCCTTGAGACTTGAGGAGGAAAAAAAATGGGAAAAGATTTTTTCCGAAATTTTTTCGAAAATACGAAAAAAAAATCGCTAAATTAATGCGAGGAATAAAGTAGTTAAAGAAGAACTAATTATTCCTGAACTCTATGCAACTCTTAAACATGAAGATTGATCCTTATGTTCAGCAGATTTTTTGCTCTAGTTATCGCAAAAAACGATGTGAAAATATCCATCAAATAGCCATTCCCAGCGTTTCGCCAATTTGAATTGAGCTACTCCTTTTACTTGCATAATCCTCTTACTTGGGTCCACTTCCGAGTTACATCTTGCAAAATGATTCTCATATAATATGCCAAGCACGTGTCCACAACTCACTTCTACTTTTTTCTGCTTTTTTTTCGCACAAATAAGATAAGATTTCATAATGAAATATTTCGCTGGGGCATAAAAAGAAACTACCATTTCTACGAAAGATCGGTACTAATTGCGCCTTTTTGCAATATTACGACTCAATTTCAGAAATTGATTAGTAGGGACTTTGCATGCTGCATTACAAGTGCTGCTTATCGATGGAGAAAGTTATTCTAATTACGCTGAAAATGAAATGCGTCAGACCCTTAGATTTTTTAGATAAAGATTTCCTGCACTAAGATCCCAAAATTTCAAGTCTCTTTTCTAAAGAAGCGATAGAAACCGGTTTTGGCTTAATGTATTTGAATTCACGGTTTGAATGGATTAGAATGATTTTAGGTGAAGCAGAAAGTTTCCGGATTCTCATCATTGAATACTTTAATTTATGACTTATTCATTTAATTTAATTCTTTGGATGATGTAGATATCTTGGCCGAAAGTCCGCCATGAGCTCTTCAGGAAGAACAAGTGAGCTACCCCGACTGAGGGGACGATTATGATCCACGTGGGGGAAAATTTGTTTATGTGACGCAATTGATCCTCGACCCTATGACCGATTGAAAAAAGCCATCCAACACTGATACATAGATTATCGAGGGTTTACTGACTCTACCAAGGAAAAGCGAAAGTGTATCAAGGTTTTTTATCGAATGAGATCATTGACATTTGCTTTTTCATCTCTCATCTGCGGCAGAAAAAAAAGGGATAATTGGGGCAAAAAATCTAACGTTTGATTAGTGTGATTAATGAATTATTCAGGGACTTGAAATCGGGGATCATAAAAAAATATTTAATGACTTCATTGGTGAAAATAATTGTACTATCGAACGGTTTCTAAGTGTGAACTTTGCACTCCATGCTAAATATATTATTTATCTGCGGCTACTATGTTGAAGATGAAACTCGTTGCAAAATAGAACAGATAAATAAATGCGGGAATGTGACGGGTCACATGCTTATGTGGAGGAGATTGCTACAGCAACAAGGTTACATGGGCAGATGGAGTATCAGTATGGGGTGGGCATCGTCAATGCAAAGGCGAATTTTTGCAATTTTCATAATTTGGGATTTTTTACAAATTTTTCAATTGCTGAAACTTTTAAAGCTCCAAATTTGAAAAACAAATTTTACGGAATTTTTTTGAATTTTAATTTTTTTTTGAAAAAAAAAATTGAATTAATTAGCGAAACGTACAAACTTTTCGCGATTTGGGAAATTGTTAATTTTTCGAAAATTTGACATTTTTACAACTTTCAATTTTGCAAATCTTGAAATGTGGAAAAAATTTTTATATGTACTTTTTTTGGAACGTTTTCGTTTTCTTATCATTTGAAACTTGTAAATTAAAAAAAAATGAATTCGCGGACACAGACTTCGCGGAAATTAATGTATTCGAAATTTAAAAAAATGTCGGTGTTTAAACGAACGATTGGTCAGACAGGAATTAATCGATTTTCAAATAATCGATTTTTCGAACAATGAACTTGACAATCTAGTGCATTGTAATGGAGTGAGTGTTTATAACTGGGAATCGAATAACATAGTTCGTTGAAACGCGGAAGCTATCGACGTGGATTTATAATGAGAGATTTCTTATTATAATCGACGGGACGAATTTACTTTTACTCATTACGAAACTCCGGTAGACCATTATTTGGAATTTTATTTTGCAAAAAATTTTACGGAGCTCGTTGTGAAATATCGACCGGGCAAGTCTGCGTGTCTGTGTGGTCAAAAATGTTTTATTTTCTATTTTCTATAATTCTTGTTATGAATTTATCTGACATTTCTCGACATTGTTTTTTCAACATTTGTAAATTAAAATAAAAAAATTGGTATTGTGAAATTCCAAAAATGTTGGCCCCTAATGAAAAATTAATTAAGAAAGTCACATGCAGCCAATGATTGCAATAGAGAAATTATGTTTTACAAATCAAATACTCGTCCTAAATGAGTAGACAATTTTTAAAAATGGTCGCTATAGGAAGGACCTCAGAATCATTTGAAAAAAAATCTATGTATGCTAATACTGAAATGGGAAAAACTCTTTTCGCCGCGATGTGGCTTTCGCGTTTCCCCGCGCGCCTTATGAAATTTTCAATCACGGAATTGTGACTTTGTGGGTCAAAAGTAGATTAACGCCGGACAGTTAAATTTATTCCATTGCATTATTCTGGTTTAATGAGAATTAGCTCGGAATTCAGTAAAAGAAAGTGACTTTATAATAATTAAATAATAATCATCATGAATATTCCATTAATTTTAACGACACTGATTTTTTTTTGAGGGGGGGGGGGAACTAACGAAGTTGAATATGAAATTGGGAAAATTGACCATCAGCATAAAATTTCAATTGGATCATTACGTCTTTTAAGGAGGTAATGGGTGTTTTAAAGATGCGATAATTAAAAGGCTTTTTTGATGGCTCCAAGTTTTGAAATTTTAGTTTTCAATGTATTTCTTTTAAATTTTTCCATTATCCCAAACTTTGGCACATTTTAACAATTTCAAAATTCAAAAATTTTCAGAACTGTCAATAACATTACAGCATTCCTAAAATCTGATACAACGTCATTGAGGCTTGACTTAAATGAAGATGAATTCTACAAAAAAAATTATTTTGTTTCCGCCTCAGCTATTTGTTTGCACTCTAAACTCCAGATAAACGAAAGGTCGCGATTACCATCATCGGGACAGCATTCCGATGCGCTTTTTTTGGCGTAATGTACCTGGTTCCAAGCTAAAAATGGGAGATGCGCTAAGATTGCCCATTTGAACATATTGTTTCCGCCGAGTGCTCGCCCAAAGCTCCAAGAGAGATTTTATTTTCACATTTCTCGGTACATGCGCCTCACTCTCACTTTCATTGACGGTTATGTCCATCATCCATCACAAGTGAAAAATGGTACCTAATCTTCCTTAAAATATTCCATCTTTTATATTGACTGCAATGGATACGTTATAAGAATTGAGCTGGGTTTTACTAGGAGAGATCAATCCGTGGATAATTTCAATATGAGAAAAACAAATAGAGAAAAAAAAGCAGTCAACATACCCACCCACCCACCCATCCACCCACCCACCTACCAACCCACCGACCCCTCCTCACCTACCCACCCATCCTCTCCCACCTACCCACCCACACTCACCTAGCAACCCACCCACCCACACCCACCCACCCACACCCACCCACCCACATCCACCTACTCACCCACCCACCCTCACCCACCCACACCCAGCTACTCACCCACCCACACCCACCTACTCACTCACCCACACCCACCTACTCACCCACCCACTTACCCACCCACATACCCACACAGAGGCATCCCAACATCTAAAAGCGTCACCATTTTATTAGAATTTCACACCTCATATTTGTCAGTTCGTCTTTCAAAACCGCGTAAAATTCGCCGGTTTTCGCGATCCTTAGACACATAATTAGCAATGTAGGTATGTATGTAGATAATATGGGATCACGCACGTGGGACCGACACATACAAGAGCAGAGCGATGTGAGGAATAATAAAACAATACATGTGCAGTCAATTCACACTTTAACGTGCCTATCGGCTTGATCGTCCACTTGGCACACCAGCTGTCACGGTATATTTCCTGATGACGGTGTTTCCTGTTTATAAACTCGCCATGTTTAATCTACAGTCTATAATCTCGCGGATAAAAAATTATGAATTTTCTGATTGGATATTTCTCCAGGATTGAAATACGAGCCCATTAAGCGCTGACATAGGTGTCAATCCACGAAAAAGAAAATAATTGTGGAAAAGCGTTTCATGTGGATAATAATGGACCTTGAGAGTGGATAGAAATAACTTTTTTTTCTAATGGTCGTGGTTTAGGAGTTGTGGGTGGGGCCATCGCCGACGGCGTGTGAGCGCTTGCAGGCGACCTGCGCGACCTCCGCAGCGTTTTCTGAGGAAAGCAGTGGGTATAGAGGAAAATAGTGTCAACAAAAAATGTTCCGCATGAAAGATTCTATCAATCAACCTTTATGACTTGTCCACGTATTTTGAGTAGTTCAGAACTTATTGCAGTTCATGTGCAACGCGAGGAAGCAAGTTCACATTCCGTCCGACATTCAACTCCCTTTCTTCAACGAAGTATTGGAGATAGCGGTATGATTCATAAGACATAAAATATTCCTCATGAAGCACAGAATATTTTATATTACGAACACTTTTCTCTATTTCCATTATTTAAGGAGATCCAGTCAAAATTCCAAATCGCAAAGTTCCTAATGTGGCCCGCCCCATGAGTCACCCTCGCAATACACCTGTTTCTCATTATTTTCCTTTTTTTAAAAATTGTATCTATATAGAACAGGCACTGAAATGAACGAAATTTTTCTCCTTTAACACTTCAGCACTGATTACATGGTTTTCTACTCCATAAAACTGATCTTTAATTGGAATATTTTAACGTTGAAAATTACACAATCAGCTGCACCGAGTCCCAATCATTGGGCAGTAAAATTGGACCTAAAAAAATAGCTTGAATGTAATTTTCCGGATGATCAAATCCCAAGGACTAGGTAAATGCGTGAAATTTACGATTTTCACCTTCACACTTTTTACTACTCTCATTGGGGTCAGTTCGGCAATTTTAATCGCCGGGCTGCGATGGATGCACTTAGAACGATAACAGTGTTATCATGACTTATGATTGTTTTGTGAACTCTGAGTTTGGGTCATTAGATTAAGAGTTAGAGAATTTTTAATGGTCAATATTACGCGCATGTGATGTGTTTTGTGTGACCTAGGGTCATGCTTCATTTATCTATTGCGGTTCAGCATTGACGTTTCTTTCGAAATTGCGAAGTGCGCTGCACAGTTTGCGGCTCGTGCAAGATCCACAAATTTTCACATCCCTTAAGAACTTTTCTGTTTTGTTCAAAATTTCGAAAATTCATAAAAAATTGGAGAATTGATTTTTCCTATTTTTCATATTTGAAGAATTAAAATTTGTCTCAAATTTTGAGAGTTCCTCCAATTTTGAAAACTTTTGGCAATTTTCAAATTTAACAAATTTTGGAAATTGAGTTTTTTTCAAAATTTGAATAATTCGAAAAATATAAAAAAAAATGAGAAAATTTTTACAATTTTTCACATTTTCAAAATTTACGAAATTTCGAAAATTCCGAAATTTCTAAAAATTACCAAAATTGGGTCAAGAGTCGCGTTTCACGCATACCATGTCCCGCGTAAGTACGGCGCGCACATTTTTCCTTGATATAGCTAACGAAATCGCAGAAACGCTGAAAGAATAATTTGAGGATACTTATTAGCGAAACGGGTGGATCTGTTATCCAATCGCAAGCGCAACTTCATGGCTCAATGTGTGGCACCGAAAAATATTACCCAATGATACGTAACTTTCTCCGTACATAATCATTGAGGACCGGTTTTCTCGGTGTTCATCCGGTCTCGGAGCTCTCAACTGACCTTTATTTCTTATTGATATTGATGAATTGATAAACTATTGTAGCCGAATTTAATGAACTTCCTAGTTCCCACGTCGCGTAACGGTTCCCGCGACATTTTGTTACCCAAAGAGGAGTACTGGACCAATTCCCTCTCCACTCGACTCGAATCATTTTCCAAAAAAGTGAATCATTCCTTAACAAGTGGATTTAGGGAAGGATCTTATAAGACGTTTTTTGTGCAAAATTTGATAGACAACAAAAAAGTTTCATATGATCTTTCCCTAAACCCACTCGTTCTGGAGATATATGCACTTTGTACAGTCCAAATTTGAGGGGTCTATAGTTTCTATACAGTCTTCTAACTGTATCGAGGAAATGTCGATTCTATATGACCATGTGTAGTTGTCCGTGTGTGTCATCCGGAAGTCTCCTCGATAACCTTTATTTTCCAATGACGCTGATAAATTGATAAGCCATCTGAGAGGGGTCAATGGGATTCACATTTTGTGGAGTGCGTAATATGTGTGGTCTTCGCAGAAAGCTGAGACTTCCGCGTTTGGAGAGGACCTTTAATTTAACGGGATGCGGGCCCATTTTTTTCATTCTATATAGATATAGATAGTCTCCTACTTCTCTCTCAATTTTTTTCTCAATTTATAAACGTTTTTGAATTTTCGAAGGTTTCAACTTTTCGAAATTTTTGGAGGTTTTGAAATTTTCAGAATTTCTGTAATCTCCGGAACTTTGGAAGTTTTTGAAATTAACAAACACTTTGAAACTTTTGAGTTGTGTTTTACGAGTTTTCTAAAACTCCTGGATTGTAAACAAATTTCAAAGTCGAAATTTTGAATTTTCAAATGAATCGGATCCGTTCATTTTTTTTAAAGAATATTTTTTAATAAAAGTCCTATAGTCTTGAAATTTTCAGTATCAACTTTCCCACTTTTACCCGCTTTACTCAAGCATAGAATTGCATTGTTGAATTACTGAAAGAGAAAAATGGGTATACCTTCGTAATCAGTTTGATCAATGAAGCAGCAATAAAGCTACGAAATATCAAACACGAACGCTGTAATTAGCGAGATTTGATGTCAAACAATTTGCGATAAATTTCTGATTGATTGTTGCTCATTCTTCTAGCAAACAAACGCCTTAACAATTGAGATGTTGCAAAATTCCTTGTTTTAAATTGAATGATCCGGTTGGAATATTCTCCAATTTTGAAATCGATCAAATTCGGATAGCGAATTCAGAGATTGTCCCTTTCTCCTGCGCATGCGCTTCATCGGGGAGAGGTGGGTCTCTGTAAAGTGTCCCGTTCGTGGAATCGATCAAAACTCGAATTTATCTCGCTGTCCAACCATTTAGCCCGCGTCCCCCTATGTCCTCCTCCCCCCCCCCCCTCGCCCACTGCTCAATCCCTTAAAGTTTTTTAAACGTTATCCACCTGTATCTCCTCAAAGCCATCTTTCTAATGGAAAATTAATTTAAACTTGTTGGAAAGTGAATGTAGAGCCATTGGTTGATGATCCAGCCTCACTTATCCTAGACATCAATACTATATATACCATGCATATATTATTTAAGAATGCTTAAGTCAAGTTAAAAGGCTTTGAAAATGACGGCTTTTATGGAATTACCTATTCACAAATTTAATTTGATCAATTGCAGATGCGGTTGAGCGTAAGGTTCGTCGACGACTTCCTGAATCGGACGTTCTACAAGGTGGGACTCGTCGTCGGAAATCATCCCGGATATTTTGTTATAGTTCCGGTATTATTGGCATGCATATGCATAACTGGGTATCAGAGGATTCACTATGAAATCGATCCGGAATATTTGTTCTCCCCTATTAATGGACCTGGAAAATATGAACGCGCTGTTGTCGAGGAACACTTTAAGGTCAACTATAGCTATGAGTTCGATATAACACGAATCACTAGAGCAGGTGAGTTGTGCTGTCATTTTTGTTGAGTCTACGTTCTGGATTCCTCTCATGAATCAGAATTTTAGATGAATTTCCCATCATCTTAGATCCTAGGGTTCAATTATTTGAGGATGTTGAAATTTTTTCTATGAATTTCTGATTGTTAAGCAGCCAATTTGGGATTCGAGTTTGGTGGGCAGCGCTATAGTCAAGCTTTCAATAATATTTTTTGAAAATTTCAACACATACGCAACTTGAATATACGTAGTTTTCGGAAATGATTTAACATGAATTATATTCTCAGGGCGGTTTGGTCACGTTATAGTAGTTGCTAAAGATGGCAATGAAAATATGCTGCGCAGTGCAGTGTGGAAGGAACTGCGTCTGCTGGACAACATAATTCGAAGCGCAACAGCTGTTTATGACGGCGAAAGCTTTACTTACGAGCAAATCTGTGCTCGGAATCAGGGCGAATGCACCTCCAATAACATCCTCAATCTGGATCACATTATGAAGTATGTACAGCTTTCACTTGACAATGAATCTTTGATAGAAAATGGAATCCCAAAAATTTCGGCAAATTTCCTCCTTTTTATTTTTTAACCCGTTATTACTCGTCATATGAGTAAATCTGGCCATCGTTTTGTATACATAAATATATGAAGCCCATCGGGTTAATTTTTCTTTTCTTAGAGCCCATGAATTTGTACGGATCTAAATTGAACGTAGTAATTTTCAGGGATGTGGAGACTGAAGAATTGAAACTTACGTTTCCGGTGATGTTCAATCCAGTCACTTGGGATTCCCATATTTTTCCACTTTACTTCGGTGGAAGTGTCATCGACACCGAGGACTCAACCATTAAGTCGGTACCGTCTGTTCAATTGGGATACTTTATAGCTGTTGATGATAAGAAGCAAGATGCAAAGTGAGTAAACTATATATCACATTTTCCTCCTCTGATAAATATCTTCCTTTTGTCCTAAATGAAACAAAAAAAAAACAATTCTACAAATTTTTTTGGCAATAATTTATGTTTCCAAAGTTCTTTCCAGCAATATTTGTTGCTCCATTTTTCTTGGCAAATTCAACTTCATTTTTTTCAAAATCGATTCCCTATTCCATAAATTACTTGTAAGGTGGGCTTTGATACAGTAAAGTGAGGGTATACTTGAAAAAGGTGCGAAAAAAAAGTAATGATAAAACGTTTTTGGCCATAAAATTCGTATATTTAGGATCTTCCTTGTGTTTAACCTAATTAATGCGTGCGCATCTAATGCAACATGCGCAAAGTGTCTTCTTAACTTCACTGTATTCATTCACCCCATCAAAGTGAAGCTCAAGCAATGGTGTGATTTGATGACTACAATCGTTAACAGACATTGAACTCTCATGATTCTTGACGAAATAAGTACATATGAGGCAATTTCTCCTAAATTATACGTGCGCATCTAATGTATAATGAAAATAACGCAACCGGTCAAACGGCGCCATTGCTAGAAATCGATGTTCCAAAAGTGCGGCATTTTCAATTAATTATTATGAATTATCCAAGTCACAATCCATGGGAGTTTCGGCTTTTTAACTATCCATTGGATAGGAACAATGTATTAATTGAGTGATTGGGAGATCCTGAGACTCATACAAATTGCTTATTATTATTCACTTTGCAGAAATTGCATATTTTCAGTGCCCTAACAAGCCGCATATGAGGCAATGTAACCTAAAAGATGCGCGCGCATCTCGTGTAGTATCTCATGTTATCACATGAAAAAGATCAATTAACTACCCGAAACACATTCCATAATGTTGTTCACTTTTTAGCTATCAATTGGGAAGGAACAAGGTACTAATAAGACACTTGGCAGATATTAAGCTTTCTTTGAAATTTACGCTATGATCAGACCAATGAAATTGCATAAATATTTTTCCTAACTCAACGAAGCATTGAAGGAAAATGTATACAATTTTAATCATTACTCATTTCTGCTATAGAGGAGCACTATGGGAAGAAGCATTTCTGAATGCTACCGGCAATGCCGAGGATGGCGGTGTCTTCAAGCACATAAGTGTGGCAAGATTCGCCTCGAAAACCCTGGAACTGGAGCTGGAGGAGAATACTAAAACTGTGGTGCCCTATTTCGCAAGTACATTCGCCATGATGGGTATTTTCTCCGTGGTCACATGCATGATGACCGATTGGGTGAGAAGTAAGCCATGGCTTGGATTACTGGGCAATATATCAGCAGCGTTCGCTACTGTTTCGGCGTTTGGCCTGTGCATGTACCTCGGCATTGACTTCATTGGCATCAATTTGGCTGCACCATTCCTCATGATCGGTGAGTATTTCTTCAGAGAATAGGTCAGCCGCCACCTGAAAAGGGCCCACTTTGACGGTTGAGTTTGTTATTTTTAATTTTTTTCTAAATTCGAGTCGACTTAAATTTTCCTCCTTCATTAAGATTTTCCGCACGAAGCGCCAACAATAAGGCCTTGCGCAAGTAAATACAATTGTTCGGTGTAATAATGAAACTTACGTATAAGCCTTGCATTGGTCGGATGTAAAACTCGCACTGAATATTAAAAATTCTCTTAGCAACTTTACAGTTTCTGATAGGGAAATTGAAACAAAAAGATGGAAATCAATTCGCTCGAGATTAAACCGATTTATTAGGTATCTAGTTTAACCACAAGGTTTCGGTCATGAGTTCGAGCTCACCGGCATTGAGGCCTCTATGAGGGTTAATTGTATGCGTAATTTCAACGTCTGTGAGTTTCTTCAACGCATAAAGAATAGTAATACGAGTTTTCAGCATTATTATCAAGGCCAAAGCGCCTCGACATACAATCGATAATTAATTTATCGTTTTATCGTCCATATTGTTGCTTCGATAGCTTCTAATAATCAAAAAAATTCTTTGGGATTGTCCGTTATAAAATAACGCAGTGAATTGTACACAATATGAGTAATTGCGACAGCGAAATTGACAATTCCCTTCAAATATCAATGTTAGGAGCATCATTTGTTCGACACATTCAATAAATTTTATTTGTAAAAAAGTACTTACATATTGTTATTACGTACAAAAATTTGGGGAAATTGTGATTCTATTTTTACTCATTAATAGAAGAGTGAGATTGGTGAATGTATTGTCACATCATAATTAATTGATGTATAATTTTTCATTTGAGATCGCAAGGCCAAAAAAATAATACTAACACTTTTGTGTCAGGGTAATTAATGATAAAAAAATTGGTTCCAAGTGATTTAGTAGTTTTTGCGTGTACCTTCGTTATGGCAGAAAATGGGAAATTTATCGATCAATCATCCCTGCAAAATCAGTTGATAATCATATGGAAAGCAATGAGAATTAGGAAACCACTTGCATCACAGGAAAACTTATAACGAGGCGAGTAATAAAAATTGTACGGAAAAGTGGACACGTTGGGTTTATAGGAAATGTCGTCAATCGATAAATAAATAATGTTTTTTTTATTTAAACTATAATGCATCCATAACTTGTTTTCACTTATTTAGTTGTAATCTTTATGGATGTTTTAACAATGCGAATCGAATGTCGATGAACCCACTCGGTGACTTCCGGTTTTCACGTAAAATCATAGTATTTGCGGCCTTTTACTTATTTCCCTTTCAAATAATCATACGGACAATTTTGCAGGTTTTTCTGTATCGAGATTTTACGGTCAAGGCGGACTTTTTCTTTTGATACTTTTATTATACGTGTGCAATGCCTGAATTTAGCCAATTTGAGGGACTCGGCCAGGGGTCTTACGCAAGTACTGTGTGTTTAACGTCGAGATGTGGTGCAAAAGCAAATCACATCTTTTTCACACTCGGGGATTTGCTCGGACATTCTCCTTACGGGGATTTAACATTCAATGGGAAAATCCATTTCAACAGTTGGTGTGTTTCACAACTCGTGGTTTTTCCATGGATTTTTTAGGGGCGTGCAACTTTAAATTGGTTATCATTATTCGCAGCCTGTGACATTTTGAAAATTTTTGGGAAATTGGAGGTTTCAAAAATTAGAATGAACCAGCAGTGAATTTTTTTTTTTGAAATTTTGTAACCTTTGATATCCTTTTTTTTTCCAGTCATTCGAAATTTAAAATTTACAAGAATTTATAATTAGTGGAGTTTCAAGAACTCAATTTTTCTGGAAATGCCGTCAATAACGAGAGCAGGTATACTGCACACCGACATTGCAAATTACATTATTTTCGTACTTGGAGATTTCCTCTCACATTCTCCCCATAGGGATTTACCGGTGGACAAAAAACCCCAATTTCACCATTTAGTTCGTTTCATAATCAACTGCAAAAAATTCTCAAATGACTGCTATTACTCGCAACAATTTATTTTCATGCTGACCTCGAATTGGAAATTGATTATCCTCTGGTGAAAATGTGGAAATAGGAAAAATATAAAACTTTCAATAATATAACATTTTTAATTAAGATTTTTCAAATTTTGAGGAAGATTACGAAATTTTACAAAGATTCCAGACAATTGAAAAATGGGAAAAATTTTGATCCCCGGAATTTGAGAAAATGCTAGAAATTATAGAAAGTTGTGGCATTTTTCCAAATTTCCAAAAACTCCTAGAATCGTAATCATCAATTTTTTGACAGTCAACTCCTCAACATTTCGATATGCGCAGGAAACACGTAGTCTAAATTAAATTGACTCATGTGGTTTCAACACCCATAATTTATAAAGCTAGTTATTCATCGAGCGAGTCATTCATTCTGATTGAAGGGGGTATAGAAACGTTGATAAGGCAACTCACTACAGACCATGAATCATGGATTAATAAACTAATGAAAATGTTGCGGTTTGGCCGTACCCTTGGGTACATTTGCCCATTTTTTTTAGTCATTGGCGCAATCAATTCTTCTAACTCCTGTGCAGGGAAGGTTACACAGGGATCGTAATCACCCCAAAAATGAAAACTGAAATTTTCATAAAATGTGCACAAGTGTCGGGCCTTGAAATCGTTCCCAGGAGGATGGCTCTCTGCGCGCGCGCGCGTGTGTGTTGAATTATGGGATTGTGTCGTTTGTAACGTGAGTGAGCGCACTCGACCTCCCCATAATTAAGCAGAATGATAATTCCCGTTGCGATTCGTAAAATTATCTCAATAATAATGAACTTATTTTTTCAGGAATTGGAATCGACGATACATTTGTAATGTTGGCAGCCTGGCGTAGGACCAACATAATGGACCCAGTTCCTGAACGAATGGCGAAGACATTAAGTGAAGCCGCTGTCTCAATCACAATCACATCGCTCACAGACATGATTTCGTTTTTCATCGGCATTATGTCACCCTTCCCGTCCGTCCAAATTTTCTGCATTTACTCAGGTGAGGAACTTGGCGCAGGCGGCACGGAGCCGCCAGATTTGGTATGTTGTTCAGAACTTCAAAAAGACGATCTATAAAAAAATCTACAAAAATCTATTCCTGCAAATGTTAGGCTACATGATTAGGACATGCGATGGCAAAAAAAATCTTTCAAGCGCGCTTGAAGAACGTTGAGAGACTGGCTTTTTATAGATAAAAAAAAAATTCTGCATATTCTAACAAATATTCTCTTCTAAATTTCCATCCACAGCATTTTCTCATGTGTTTTCTTTTCATTTCCACAGGCTTCGCTGTTGTCTTCACTTTCTTATTCCACCTGACATTCTTCAGTGGTTGTGTCGCTATCAGTGGATATTGCGAAAAACAAAATCGACACAGTATTGTATGCTGCAAAGTCCAGCCGCTTTCCAAGTCAAGTAAGTTTATTCATATACGATGAGAACTTAGTTCCACCTAAAGCGCTCTTGGTCCAAACACATCACCCAATCGAACCAATTAAACACCTGTCGCACCATCCTCGAGCTACCTCAAAATGAACATTGCTAGACATACACATATTGTTGCAGAAAGGAAAATAAAGTGAACGGGCGCGCAATTAATTAATAAGGCTGCTTAACATTAGAAACCTTGGGCATTGCAACATACCCAGGGAACTTGCACATTTTTTATCTTGCCGATCGCGAAGTTCTCGTTTTGGCTCCCAAAATTAAATATTAATTTTGCAAACCATTTCCAAAATTCTCAGACCATTTTCGCCAAAATGTGTGTGTGGATGTGTGCTAAAAAAAATTCGCAAACGCTCTTTCATGAAGCACTTATGCAATCATTTTTGATACAAAAACCGTTACTTGATACCAACCACCATGAACTAAGTTTAGCGATCTTTATGGGAAATATAAATATTGAGATGTTGGATTGCTCATCTCCACCCGTATGAATAATACTCTTCAAATCGCTTATTCTTCAAACTTTCACCTTTCGTTTTGTCAACCGCGACTAACTTCGCCAAACAGTGTAATTCACGGAAGAACGAAACTCGAAAATACTCGTATCAATTTGTATGATAATTTATTCGAGTTATTTTCGCTTGAGTAAGCTAGGTAATTCTGTTGATTTCCCAATTTAGAAAGAATTTGCTTTACTTATTTCTGTTTAGAATGTGCGAGGCATAGGAGAGCGGGGAGGGGGAAAACTTATGAATGACCTAAAATTGCAGCAGCAGGTGACACTTTTAGGATGATTAGACGTTTCAAAAAAAACTTCAAAACGTGGAAATTTGACGGATATGAGACATATCATTTTCGGAATAATCACAATAACTTACCCCATCCAGAAGTTAAAAATCGTTAACCCACAAATGAAACCAACATTTTGGTTTTCCCCATAAATCCCTGGAACTCATAAGTTGCGTCAACGTTTGAATCCCGGTAGTACGTTACGCGCAGAAGTTGCTGTTAATTTGTTAGATCACATTGAAATTACATAAGAAGTACACGAGTCATATTACTTTCTCCGTGTGGTGCTCTGACCTTATTGGCTGATATGTGCATCCAGACGTTTGAAAGTGGAATGAACAATTTTCACATCACTGGGAATTTCCATTCATCACTTTCATGAACACCGTCATTACCATACAGACAATTATCCTCTATAACTATCAAGGTTGATGGTTTTGCCTTCAGTATTTCAACAAACTTGAGGTATTAATTTTGATTGACAATGGACAGTTGATTGAAAGCGGAAACAATGGATCACCTGTGGTTTGATGTCCTTTGGTTATAATCGTGTGTACTTCTAAATTGAAGGAAGAGACAAACGATCTCTTCACGAACGTACTGAATATTTCGGACAAATGTAAATAAAAAAATTGCGATTTATTGACTGGCAACGGAATGTATAAGTTATGTAGAACTGTTCAACTAACTAGCGGTTTTTTTACAGGTCACCGATCCTGGATTTATCGATTGCTATGCAGCGGCGGTGTCGATATGGAATACCCCAACAACCCCATCGACAATCCCGAGCATGGATGTATGCTCTGGTTCCGTGATTATCTCGCAACAGCCCTAAACTGTCGTCCAGTCAAAGCACTCGTCATCATTGCTTTTGCTTGCTATCTAGGTGGAGCAATGTACGGTGTAACACAGCTCAAGGAAGGTCTCGATAGACGTAAGCTATCCAAAGAAGACTCTTACTCCATCACTTTCTATGATCGGGAAGACCTCTACTACCGTGAATTTCCGTACCGAATACAGGTGAGCCATTGTTATTGGTTTCTATTCCTTTCAATCATTACAACTATGAAATTTCAATTGCGTTTTTATCGAATTCTTCCTCTTTTGTCGTACGATTTGCCCCATCAAAGTACCTATTGTTAGCAATCACCAGGCTATTCACCATAAGCGAACGACTTTCACCACTATGTCTTTCATTTGTAACTAAACGAATTCGTTGACATTATGTCAACACGCAACATTCCTTTCAAGAACGTTTCAACATCAAACGTCGTTGTTGAAGAATTGCATCCGTCCCCAGGGTAGCTCTAGTATTCCCGGTGCTCGACAATTCGCAGTAGTACATCAGTGGATTTCTTTTGTGTATCACAAATTATATATGGCATATATCACCATCCATTAACGAGCACAGAGTTCACCTGCCGTATATCTCCAGGCTGATTTGGTTCATCTTCCTAGATACTCTCTAATCTCCCTGAAAGAAGTAGAGTGCAATGGAATTTGAGGCCAAGATCATTCTGCTACCTTCTTGGCAATAAACCTCTTAATAAAGATACTCTTTCCCAGGTGATGGTATCCGGCGAATACAACTACAGCGACCCATTGATCCAAGACCAATTCGAGAACCTTACTCGCAGCCTAGAAGCAACGAAATGGATCGGTGATCCCCTTTACGGTGATAATTGGCTTCGAACTTTCCGCGCCTACCTAGCCGCCAATCAGGAGGATTTAAATGTCACCATAAACACAGAGCAAGACTTTATAGACGCTCTTAAACTATACTGGCCCAACTCCATGCCAGACATTCACTTTGATGAGTCTCAAGAGCACATACTAGCCAGTAGATTTCTCATCCAAGCCATAAACATCAGTGGAACAAACCAGGAGAAAGATATGGTTCGTGAGCTAAGACAAATCTGCGCAAACTCACCCCTAAACGCCAGTGTCTTTCACCCTTACTTCGTCTTCTTCGACCAATTTGAGCTAGTTCTACCAACAAGTATCCAATGCATGGTTTACGGTGCTTTAATCATGATGATAATCTCCTTCATCTTCATACCAAATGTTCTGTGTGGTCTCTGGGTGGCCTTTTGCATAATCTCCATAGAAATCGGAGTGGCTGGCTACATGGCCCTATGGGATGTCAACCTGGACAGCATATCCATGATCAACTTAATCATGTGCATTGGATTTAGCGTGGACTTCACTGCGCACATATGTTACGCTTATATGTCATCAAAAGAAAAACGTCCAGATGATCGAGTTAGGGACTGTCTTTACAATTTAGGACTTCCAATTCTCCAAGGAGCTGCTTCAACCATCCTAGGTCTCCTAGCACTGGTTCTAGCTGGCACCTACATATTCATGGTCTTCTTCAAGATGGTGTTCCTAGTCATCTTCCTTGGAGCCCTTCATGGGCTATTGCTACTACCAGTTTTGCTGTCGATTTTCGGTCCGGGCTCGTGCACCAATTACGATGAAGAGAAGAGGGAGGAAATTGAAGGGAAGAAGAATATGGAAGAGATGGATGTCACTAAATTGCCAATTCCTTATGTCATCCCTCATCCAACGCTCTTTTATCAGAATGGAGGGAAGACTAATGTGTCTGGTCAGGGCAGTCCAACTACTAGTTTAGGGCAGTTTGAGGACAGGGATCTGGGGTTGGGGACGAGCGAAGATAGCAATTCTACGGAAAGTGGCTCTTCCCAAAGCAGAAGACGCCAGGCCGAAGCTGAGCAGTTTCAGAGGCGATATGAGGGATGGAGGAGGTCTGTTGGGGTACTTCAAAGTCTCTCCCAATTTCAGGTCAGCCAACCACCTCCGGATTATCCTGGCGCTGGTGAGGACATTAGGGTTTTTAGAAATCCAAGGACGGAGACTGGTGTTAATGGGGTCGTCAGGGATGCAAGACGAACCAGGTCACATCATAATCTTAATCATACGCAGGGGCGGTACGCGGATCACAAGCATCTTTGAAAATAGGACTATTTAATTTTTGGGGGAGGGGTTTCGGGGACTGAGGGGATCCTTGAACAGGATCTAGACAGGAAATATTTTGGAGAAGAGGGGAAAAGAAATCTCGTCAATTACCAACATACTTTTTGGCTTTTTGACATTGCCTATTCTTTTTTTTTTGCTTATGCCAATGGTTAAGGTTTTCAAAATTGAGGACGAACTTCTTCCTGCGTTCCAGGTGAGTGTAGGAATATTCGAAAAGGTGGTAGCAGAGCGCCGAAAAGTAGGTTGGTGGTTGTCGAAAGGACTCGTATATTGGGTCGACGTAATTGGACCAATTCATACAAAAACCATACATGAAATGCATGGTATATATATTCCTACGTATATTTCGAGGGGCGTATGGAACTGGCCCATACTATATATTTTTTTTAACGTTTCTGCGTGAGGGAACAATGTGGATCTGTATCCTAGGGGTGTGAATGTTAGGGGAATCTTGTCTATTCTTGTGAACTTTGGGACAGTTTGGCTCGAAAAATTTTGACTAAGAAAGTGAACAAATTGTTGTAGAGGTCTTTTGATCAAGTACTGGGATATATCTAGAAAACGTTTTTAGATTATCTCGATAGTGATGGATGGGGGGGAGAAGAGGGGGGGGGGGGGGTCTTGGGTCTAATTTGTCGAATCCGATCGATTTTTGATTTGATGGAAAACCAAAAACGAAATGGAAAATGTTTGGACCATCTTAAAGTGGAAAATGGTTACCAGTAGTTGTTTTCACTAATTAGTGAAGGTGGTAAGGAGTGGCAGATTAGGGGTGTTTTACATGAAATTAGTTCATGTTGATTAAGCACATGTGTGCCTAATATAGAAGGAGCGATTGAAGTGAAACTTTGAACGATACTTCCGGTCGGTTTTTTTCAAATTTTGCATTTGTGCCTTAATATCTGACTTTTCAGATTCGTTTGAGATTTTTACGTTAATTATAATTGTGAAATTGAAAAGCTCGAAATTTGTGATATTAAAAAGAAAATCTCTGACGTTTATGAAACATTACATTTTGAAAATCTTTGCAATTCTTGATAAGGTGTCAAGTAACAAGTTTCACTTCAATTCTAGTTTTATCTTTATAGATGTTTTTATATGAATGCATATTTTTTGACACGTGAGAATAGTGTTAATTATTATTAATGAGTTCTTAAGATTGATCTTTGTAATTATCAAAAATAGATTATAAGAAAATTAAGCTGGATTGCGCATCACAATCGTATTTTACATTAATGTAAATCTCAATTTGCCGTGTAACCAATTTGCGAAGTATTTTGATCGCGCCGAAAATTCGTATGGAAGAATAGGACTTACATTATAATTCGTATACGAATAATGCAGAATCTGATGTCAAATATCGTGTGAAGTACATTTTTTTTTTGTAATTAATAGGTGACCAATGAAAGTGACTCGTTTGTTACTGATGCTCAATCATAATCAAAACCAAAGTAATTTGAGAAACTTGCGTTATTTGAAGTGACTGGTTGAAGTGAATCGAGCATTAGAAGTTACTTTGTATAGTATACACAAAATTTGAGTAGTACTGTTTGAGAATTGGACGAACATATAAGTTGTATCACATACTACAATTCACCAAATATCCCATAATTTTTCATAGGCGACAATTCAATATTTAGGTTTCACGGTCAATCATTTGTAATACGAATCTCATTTGATGTATGCAAAAGTGATTTTTATATACGAATTGGCTATTTTTACTAGTGTTAAGTATGTGTGAATGATTATATTCAATTTTTTTCTAGCAATGGGAGTGAATTTATAGTTTATTTATGGAGATGAGTGTGATATTCCGCTGATTACATGAGCGGTTATGTGCTGCCATTGATAAATCGTTAAAAATATATTTTAAATATGATACTTCATAAATAGATTTGCGTCGTTTATTTACTTATTTGCCTGAAGTCCGCATCAATTATTTTGTAAAGAAAAATGTGATAACGACATCCTTTCTTTTCAATTGGAATATGGGTATGGTTGATAATGTTTTAACTTGCCGACCTAGCGAAGCTATTGGGATGACCCAAGGTGAAAATGAAAAGTCATGTTTTTACGATATTTTCATTTCATTTTTGGCGAAAGTGAACATTGGGGTCTTATGGGGAGGCAAACTTAATTTATTTTAAATTGAATTTTTGGCCCCCTGTGCCTTGATACTATCCAATAGGAACACCTAGAACATATTTCCGTCGAATTTGGGTCGAAAAAGTCAGTTTAATTTTTTTCGATTTTGGCCAAAGTTAACATTGGGACCTTATGGGAAGGCAAACTTAATTTTTTTAAAATTGAATTTTTGGCCCCCTGTGCGCTGATACTATCCAATAGGAACCCCTAGAAGATATTTCCGTCGAATTTGGGTCGAAAAAGTCAATTTAATTTTTTTCGATTTTGGCCAAAGTTAACATTGGGACCTTATGGGGAGGCAAACTTAAATTTCTTAAAATTGAATTTTTGGCCCCGTGTGCGCTGATACTATCCAATAGGGACCCCTAGAAGATATTTCCGTCGAATTTGGGTCGAAAAAGTTAAATTAATTTTTTTCGATTTTGGCCAAATTTAACATTGGGACCTTATGGGGAGGCAAATTTAAATTTTTTGAAATTGACTTTTTGACCCCGTGTGCGCTGATACTATCCAATAGGGACCCCTAGAAGATATTTCCGTCGAATTTGGGTCGAAAAAGTTAAATTAATTTTTTTCGATTTTGGCCAAATTTAACATTGGGACCTTATGGGGAGGCAAATTTAAATTTTTTGAAATTGACTTTTTGACCCCGTGTGCGCTGATACTATCCAATAGGGACCCCTAGAAGATATTTCCGTCGAATTTGGGTCGAAAAAGTTAAATTAATTTTTTTTCGATTTTGGCCAAATTTAACATTGGGACCTTATGGGGAGGCAAACTTAAATTTTTTAAAATTGAATTTTTGGCCCCGTATGCGTTGATACTATCCAATAGGAACCCCTAGAAGATATTTCCGTCGAATTTGGATCGAAAAAGTCAATTTAATTTTTTTCGATTTTGGCCAAAGTTAACATTGGGACCTTATGGGGAGGCACACTTAATTTTTTTAAAATTGAATTTTTGCCCCCGTGTGCGCTGATACTATCCAATAGGAACCCCTAGAAGATATTTCCGTCGAATTTGGGTCGAAAAAGTCAAATTAATTTTTTTCGATTTTGGCCAAATTTAACATTGGGACCTTATGGAGAGGCAAACTTAAATTTCTTAAAATTGAATTTTTGGCCCCGTGTGCGCTGATACTATCCAATAGGGACCCCTAGAAGATATTTCCGTCGAATTTGGGTCGAAAAAGTTAAATTAATTTTTTTCGATTTTGGCCAAATTTAACATTGGGACCTTATGGGGAGGCAAATTTAAATTTTTTGAAATTGACTTTTTGACCCCGTGTGCGCTGATACTATCCAATAGGGACCCCTAGAAGATATTTCCGTCGAATTTGGGTCGAAAAAGTTAAATTAATTTTTTTTCGATTTTGGCCAAATTTAACATTGGGACCTTATGGGGAGGCAAACTTAAATTTTTTAAAATTGAATTTTTGGCCCCGTATGCGTTGATACTATCCAATAGGAACCCCTAGAAGATATTTCCGTCGAATTTGGATCGAAAAAGTCAATTTAATTTTTTTCGATTTTGGCCAAAGTTAACATTGGGACCTTATGGGGAGGCACACTTAATTTTTTTTAAATCGGATTTTTGGCCCCGTGGGCGTTTATACTATCCAATTGGGACGCCTAGAAGACACTCCCGTCGAATTGGGGTCGAAAAAGTCAAATTAATTTTTTTCGATTTTGGCCAAATTTAACATTGGGACCTTATGGGGAGGCAAACTTAAATTTCTTAAAATTGAATTTTTGGCCCCGTGTGCGCTGATACTATTCAATAGGGACCCCTAGAAGATATTTCCGTCGAATTTGGGTCGAAAAAGTTAAATTAATTTTTTTCGATTTTGGCCAAATTTAACATTGGGACCTTATGGGGAGGCAAACTTAAATTTTTTAAAATTGACTTTTTGGCCCCGTGTGCGCTGATACTATCCAATAGGGACCCCTAGAAGATATTTCCGTCGAATTTTGGGTCGAAAAAGTTAAATTAATTTTTTTCGATTTTGGCCAAATTTAACATTGGGACCTTATGGGGAGGCAAACTTAAATTTTTTAAAATTGAATTTTTGGCCCCGTGTGCGTTGATACTATCCAATAGGAACCCCTAGAAGATATTTCCGTCGAATTTGGATCGAAAAAGTCAATTTAATTTTTTTCGATTTTGGCCAAAGTTAACATTGGGACCTTATGGGGAGGCACACTTAATTTTTTTAAAATCGGATTTTTGGCCCCGTGGGCGTTTATACTATCCAATTGGGACGCCTAGAAGACACTCCCGTCGAATTGGGGTCGAAAAAGTCAAATTAATTTTTTTCGATTTTGGCCAAATTTAACATTGGGACCTTATGGGGAGGCAAACTTAAATTTCTTAAAATTGAATTTTTGGCCCCGTGTGCGCTGATACTATCCAATAGGGACCCCTAGGAGATATTTCCGTCGAATTTGGGTCGAAAAAGTTAAATTAATTTTTTTCGATTTTGGCCAAATTTAACATTGGGACCTTATGGGGAGGCAAACTTAAATTTTTTAAAATTGACTTTTTGGCCCCGTGTGCGCTGATACTATCCAATAGGGACCCCTAGAAGATATTTCCGTCGAATTTGGGTCGAAAAAGTTAAATTAATTTTTTTCGATTTTGGCCAAATTTAACATTGGGACCTTATGGGGAGGCAAACTTAAATTTTTTAAAATTGACTTTTTGGCCCCGTGTGCGCTGATACTATCCAATAGGGACCCCTAGAAGATATTTCCGTCGAATTTTGGGTCGAAAAAGTTAAATTAATTTTTTTCGATTTTGGCCAAATTTAACATTGGGACCTTATGGGGAGGCAAACTTAAATTTTTTAAAATTGAATTTTTGGCCCCGTGTGCGTTGATACTATCCAATAGGAACCCCTAGAAGATATTTCCGTCGAATTTGGATCGAAAAAGTCAATTTAATTTTTTTCGATTTTGGCCAAAGTTAACATTGGGACCTTATGGGGAGGCACACTTAATTTTTTTTAAATCGGATTTTTGGCCCCGTGGGCGTTTATACTATCCAATTGGGACGCCTAGAAGACACTCCCGTCGAATTGGGGTCGAAAAAGTCAAATTAATTTTTTTCGATTTTGGCCAAATTTAACATTGGGACCTTATGGGGAGGCAAACTTAAATTTCTTAAAATTGAATTTTTGGCCCCGTGTGCGCTGATACTATTCAATAGGGACCCCTAGAAGATATTTCCGTCGAATTTGGGTCGAAAAAGTTAAATTAATTTTTTTCGATTTTGGCCAAATTTAACATTGGGACCTTATGGGGAGGCAAACTTAAATTTTTTAAAATTGACTTTTTGGCCCCGTGTGCGCTGATACTATCCAATAGGGACCCCTAGAAGATATTTCCGTCGAATTTTGGGTCGAAAAAGTTAAATTAATTTTTTTCGATTTTGGCCAAATTTAACATTGGGACCTTATGGGGAGGCAAACTTAAATTTTTTAAAATTGACTTTTTGGCCCCGTGTGCGCTGATACTATCCAATAGGGACCCCTAGAAGATATTTCCGTCGAATTTTGGGTCGAAAAAGTTAAATTAATTTTTTTCGATTTTGGCCAAATTTAACATTGGGACCTTATGGGGAGGCAAACTTAAATTTTTTAAAATTGAATTTTTGGCCCCGTGTGCGTTGATACTATCCAATAGGAACCCCTAGAAGATATTTCCGTCGAATTTGGATCGAAAAAGTCAATTTAATTTTTTTCGATTTTGGCCAAAGTTAACATTGGGACCTTATGGGGAGGCACACTTAATTTTTTTAAAATCGGATTTTTGGCCCCGTGGGCGTTTATACTATCCAATTGGGACGCCTAGAAGACACTCCCGTCGAATTGGGGTCGAAAAAGTCAAATTAATTTTTTTCGATTTTGGCCAAATTTAACATTGGGACCTTATGGGGAGGCAAACTTAAATTTCTTAAAATTGAATTTTTGGCCCCGTGTGCGCTGATACTATCCAATAGGGACCCCTAGGAGATATTTCCGTCGAATTTGGGTCGAAAAAGTTAAATTAATTTTTTTCGATTTTGGCCAAATTTAACATTGGGACCTTATGGGGAGGCAAACTTAAATTTTTTAAAATTGACTTTTTGGCCCCGTGTGCGCTGATACTATCCAATAGGGACCCCTAGAAGATATTTCCGTCGAATTTGGGTCGAAAAAGTTAAATTAATTTTTTTCGATTTTGGCCAAATTTAACATTGGGACCTTATGGGGAGGCAAACTTAAATTTTTTAAAATTGACTTTTTGGCCCCGTGTGCGCTGATACTATCCAATAGGGACCCCTAGAAGATATTTCCGTCGAATTTTGGGTCGAAAAAGTTAAATTAATTTTTTTCGATTTTGGCCAAATTTAACATTGGGACCTTATGGGGAGGCAAACTTAAATTTTTTAAAATTGAATTTTTGGCCCCGTGTGCGTTGATACTATCCAATAGGAACCCCTAGAAGATATTTCCGTCGAATTTGGATCGAAAAAGTCAATTTAATTTTTTTCGATTTTGGCCAAAGTTAACATTGGGACCTTATGGGGAGGCACACTTAATTTTTTTAAAATCGGATTTTTGGCCCCGTGGGCGTTTATACTATCCAATTGGGACGCCTAGAAGACACTCCCGTCGAATTGGGGTCGAAAAAGTCAAATTAATTTTTTTCGATTTTGGCCAAATTTAACATTGGGACCTTATGGGGAGGCAAACTTAAATTTCTTAAAATTGAATTTTTGGCCCCGTGTGCGCTGATACTATCCAATAGGGACCCCTAGGAGATATTTCCGTCGAATTTGGGTCGAAAAAGTTAAATTAATTTTTTTCGATTTTGGCCAAATTTAACATTGGGACCTTATGGGGAGGCAAACTTAAATTTTTTAAAATTGACTTTTTGGCCCCGTGTGCGCTGATACTATCCAATAGGGACCCCTAGAAGATATTTCCGTCGAATTTTGGGTCGAAAAAGTTAAATTAATTTTTTTCGATTTTGGCCAAATTTAACATTGGGACCTTATGGGGAGGCAAACTTAAATTTTTTAAAATTGAATTTTTGGCCCCGTGTGCGCTGATACTATCCAATAGGAACCCCTAGAAGATATTTCCGTCGAATTTGGGTCGAAAAAGTTAAATTAATTTTTTTCGATTTTGGCCAAATATAACATTGGGACCTTATGGGGAGGCAAACTTAAATTTTTTAAAATTGAATTTTTGGCCCCGTGTGCGTTGATACTATCCAATAGGAACCCCTAGAAGATATTTCCGTCGAATTTGGGTCGAAAAAGTCAAATTAATTTTTTTCGATTTTGGCCAAATTTAACATTGGGACCTTATGGGGAGGCAAACTTAAATTTCTTAAAATTGAATTTTTGGCCCCGTGTGCGCTGATACTATCCAATAGGGACCCCTAGGAGATATTTCCGTCGAATTTGGGTCGAAAAAGTTAAATTAATTTTTTTCGATTTTGGCCAAATTTAACATTGGGACCTTATGGGGAGGCAAACTTAAATTTTTTAAAATTGACTTTTTGGCCCCGTGTGCGCTGATACTATCCAATAGGGACCCCTAGAAGATATTTCCGTCGAATTTGGGTCGAAAAAGTTAAATTAATTTTTTTCGATTTTGGCCAAATTTAACATTGGGACCTTATGGGGAGGCAAACTTAAATTTTTTAAAATTGACTTTTTGGCCCCGTGTGCGCTGATACTATCCAATAGGGACCCCTAGAAGATATTTCCGTCGAATTTTGGGTCGAAAAAGTTAAATTAATTTTTTTCGATTTTGGCCAAATTTAACATTGGGACCTTATGGGGAGGCAAGCTTAAATTTTTTAAAATTGAATTTTTGGCCCCGTGTGCGCTGATACTATCCAATAGGAACCCCTAGAAGATATTTCCGTCGAATTTGGGTCGAAAAAGTTAAATTAATTTTTTTCGATTTTGGCCAAATATAACATTGGGACCTTATGGGGAGGCAAACTTAAATTTTTTAAAATTGAATTTTTGGCCCCGTGTGCGTTGATACTATCCAATAGGAACCCCTAGAAGATATTTCCGTCGAATTTGGGTCGAAAAAGTCAAATTAATTTTTTTCGATTTTGGCCAAATTTAACATTGGGACCTTATGGGGATGCAAACTTAAATTTTTTAAAATTGAATTTTTGGCCCCGTGTGCGTTGATACTATCCAATAGGAACCCGTAGAAGATATTTCCGTCGAATTTGGGTCGAAAAAGTCAGTTTAATTTTTTTCGATTTTGGCCAAATTCAACATTGGGGTCTTATGGGGAGGCAAACTTAAATTTTTTAAAATCGAATTTTTCGCCCCGTGAGCGTTTATAGTATCCAATTGGGACCCCTAGAAGACACTCCCATCGATTATTATCTCACAATTTTCTCAAATTGTCGATCTCGGAATAGTTTTCAAATTTTTTAATATGTGCGAACTGCGGACAATTGGTAAAAATTGTCAACAAATGCACTATTTCAAATTTCCCCACCTAAATCTTCCTAACCATCCGCCAATGTGACTTCGGTAATTTCCGTCGTACCTCGACTGGACACGGCGCCCGACACGCGTCAGCCATTTTTATTTACGTCTTTAGTGGGGGGTTGAAACCTAGGTCGTCAGTTTTTACAAAAAAAAACACATAAAAATAAATAAAAAACAGTTTCTGAACCACCGTAAATCTCCAAAAAGAACCCAGGAAAACACTCGAAATTTCATAATGCATTGAACATTGCATTTCTCCAATCAAGTGACACTCAAAATTTTAAATAAAAATTGTTATTCTTCTCTGTGAACTCCGTGTGAACATTTATGCATGCGTTACCCAGTGCTCGTTTACCCAACAAATTTGAGATATTCTGCAAATATCACAGATTGTAACATGGATTATCGACAAAAGGTATATATATTTTCACATTTTACATAACCAAGATCATATTTCTCCGCGCGATGATTCATTTTTATGAAATTGGTGCCAAAAAAAAAATTGTCACCCATTTATTGCAGTCCATTTCCCTCAAAAACATTTTCAACTTGCTCAGAATTTTTCAATGCCAACTGAAAACATCTGTTCGTGGAATTGAGTATTTTTTGTGCTAGATTATGCCAAACATCGATAGATACCCTTTTTGGGGTTATGATAGACAATCTTTTGAGTCACATAAATTTGTTCAAAAGTTTCTCTGATTTTTATTCGAACACGTTCCTTTTTTATTTTCTCAATTTAAACATTTTTTCGTACTTTGATTTTTTCTCATTTTTATAGACAATACTTTATTATGCATTAGTCAATCAATATAATTTCTCATATTCATTTTTATTTATAATGCTTTATTCATTTTTTTTTTATTTACACTATCATATTATGAATCAAATTTAGAATATACTATAATATTAAATAAATTCATTTTAGAATAAATTGATAAGTAAAAAAAAAATATTAACAAATATACATATCTATTTCACTTGACTGCGCAGATGGTAGTCTCGACGACTAAAAAATACAAGAATGAAGATGATGATGATGAGGATCTGGAGGCGCTAAGATTGGCTGCATTGCAATCATTGCGAGCTAAACCTGCTCCAAGTGCCAAACCCCAAGCACCACTTCCGCATCAGAATTTCATGCATACTGGACGCTCTAATTTCGCCCCCTTCAATCAGAGATTTGGGAACAGAGAATATTATTACCGAAATAGGCCACCTAAACAGAATGGGGTAAGTTGTCTCTTATAGAACATCACCAGATCCAAATGAAAATTTTCAAAACTTGTGAAATTTTTGGGATTAAAAAAAAGTGTTGGTAAATTAGAAATTTCTTAACTTGCTTAGAATTTTTAGACTTCACATAATCTTTCATAATTTTGCAGAGTTTTCCCGATTTTTTTTTAAACAGAAGATATACATAGAGATTGAGATTTATCATAAATTAACAATTACCTCCATCTTGCATGACATGCTTAACACTTAAAATACAATTTAACTAAATTATGTAATATCCCTTACGGTTATACAGGAATTTATTCATGACCTGATTCAAATTGCTCTTTCATAATGTTGCAGAATGTCTACCATCCTAGTAGGGTCAATCAGAATTTGATAGAGATAATTCCAGTCGAGGAGGGTACGGTTTCATCTGCATCTGAGAATAAACCAAAGTGTGATCCACTTCCTACTACAGATGCAACAGGTAATTCCATTTTTTTTGTTCTATAAAGGTTTTTAAGAACTGTTTTAAATATCAGACGATCCTCAGATTTTCAGGGCTGTCTGAGCACTCTTCTACCAGCCAAAAAAAAAAATTCATCCAATTCTATGTATAAATCGTTTCATTCATATCTCAATACTAAGAATATTCTCAATATTTAATTTACAGAGGACTCCAAATTCCATCGTTATACTTCCGATATAAGCGCCTCAGAAGATGAAGAGCCAAAAGATCTTCCAAGCGCCCCTCAGGATCCCCCACTTGACCCACCTAGCACTTCCCAAAAACCATCTCTCGACGAAGATCCTAGCCCAGACAAGGATAACAGTGAAAAGGAAAATACACCAACTCTTGACGAGGAAGCTGAGCTTCTTGAAGAGCTAGATGACGTCGACGATGATGAAAAGCTTCTGGAGGACGACGACGATATTCTCCTGATGGCCGATCTCGAAGAAGAAGACAGCCTCGAACGTCTCATGGATGAAATGGACCGAGAAATGAACGTACAAAAATCTCCACCTCAAAAAACTGACAAGAACACCTCAAAGAAGACTCCAAAAGATTCTAAAAAATCACAATCCTCATCGAAATCCCGAAAAAATCGGGTTCCCTCAAAAGAAGGACCTGAAAATTTCACAAATTTCCCGAAAACAGAGAGACCCCTATCTCCCTATACGTCAAGGCTTAAAAATCGCTCAATCTCCCCCAAACAAAAATCCCGAAAGCTCACAAGATCACCTCCAAGACTTACAAAAAAATCCCAGAGAGAGCCACTGAGGCTGAGGTCCCCTAGGAAATCCCCCTTAAGATACTCACCTCGCCCTAGATCTCGATCTCCAAGATTATCACCTCACAGATCGCCAAATAGATCCGAGGACTATCTAGGAAGATCAAGATCTCCTAGAAGACGCTCACGTTCACCCAAAATGTCACATCCTCATTCCCCTAGATTCACAAATCGTAATAGATCTCCTCTGAGATTATCACCCCTACCTAGATCTCCAAAATTATCACCAGTCCCTAGAAGAAATTCGAGGGAAAGAAGATCACGATCAAGATCCCCTAGAAAGTCTCCAAGAAGGTTGTCACCTATGCGAGAGCCACGAAGAACATCTAGGGAGAGAAGATCAAGGTCAAGATCCCCTAGAATTTCTCCTAGAAGATCCCCTAGAAGATCTCCTAAATTGTCACCAATGAGAAGAATTTCCCCTAGAAGATCCCCCCGGGCATCACCAGTGAGACGAATTTCCCCTAGAAGATCACCCAGATTATCACCAGCTAAAAGACTTTCACCTAGAAGATCCCCTAGATCATCACCAATGAGAAGAATATCTCCTAGACGATCACCATGGTCATCCCCTAGAAATTCCCCTAGGCTATCCCCTAGACGGAGACGATCAAAGGAGCGAAAAAGACGTTCGCCAAGTCCAGATTCTTCGATATTTCAAATGAACAAAAATGATAATTCACCAGTTAGGAGGAATATGTCACCAATGTTGGTAGATGGGCTGAGAAAAGGGCCCAAAGAAAATGAAGTCTTGGGTGATCCTGTTTTGGAAGCTAGACGAAGAAAATTTGAGTCTACGAGACCAATTGATCCAGTTAATGCTAATAAGAAGATCAAGCTGAGTAAAAAGGACGAGGGTAGGGAGACTAAGGAGGTCAAGAATGTTAAGGAGGCTAAGGACCCTGGTGAAAATGACGTTGATGAACAGGATTTGGAAGAGGAGAATAAGGATGAAGTTGTGGAGGAACTGTGCCTACATGACGACTACGATTTTGACGATTTAGAACCAGTGCTAAGTGAAGAGGAAACTGTGATTGTAGAGGTGCAACCGGTTAAGGTGAGTCGTTACGTATCTCCCTTTGCAATCGTTTAAACCGTTTTCTGTCGCAATGTCACAACCTTTTTATTCAACCTCCTTTTTCCAGACAATTGCAGCAGTTGCTTTTACTTCCTCAAACCTAATATTGTTATGATTTTTCATAGGTGGAGAAGGAAAGAGTGAAGAAGAAGAAGAAGAAGGATAAGGAACTATATCAAGTGGGAAGAATGAAGGAGTCGCTCGCTGGTAGGGTCAAGGAGAAAAAGTGCAAGAAGAAGAAGGAAGTGGTGGTGGTGGTGGAGGCGCCGGAAGTGGAGAGTCAGGAAAGTGTCAAGGAGGAAGTGGTAGACGAGGAAGCGGATTTGAGGACCGAGCTTAGCAGGAGAAGGGCCGAAAGAATGAACAGAACTGTGCCTGTGCAAAGTGCGAGGCTATTGCAGTCTGCCTTCAAGGGTGTTGTTAATGAGTGAGTTAAACCATCTATCCCTGAATTTCTTCCCTATTTCTGTGACAGAAATGTCAGACATGTAATTCAGACAGACATGTAGACTGAATCAAAACGATTGATGTCTCGTTTTTTCCAGAGTTGCGAAAAATAATGCGAAGGTTATCCAACGACATCTGGGGAAAGCTGAAGAAAAACGTAAATGCAAATTTATCAATTTTATATTACATACCAAGTCCTCGTGGTGAATACAATTTTTCATTTTTTTTTCAATTTACAGCGAGCAAAAAAGAAGTTCGACGAGTGACGGTGCTGCATAGAACTGTTTCGGACTTATCTGATTCCGAAGGTATGGAGTATTCAGAGAATTAATTAGAAGTAGATTGGGCGATTTCATGAAATTGTAAAATTCCTTCAAAAAAGTGTAAATTCGACGGTTCTACATTTTCATAAGAAAATTGACATTTTTACAGTTGCTGTAGCAACCAAAAAAATTTTGGAAATTTATGAAGTAAGGAAGATGCATTTTGATTTGACCGCTCAACTTGGAATCGAAGGAAGATCGCAAATATTTTTTATGAGCTATTTTTGTAGAGGAAATTCCGTTTAATAGGGAAGCTCCTCATAGAATATTCCACTGTTTTGGTGGTTTTTGAGGTTTTTTGAGGTGGTTTTCCCCAAAGATGAAGCTTAATGCACCTATCCTTGTTCACCACCCAGCTAATGAATTATGAATATTTTTACGTGGTCAATAATTTCAAGTTTTCTAATTTTGTTATTTTATCATTCTCATTTTATCAGATACCATAGACTCAAAAATGCCAGTAAGGTTCAGACTGGGTATGAATAATCCAGTTCAGGAGACACGTGAATCAAAAGTATCGAGGAAAACTTCCAAGCGTCTGGGCCGCAAGGTAAAGCATAAAAGTAATTTATCTGTAAACGATATTGAACGTCACTCATAATTCATTATATATTGAAAAACTGAATTAAAAGTCATAATATGAAATTGTATATACAAATTAAATTCAAGTCCATTTTTACAGCATTTTCTCCCTAACTAGACGAATTTCCTTTTCTCCTTTTTCGATATATTTAAGAAATTTCTTTTTGTTTTCTTTTCTAATACCGGAAATGTACTTTTCATGTGTTTTGCCTTATTTAGACAAATCGATGAGTGTATGGTGCGAGGGGTAAACATACCGAAAATTAAGAAAAAATTGAATATGTAAGAATTTCTAAGAATTTCATTATATCGACAGAATGGTTTAGAAACGTCAAAAAGTTAGGAATTGTTAGAATTCGTTTAAATGTCGGTGTTTATAGGGATTTTGAGTATTATGAAAATTTAGACAAAGTGAAAAAAATTCGAACAATTGAAATGAAAATCCTGAAAATTTTGTATGGTTTTAAAATGTCAAGTGTTCAAAATACTCAAAAGATCAGAGATTTCTAAAATTTTGACAATTTGCAAAATTCAACAACGGGGACAAAATTTTTTAGTCATGTTGTTTTTTGGTTCAGAGTTTCGAAGGAAAGGGTTTGAAGTATTGCTAATTCCGAAAAATAAGAGTTTTCGAAAGTTCAAAAATTCCGCAGTTTTAAAGAATCTGACATTTCTCTACAAAACCTAAGATTGTCAAAATCTGTACGTAAATCATTGACGAAAAGCATAATTAATTTTGAAATTAATTCCCCCCTAAAATTTGTGTTAAAACGTTGTGCAGGAATTGCACAACCACTAAAAGTGATTAGTTTGGAAGTAAAAACGTGCCTTGAAATGTCCTTTTGCAACAGGTGTTTTCAATTATCTCATAACTACAGTACCAAAATGCCGAAATATTCAGAAGCTTCGCAGACACATTAAAAAAAAAAACACACCAAAAAAAAAAAACATAAAATTGAGTCATTAAAAATTGAGGTAATAAATTAACCCTTTATCTCCACGAAGCCCAAGTCTGAAAACTGAAATTCAATGATCAAATGAACATTTGTCTCGAACTAAAATGTGATAGCAAATACAACTAAAAAAAATTCCCCATTTATTTCTGTTCTCTTATCTAGGGAAAAAACCTAAATACCCATTGACCCGGTTCCATTTTTGTACGAAGAGAAATACTGAGAAGAAATTAAGGGGAATAACAATACAAGAAATGGGAAAAATAAATCAATGGCAAGCCGTTTTAAACTTTTACCTCATTTAAATGTAAATTTAATTTAAACCTAAAAATTGCGTTTACTATAGAGAATTTACGATAAATACGCGTGAATAGAAAAGGGAAAACATGACTGTTAATTAGATCCGATTATCAAGATAAGTTCTCAATGCAAAAACCACACAAGAAACAATGTAACTGAATTTAGAAATTAGGGAAATATTCGATTTCATTGATATCGATAATGTATCTAGTTATTTATTGTTATCTCCACTCGAACATTTTTTTTCGTTTGTATTTGTGAAAAAAAATACAATTATCCAGTAGTTCACTTACGTATTATAAAATAAAACTAACTGTAAATAATGGCCTCCTTGATACGAAGAGGAAACGTAATAAAGGGAAAAAAGAAATACTTACTGACATGAAACATTAACGAGTTTAAAGAAAATTCCAATGTACCTTTTGTAAAACCCGATGATAATGTATAATTACGAAATTCATTCATGTATATAGATGTATATATTGAGTGTGACAGTCTTTTGTACCTGGAGAGACAACATTATTATTGCTAGATAGTTAGCAATAATTAATGCTGAGACATGAGCACAATATGTATTAATTACTTGGTTTAGGGATGTAATGGAAAATTTGTTGAAAAAAATTTTCCCTTTTCTTTTATGATTTTTCCATGTTAAAATTTTATGACAATTACGAACAACTTCACTAAGTAACTGACAAAATTTATAAAAAAATACAGCTGTCTAAAATTTCAAAAATATATTCCATGTATTCCGTGAATGGCTCCATAAATTTTTCTGTGCTATTGAAAGAAGAAGTAATTTTGCATTGACATTTGTTCAAAATATCCATTACATCCCACCTCGGCTCTCGTTAGAATTATTGTACTATAAATAGTCGTTAATTGTTTCCCGCATCATTACGCATCATGATTGGCCAATTGTGCTACCATTTTAAGCCATATTTTAATTTTTTGAGATACTCCACTGTCATGTTACTGGGAAGGAAAATTTGTGCATAATTTTTAACAATTTTTGACGATAAAGTTTATCAGTGGTTTATACTGCAATTTTTTTAATTTTTTTTAAGTCAAACTAGGAAGGTATATACGACGTTACTTTCCCAGAAATTGAGCCCATAATGAACCCTTGTTGCTTTATCAGAAAATATGTAAAACCAAAAGTTGTGTTATTCTGTGATAATTCAATAGCTGACCGAAATCGATTTTAAGTGACAAGTGATTTCAATTTTTATCTTTTTATTTTTCTAGTTAATTTACTGTCTGAATTTTTTGTCAATCTGGTAATAGCCCTCATGTTTTTCAAAGTGAAACTATTTTATTCTAGTCCGAATGTAGTAAAAGTAACATTGTAAATTCGATTAGAACAACCTGTGGGATCTCTGTAAAACATTTTTATATGTTAATTCTAGCAATACCTTGTATGATTCCTCCTACATGCATCAATTGGATAACATCATTTACAAATGACACTACTAACATATTCGGCAATATTTGCGAATCATATTTGCACGAAAGATGAGAAGAGACAAAACAAAAAATACAGAATTTTAATCAAGCTCTCATTTTCAGAAAATAAATTATATATTTTTCCAGAAATTTTGTGTGTGTACTTATTTGTTTGTACTTACCTCAACATAATTTTTCAGTTTTTGCAAGGGTGCAAGCACTCCTGAAAAAATGATACATAAACTATTGCAATAAATACCAACAATTCAGGAATGTTCCTGATCAGTACCCAGTTGGTTAACCCGTTAGCGACCGCGCTGCCCTCTTTCGACTTCCGTTAGGTGCGCGCTGCCAAAATGTCGCATTACGTTTTGGGATCATATGTCGAAATGTGAAGGAGCTAGCTTAATTTTCAAAAAAGCTTGATATGAACATTTATTAATATTCTTAGTTGTCAAGATATTTGCCAAAAATGCGTTCGGTTGGTGCCGCTAAATTTGTACATAGAGGGCGCGCTTTCGAACTAGGCTGCGCGCGCAACACGTGACAGTTCTGAATTTCTCATCGAGTCGAACAATATAATTTCAATCAATTTATCTGTGCGATATAAATGATTGTTATCTTCACCTAAATAAACTCAGAATTACTTGAGGTATTAAAAGAGTTTCGCTCAAATATTGCAGTATTTGATGATCAAAAGTTGTAGTGAAAGTCTCACAATGCGTTTGTCGGATTTGACGTTCCAGCCTCACTGACAACCTAACCTAATTCACAAGTTCTATGCGCGGGAATTGTGACAGCTTGCCACAATGGACCAATTACAATGCGGTGGACAATTCATAAAGCAAACTCATCATGATCAACGTGAAAAATCACCGGTGCCTTTAGATAAAACTAATAACGCTAAAGAAAAGCCTCATGAGCCTCCGCTTGCTCTGGAAAAGCAACAGAAATGCCTCGTCGAAGGTACTCGTATAATGGACGTGGGTTATGTTGTGGAGCAAATGTCATGTAATTCCTGTTCTTCTCGACTTTCATTCTTCATGATCAAATCCGAAACGAATTATGGTTTAGCATCAATTTTCAAAGTCGAGTGTGATTCTTGTTCAGCGGTGAAGAGTGTATACACATCACGCAAAGTCGAGGGACAGAAAAAACGTTCATTATTTACTGTTAATTGTCAGGCAGCAGCTGGTGAGTAGGAATCCCAGGGCTCAATTTTCCCTGGAAAAATTCTCTACACCAAAATTTCTAAAATCAGAAACCAGAAAAATGATGAACAATTGGAAAATTTCACAAACTTCAAAACTTTGATTTCCAGAAAATTGAAAAAAACTTAAAATATTTAAATTTACAAACTCAATTGTTTTCACCAAAAATGCAATAAACATTCAAAAACTGATTTTTTTCAATGTTCAAAGTTTTAACAATTGCACAATTGCAAACAATTGAACAAAAACGAAGATATAAATTTTTTCAAATGTTTTCCAGTTAAATGAACACAAAACAAATTTGAATATTCCCAAAAAGAAAAAAAGAAGTGACGACTCACAATTTTTTCACAATTCTCAAAATACAAAAAAAAAAATTGGTTAGAAATATTTCGAGAGACAAATTTTTGTTCACATTAGATAATAATAACTGCTATCAATACTCAACATGATTATATTGTGATACATTGAAATAGGCTGCCTGGATACCGGGATCGCTCACCAACAATTGAGGAGATTTTTGGGCGATTTGAATATTCCTCCTCCCACTGTACCTACTCTGAGACTAGCGGAAAATTATGTACAACCGAATGTGATTGCCGAGGTTGATGACTCCACTGAGAATGAGACTCCGGAGAAAAAGGCAGTAACAAATACCGCATTATCATCCACTGATGGGTTCGTAACGACATTTAACAGTTGCTAGAAATATGCGATCATTGCAATTCTCTGTTTCAATCACCTTCAAACGATTGAACCGTGAAGTGGTCGCCACTTTATTTTCTCAATGACCATAGAAGCAGGCAAGCTTTTGCAAGCACAAAAAATTAATTCTAAATGAGCATGAATTTTTTTAAACAAAATCCCATAAGCAAAAAGTTTGGTACAAGTGTATAAAATTAACTCTAAATAAGGCTGTAATGTTATTAATTAATTTTAATTATTTACAGCTAACATATGTGAGCGTGATAAGCAAGAATATACAGCACATTCCATATTACTCAACCGGCCTATATATTCGTGTTCCATAAATGGGAATTGATATACTCACAGTGACTTACAATGTAAGTGGAAAAGTTCTGGAAATTTAACGAATTGACCAAGTGAGTATGTCCTGGAAGCTAACCAGTTCCATTAGATTTATAATTAAATGAGGATTAATTTTCTATCACAACAGGGGAATCAGTACTAGATGACAACCCGTTTTTACTTTCTTATGAATACTACATTGACTTCGAACAATGAAGCGGAACTCGAAAGGATTTTAACTTATTGCACATATTTTCTGAAACAGCGCTCTACATGAAGAATTATAATGAAGTTCACATCAATAGGAGTTCAAATCACTCCATATATTTTCATGTATTTATAATGAATCAGCATTGGATTCGCAATATCGATATGAAATGTTGCAAGGTGGCACATTTAATCAGTATATAAACCGAATTGAGTTGAATGGGTCTTGAAGCCAGCTGCAACACAGTCATAATGTTGTCAGAATTAAGTTGTTAAGTCAGTCACTTATTCTGTATAGTAATTGTAATCATTACTTCCAAATAATTATATAGTAGTTTAAATACATCCACTATTCTTCATTTCGAGTGCAGCAGATCCATGGAATTATCAGATTCAAAGCGAAAAGTCGGGATTGCAGGAACAAAATACTCTTTTGAAAAACTAGGATAATATAGGTGCAAGGGGGAGGACCCTCAACCATCAATGAACTTCTGTACCTTTTGTATTTTCTTAAATTTTTGGACGCCATGATGGAAATGGGGGACTGGGAATCCCCCATATGTAAAAATTGGAACTACGAATTTTTACTTAAGAAATTTATTTTGTTCTCTCATGAGCATAATTTCATCGATTTTGTGTCTCGTGATTTGGATGATGGATTACGATAAATATCAAGCGTGCATACTTTTCGTGCAACGAAGCATTTTATGGCCCCAAGGCCATGCAGCTTGATGGCAATAATGCACGACCACTTGAGTGGGTGTGAGTCCAAATGAGGGTTGGTAAAATACGATACAAGTTTGGAAGCAGTCCTTAACCACTCGGCGGCCGCGACATCCTCCCAACGCTCTTGTACCCTCATATTTTCTTTCGGGACCATGTGTCGGAATCTGAAGGAGCTAGCCCAATTGTCAAGATAATATTTGTTGTAGTGCAAATTGCAAGCTACAATAAAGCTCTACATGGAAATTCTCTAATATCCCTAGTTTTAGAGATATTTAGCAAAAATACTTCTTGTTCCCCTCGCGGGATTTCTCCATAGATTTTTTGAACTTGAAGATTTTTCAACTTTTGGGTTTTAAATTTTTAGAATTTTTAGAGTTGTTTTGAATTGGGAGCATCGGCCACCCCTATTAATACAACCTGGATAATTGACATTATCCCTTGAGCGGTCATTAAGGATTTGAAAAATTGTATCATTAATCAATGCCTCGTGCAAAGCTTCAACTTTCATATCCAAGTGAAATCTAGCAGGGCTGGCCTAATCAACCCTAATCCACTGGCTAAACCGACTCACTACCATTCGATTTGATGATGCGTGCCAACATCAATTTCTATCAATCATTCATAACAGTCGCTATGGAGTACAATGGCGTCTTACTACAGCAAAAAATCGAGTTATAAATATCCTAATTGCCAAAATACGGAGAGTTCAGAAAAATTGATAATTTAAAAGAATTCATGGTGTTAAAAAAATTGAAAATTCAAGAAATTTCACCATTGCCAAAAATGTGAAAAAATTTGAATAAATAAAAACAAAAATATTTAAAAGCTCGAAAAATAAAGGCATTTGTTAGGAAGTATCAAAAACTGAAAAAAACAAATTTCAAATTTCAAAATTTAAAAAGAAATCCAAATTTTTAACATCTTGATGTTTTCTTAAACTGAAGAAACTTTTAACAATTTCAACAGTCGAAGAAAATATTTAAGATTAGAACATTTGAAAAAATTAGAGATTTCAAAAATCTAAAACAATGAGGGTATTGAAAAAATATATATATTTTTCAAAAATTTTCAAGGAAATCTCAAATACATGGAAACATTTTTCAAACCTGTAATTTTGTTTTGCATTAAACCAACATCATAATGATAAGGGCATGCGCATAATGCAAGTGTGAACGAACGAGCTTTCCCCCACCCAAGTAATCAATGTACACCAGGGCTTTCAAAGCTCACGAAAGCCAGTCTGCACGATGTTGTTCCCTGAATTTCATCGAATTAAAACAAATCGTGGACCCTAAAAGTTCAATTGCGAATGGATTGCTCCTCAAATTATGAACATAGTGCGCCTTTGCTAAATGCCGTATTCTCAAAAAATACATTCGCCTTCAGACGAGCTTTTTGAGCTTTGAGAAAATTGTCAAGTGGGTCAGTTTAATTCCAGGGTCGGCGATCGTAGTGGACGTGGTAATGGACGAATTTTTATTATAACGATGAAGGTACAGTAATATATATCCTTAATTAATCCCCGACATATGATCGATAATTTTGCCCTCAATTTAAAATAAAAACGAAATATGTGGATTTTTTATTTGGAAACAAAATTTAGTTTTGGGTATTCGGTAAACTGATTCCTTTATTTTGAATTGGATCAACAATTTTTTATTAATTATTGAAGGAAATTTTTTTTTGAAAATATATTTAAAATGCATGTACACGCGATCAGAAAATTAGGGATCACGGTCCAGGTTTCATTCACTTTTCTTCCGTAGGTAGATTCACAATACAAACTCCATTACTGAATATTTTTGTCAGAATTTTACCGAGTTTTTCTTCGTTATCTCGGGTTTATCCAAATAACATTTTTTGGAACATTGTGATGGGATTATTTTTCACAAAAGCCTTTAAATGAATTTGAAATTTCGGGTCTATATTCGAAGTGTTAAGTCGGCCGCTGTATTCTTTTTTAAAAATTTTATCACCGGTTCTCATCCCGCGGACAAACATCCTTAAGAAAATTATGAATCAATATTATTTGGCAATTTAACATTTGAATTTTTTTTCAGAAAAGTAGTGTTGACTCATCGGGCAAAATTTTGTCCGATTGCACGTGAAAAATGGGCAGCGGAGTTGCTGAGCTACCGACAATATTTCATCCCCGTAGATCACGTGCCCCCAGCATCATTCTTAGTGATGAGAGAAATGAGTTTGGACCATTTGCCAGCCCAGGTGGGCCAGATAATTCAGGTAAGCCTCCATTTTCCATCCTTCCATTTTTATTTCGAAATATCAATCTTGCATTTTCCAATAGAAGTGACTTAATCCTGTACTCCAGAAAAATTTTAAACCGATCAAAATACTGAACATTTGAAAAAAATGGGCGATAAATTATAACATATATTTGATTTCAGGGGGATGCGAGCAACAGGGTTGCAGTGTCATTCCGGGGTGCGGTGATTCTGCATCAAGCTGCAGATCACTCGATACAGGGCCAACTTGTGGGGGTAGTGGGCATGGCGGGGGTGTTCATGGGGGTCAAGGCCATAATCCCTCATGTGTTAGCGCCACTGGACCCGCCGTCTCTTATCAAACACGAAGGCACTCCCTATGCAGATGTTATGGCTCGTGCTGCGCTGAATCAGCTAAAAAAGTATGAAAACCTCACTTTACCACATTAATTTCACTATTCCAAAAATGATGTGCCCACGGAAAGAGGTTTTTTTTAATAGAAAACAAATCTGTTTTTTTTTATGTTTAGAAAAAAATTAGTGCAGGAAAACTTTTTTCCCCAATTTTAAAAACTTTAGAAGTTTCGAAAATTTCAGAATTTTCTCTTCTTTTTTTTCAGTAGACCAACACCCTCGATGGGAATGGAATTACGATTTGATTTTTTTTGTTCTTTTGCAGATATACTTCGGTGTGTGTGTCACAATCTGCGTGACTGCATCGTGGGTGGGTGCGACCCACTGCATGAAATATCTATATCATCATAAACCACAAATACCGAGTCCCCCGTTCACAGATAACTCTTCAGACAGTGGATTGCATCATCAGCCGGTAATCCCTTACGAATGGGCAAATTAAAAACAAATATCATTTTCACGATACTGTCTCAAAAATGCAATTTCGTTACAATCTATGATTTTCAATTTCTAGATCATTCTTCCCTACAATGCGCCATTCTTCACAACGTGGTTCTGCACGAATTTCACAGTTCTCTATTTTCCTATCTACTTTCTCTGCAGAATTAGCAAGACAAAGTGCTCAAATCCAACGGAAATTATTGCGGAAAGTTTGCGGGGTTTTCGCGACAAGGGATTTACCGGGGGACGATTTTTAACAAGATGCAGTTTATTCTGTATACTGTGGGTAGCCACTAATTACATGTACATTCACTCATTGAGGATTTTACTCGCTACTGATGTTATGGCACTATTTGCCACTAATGTATCCTGTGTTTACCTCCTTTCCTGGGTTATACTTCACGAACAGTTTGTTGGAGTCAGGGTGAGTATTAGAGTTTTTTAAATTGAAGGCACATTTACGTTTTCAAGCCTTCAAAATTCCATTGCAAAACTGAAAATGAGCTAATGCATTATTTATGCTGATATTTCCTCAGATTGTGGCTGTGATTTTGTGTGATACGGGTATTGCTCTACTGGCGTATATGGATGGAATAACTGGCAGTCCAACACTTGGGGGTGTTGTATTAGCTGCCTCAGCTGCTGCGGGTTCAGCAGTGTATAAGGTAGCATTTTTTTCAAAGGACTAATCCATTTCATACCATGCTTTCGTGTCCTGTTTTTTACTCTCTACTTGTGAAAGATATCGCTTATGCATTTGTTATAATGAGACGACCTGATTTCCACCTAGTATTATTCAGATTTATCAATTGCGCCAACAAATACGAGTCTGTTAATTGCAGGTGCTGTTTAAAAAAGTCATTGGCGAAACGACATTCGGTCAAGTGTCCCTATTCTTCTCCCTAATTGGCCTCTGCAATGCTGCTCTACTATGGCCAGTGTGCTTGGCTCTTTATTTCTCTGGTGCTGAAAGCCTTCACTGGGCTCGTCTGCCCTGGGCAGCTCTCCTATCCGGAAGTATACTTCATTTAGGTACATAATTACATGTCTGATTCTCATACGAGGTGTTCTACGGCAAGGCACTCACATGGGTGACTTGTTCCATGACTAAATATCTCCAAGCGATTTCATCCAGATAGTCATTGCACACACAATCTATCAATGGTACAATTTTTCACGAGGTGAAATGGCCAATCAGAGGCCATTCTGTCAATTTTTTTTTTTAATCTGTCAATTCGAATGATCATTAAGTCATCTGTGAGCAAGGGTCTCCAAGTAGGGTTCACCTGGTATCCATTAGGCCAGCTGAAGATCCTCAAAATATATAGATTCATACTCAAACTTTCCTGACGATCATTTTTGTAGGCTACAGTTTGTTATGTTATTTTGTTATTTTCTTTCCAGTGGCAAATATGCTGGGCAATTTCAGCGTAGCCATAACATATGACTTGTTCATTACGTTGGGCCTCATCACTGCGGTTCCAGTATCTGCTGGTGAGTCAATTAAATTTAGATTTTTTATGTCAATCCAGAAAATTCTCTCTTGAATGAATAGTTTTGGCTTTTAATGGAGAAAATTAAAAAAAAAAATTTTTAGTTGAAGAGAATATAAGTGTGACGGACGAATTTTTGCCGTTTAATTTTTTCGTTTCTGAGATACTACAGAAGTAATTAGGTTTTTTTTTTCATTCAACAGCCCTTGATGTGGTCCTGTATGGGGCTCATTTTATGGGAATGAAACTTGCTGGCATGATATTAATTGCAGTCGGTTTCTTCCTCGTTATGTTTCCGGACAACTGGCCCGACTACATCACTCGCCTACTTCGGTATGCATTACAAAAATTAGTCACGTCAGTATTGTGGTATGCACTCTAGTTATTTGATAAGGCTGAAACGAAAAAAAAAGGATAAAAAGGATACATTACGTACTTTCATTTGAATTCATTTGACTTACTTTCAGCTTTTAGCTTCTATAACAAAAAAAATTAAAAAATGGAAAATCGTTCCTCCTTTAGAATTCTGCTAGAATATTTTTCTTTCTTATTTTTACATTTTTTAAAAGTATTATATATATTGCAGTTTTCAATGGTTTGAAATTATTGGATCTTTAATTAATTGAGATTTTGAATCCTTGTTTTTTTTTTCATTTTTCTTCTCGCAGTTTCTAAAATGTTGTAATTATTCCAAATTTCTGAACTTTGCAAAGGTTTTGAAGTGTTTGCTTTTTTCAATTTTTTTTTATTTTTTATTTCGAATTTTTGACATTTTAAAAGTTTGAATTTTTGGTAAAACTTTTGATTTTTTGAAGAGTCAAAAATTTTTGAATGTGTTGGAGTTCTCAAACTTTTCACCATTTCTGAAATTACAAAATTAATTTCTGAAAACTGGAAATATTTCTCATATTCAATAATTCTTCAAATTTGCAACAAAAAAAAAATTATTCATTTTCAAATCTCAAAAATTTGTGAGCCACATAAAATTGTGAAGGTTTATAATTTCTTTTAATTTGCCATTTGATAGTTACGCATTTTAATTTCCCATAGCTTCTTTATGTCAAAAAAATACAATAATAATCATAATAAGAAATGAAGAGTTCTCATGTGATTAAAATTCATGCGACTTACCTCTAAGACTCCACAAAAAAAGCAAAATCTGAAACCAAAACATCCTCACAATACTTTTAGAATTTTTTAACTACTAGTCCTTATTATTCTCTATCTCTATGACTATTGCAAGCAAAAGCAACTCGAAACATTTGATCGTTGATTAACTACTATTGATTTATCATTTGCTCAATAAATTTATTTGAATTTTACTTTGCACAAAGATAGCGGCCAACGCGTAGTATTTTTCACTGATTAGTAGGAGATCTTCTGCTTGAAAAATATTAATTCGGCTATGTAATGAACTTGAGTTATTCTTATCTTCTCTACCGTCATCTATGATATTCTTACGAAGAAATTGAGGTATCAGTCTCAATTACTGGGAAGAAATAGTTCTGATACAGTGGAACTTCCATAAAGCGTCCACTTCATAATGTGTCTCGTTTTGCGGGGAAGTCCCTTTCCTCCACTACTCAGCGCGTGCGCATGCGCGTCAACGCAGAGCGGGGGTTCCCCCAACGTATCCGCTCAGGAAATTGAGAGCCCTGGTGTGACGCTATGGAAGTTCAACTGTATGGGCTTTTTGGGAAAAACTTGTCGACATTGAAAACATTATTAAGAACGGTATTTTTTGAAATCTCAAGAAAAAATTTTAAACATGCTTGGGTACGTTTTACCCTACCAGTCCGGAGAAAAATGACTGCACCAGTATCGAAAAATTAACAAAATTACTACAACATTGCTTCGTAAAAAGCATAATGTCTGGCTCATACAGATTTGTGAAAAGCAATGGTAATTTTTATCGAACTTTTTTACAACGCAACTTTGATGATTATTAGTTGAAAATGAAATCAGAGAACATTATAAAGAAAAATTTGATCATGGCATCATTGACGTTCGTTATGATTGAATACATTATTGTCAAAATATACGCTTTTCACACTTGAGTCATAATAAGTCACGCATATATCACGGCGCTTTTGCTGTATCAAATTCTATTCACGTGTGATGGTATAGATTATATTGAAGACACTGATGATATTGGAAATTAGGGGTAGTGTGCCGACACATATTGGGCAGGAGCTTTTCTAAATGAAGATTAAGCTTGTGGGGAACATGGTACACTGATAGAAATAAAAGGGTACATCAAAACTCGATCTTACAAACATGATTTTTTTTCAAATTGTTTAAGATTTTTCCATTTATTTTTATTTTTTGAGAGTTTGAATTCTTTCAACTTTCGGTTTCGAAATTTTAAAAAATTTTGCAATCGAAGATTCGAAGATTCTCAAAGTTTTTAGTCAATCCATTTTTGTTTGTAATTTTCAATTGAACTGGACTAACTGTGTAAAACTAATCACCGTCCACGTGCTAATTGCTAGGCTTCGCCTCTGTCAGCAAACAGGTGGGAGAGGGTGATGAGTTTTGCATGGCTTGTTCGGGACACTATTTTCCTCCATCAGTGTACCATCCCCAGCCAATTTTTTGCGTCTCCTTCTAAATTCCTGAGTGAAATGTATCAAAACATTTTAGCAAGAAACAAAATGACCATGACTCAAATCGACCAATTCCATACGCATAACTGCTAAATTGATCTGCTTAATTGTATCCCAAAAGTATGTTGATAAAAAAAGAAATCGTCTTCAACACGCCATAAACTCGCTTCCCAACAATCAGGATCCATTATATGCTGTTACAGAAACATAGTCATCATGAGTCACAGTACAAGGTAAGAAAAAACATGGCCTGTAATCTTCCCTTGCCAATGATACCGACAATTCACCGTTCGGGCTGATAAAAATTTCCAAATCCAATTAATGACATTAATGGAATGTAGAGAATTATTTTCCCTGAAAGAGAGACCCCACAAGAACAAAATAAAAATAGTTCGGATAGATGTCCATACCTGGATCAGGCACAAAATATACTCGAATACATATGTATCATATTTCATTCAGAGTCACCATATACCTCACTCGGGTACCTATATATTCCCAAAGATATGTGCATGCCCGATTGAGGTATATTGGCATGCCTAAATATGATAGGCTCTATAAAATTTTGCACCTGATTTGGGTACATGAGCTGACCTACATAGGATATACAGATACGCCCCAGTATATCTTACAGTCGAACCCCTCATGATTCAAGTACTCGGGATCACGCGATTGCGGAGCTCCCCCGTGACTTAACTTCTCCGCCTCCCCCCACTCTCGAATTCGAAGCGCAAACGGGTGATAATTTGTAAATTTTTTGGCTTTTCTTCTCGTCTGTCAGTGGACTGTGTATCAAGGGCCAGTTTTCCGGCTCGCTAACCCTGCCTACTCGTGGCTGAAGTTAGTCTTAAGCACTGTAATTGGTTGGGGGTAAATTTTCGACCAATCAGAACCCTTGATCCGAAAGTTGAATATCACACTCACTAACCAGGACCTGGCCCCTATAAGTCGTATTGAAGAATCGAAATGAATAACAGTGGCTAGGGACGCGAGTCGCTGCAGCTGCGCAGTAGACTGCGCCATTGTCTAACCGCCGAGTGGTGGGGGCACGGATGGCGGGGAAGCTTTTAAATGGGGGAGAGATGATTACTTTTGAATCGTAAGGGGTTCGACTGTATTCAAATTGAATATTCTCTTTTCCGAGTATCAAACTCTTTTCTTCCTTCTTCTGTTCTATGCGTGAATGTGTAGTTTGCTCGTTTAAAACTCTGATTAACGTGATTAGGTGTTTGCTCAATATAGTCGTTTTGTAATTAGTCCCAGGTGAATCGTTTGTAACATGTGCATAAGTGAAGAGAAAAAGAAAAATGATCAAATAAATGGGCGCATGGATATCACGATACATGTTTACATGTATATGAGTTGATTACGAAAGGGATGTGCACCGCTTATCGTATATGCATGACGCTTCATCTTTACGTTTTCTTATACTTTTAGAATTATTTCCTAGTTTTTAAGGCATGTGTTTTTCTTTTACAATCCGAGGGGTCAATGGTAGGAAAGCAAGGATAGTCAGAAACATTTATGGTGGATATTATTTGTGGTGTTTATTCAGTAGTGAAGTGGTATAAGTCAGCTTGCAGTTGGAATGAAATTCTCGGGGTGATAGTGGGGAAAGAGTTGCAGCGATATAAAAACTGGAATGGCAGAGTTGAAATAAATAAGGCTGAAGAATAGCCAAATTTTGCAAATGGTGAATTTATAAAATTTCGCGCCATTTGAAATTTCAACAGAAATAAACGTTCCAAAAAATTGGAAAAGGTTAATGACATTGTGACAAAATTGGAAACAATTATCGCGGTGGCTCCCATCTCAGTAATTTCACTCAAAGTTGACTCTCGTGCCACCATTTCACTACTTGATTTACGTTCCACCACTATAGTATCTCAACTAAAAACTGGATTTAAAAAAATCTACATATTGAAAGACCCTACAAATCGACGCTACTAACGACTACTGTCGAATTACCAAAATTGTGTTGCATTGGTAATTCAGAGAGTCCGGATGGCCTAAGGTGTTATGTCAGACCAGGAATCCCAATTCGTGATTAATTAAAAAATTATTTTGTGGGATAATATTATAGTGATGTCTAGAGCATATCAGTTTAATATAAACATCATATCATTATCATATCAATTAATCTTAATTATTGACCGTGCCATTCACATTTCTTCCCTTTTCAAAATGTTTTCAATATCTTTCGAGTACTCAAGATTCTGCAATTTTTTTTAATTCAGTGATTCTAAAAAAAATGGCACTAGTTGGAATTCCGGCTTGTTCTTATTTTGGCAAATATCTTCGCACCAGAATTCTTAATTTCTCGCCACCTCTTGTAAAACTCTCAATTCTCCGTGACCACCCCTCGTCTGATGTAACACCTTAACGACCTTAGACCCTAATACGACTGGAAAATGTATAAAATGGGGTTGATGCAGTACAAGTGCGCAGCAGCCTGGCTGCATGGCTGTTGGCCTGAGTAGGAGTCGAAGACTATCGTTCCAGCAGCGTCCGTTTCGCCGGAACTACGGAGTAACGTCTAGCCACGGTGATGGACAAACCCTCCTTTCAAACTCCGCTAACAACCAGAATAATTTGCTCCATCGCCATAATGCCAACAACTCCTCATCCTCTGAAACCCCGCATCGCGTTCCCACCTCAACCTCAACCACTACCAACAACCATCATCGCTCCAACAACGTCACACAATCGGAACAAGGTATGATCCCATTGAGAAACGAAGAGTAAAAGGTTATGTCATGGAGGCTCAAAAATGGTTTTCTGACGAATGCGAATTCTAAACCGTTCCGGAAACGTCAAAATTTGGTTGTCAGGAAAAATGACTAAGCCGGAGTCGATCCGGAAGCGCTCCGGGCGTCTTGTTTCCGAATACTGTCGGGAGACGCATCGGTGAGACGGTGGTGGGGGTATAGCCAATCAGCACGCAGGGTATCAGTGTCGGCGGTCTCGATCAAGTGTTAGTGCACCGCGGTTGATTTGGGTGCCGCAAAGTGTACGCGTCAACTCATTGTGGACTCTTTTATGAAGTAATAAAGATGAAACGGTATTATAAAAATTGGGAATCATATTTCACAGGTCGGTAATTGGGTGTCAGCGTGTTGTAGTGAGCGAAAAAACTATAGCTACTGTTTAGATGAAAAAATGGAGTTTCTCCTCCGGCTCCTTTCAATTATCGTCGCAATCCACAACTCCAGGGTATGGCAATTAAGAGATATAATGTTAAGATGTGAATGCCATTCACATTAATCAGAAAATAATCGATGAGCCACATGACATAATTTTTGTTTGTCCTTAGGTCCTAAAACTACGATTCAGCCGAAGAATGCAAGAATCGTGGATTTTTGCGGCTAATGGCATAGAAGCACATAATCATTGACGCTATACGGTGGGTGATATCCTTAAAAATGCAATTAATTGCGAAGATTTTAGGGAAATAGGATTGAACAGGATTAAACAGGATATTCGCATCGGCCCCATTAACTCTAATAATATATAGGGTAACAAATACTTATTTTTCACACTTTTTTGACCGAAACCATTCATCACTCGATCAATTTTGTTCGGTTGAAAAAACTCTATTGATACTGCAAACGAAAAATTGGAGGTTCTCAAATTTTTAAGTTTGGGAAGTTTCAGAAATTCAAATTTCTGAAATTTGATTATTTCCACAATTTTTGAATATTTGCCAACACTTGTTTTTTGTTATAACGACATTTATTTCATATTTTTATACATGGTTATACGAAAATATTTGTATAAAAATATTTGAATATTTATTTTTATTTAGTGATATTGTATAATACATGGATGGTCATAATTTGATAGCGGCCCATAGCTGATTAGGTTTGCGTCGTAAAATTCTCAATTAGTACTTGATTTAGAACGCCTAGTGTACAGAAATCCGTGATTAGGAAGTTGATTGGTACCCCACTAGTGAAGTCCAATTAATTGCGAAAAATCGTATGGGATAGTTTTCCTGATAATCATTTGTTAATAATATTGGACTATAAATTAGTTCCTTACATATGCATTGGTAATTGCGTAGTGATATGAATATTTACCAATTTTCCATTATATATTTAATAATTATTACATATTTTGTATGTGCTATAATATATAAGTATGGAATGAAGCATCATGAACGTATGTGGATCAATATTCGATGTCTTATTTTCACCACACAAATGTATATGGATATTTTTTTATTGAATAATATGAGTGTGTCCAGAGCTACAAGTGAAATTTCTTGTATTGCCGCCAATTTTTCTATTTCTTGAATTTTTCTCAATATTTGAATTTTCAATTTTTTTCAAATGCATTTTTCCAAGAAGTCAAAGTCCTCAAAATTTTTTGAATGTTTTAACGTTTTAGAATTTTGGACTTTTGGAATTTATTTTCATTTACATTCCTCATAAAACATTCAAAACTCGTCAAAATTTTTGAATCTGCAAAGTTCTAAGAATGGCCGAAAATAAAAAAATTATAAATAATAAAAAAATGAGTTCTCAGAACTCGCAGCAATTTCTTAAATTTCCACAACAGTCCTATTTGACGGACGAAATTACCAGGCGCTCAAATATAGAAATTTCACTTCAAAAATTTCTTGACTGTACCCCAATTCCCCTTTCACCGACATTTAAAATTAAATAATGACCTGTTGGATAATCAATTTCGTTTGACCAAATGAACAAATTTCCCTCGGCATGCAACCAATTTCATTATCCACGTTATTGAAGCCTAAAGAAATTTCTGAGGACGCTGCGACGAGATTGAGGCTGTCCAAGAGATGCGCCCACTTATTGGATAAACATAATTTTTAAATTGCAACTATTCAGGAGATCAGATGTGCTGTCGATAATGTGGAAAAGATGCTGAGCTTATCGACACCCCATTTGACCTCATGTATAAATGTACCCTTAAAACATTTTTTCCTAATTATCTACTTCATCATATAGACTGAATTTTTCTGTATTGCTTCTGAAGGTATTAAATAGCCTACTGAAAAAAATTGGAACTCCTCGCGCCATTTTTGGACAGCCGTCAATTTTGCCAGACCACCCTCAGCAATTTTTTTACCTAAAAAAATTCCCATTAATTTTGCCACTGAATGTGATAATCACTAATTCCGAGTAAATCATGTAAACGTTATAATTGCTTTCAGATGGAGCCGGAGACACAGACACGGTTTGTCAGGTGGAATCACGCGCGATGTAGTGGATTATCGAACGGGATATATTAAGTCCCATCTTCGCTCACCATCGGGTAGAGTCCGGTGACTAGATCTAACTCATGAGGACTCGGAGCTATCGAAAGCTTGGATCAGAAGTGACAACCGCATGTGTGATGTGATAGGATGATTACCAGGAAAAATGAAAACTCTACGTACACTGTAGGAAAAAAAACATTATTAGGATAAATGGTATTTGTCGCAAATCATATTCGGTGAACAATTATGAACTATGGAATTATTGACTTTTCTCAAGTTCGCTGTAACCTCAAATTTAATCTTATTCATTCCTAAATGAAGAAATGACTTTGCATCCATAGTTACGAATGAAATTGGCAAATATATGACGCAAAAACAGTTAGCCAAATTATAAATCAGTCGAAATGGTTGTCTTCCCTTCATTAAACTTTGAATCAGAATTTTAAATTTCTCCAAATAACAGCTGATGGACTGCGCGCGGCCATATTGGATTCATTCTTAGCGTGTTCAATTCTACTGATTACTGTGAAAATCAACAAAATAATGCGATAAAGCGCCATGAAATGTGTTCTTCGTATTTTTCTATTGAAGGTTCTGCATTTTATTTATCTTTTGCGCCAAGTATACATTTATTCAATAAATTTTATTTTTCCTACGTGTAAGTGTCTATAGATAGATTAGATATTAAAATACGTCAGACAGGGTTAACAATTTGTTTTATTTTATTGGCTAGATTGACAAATCATTCATTGGTAGAATTCCATTAAATGCAGAAAATGTTCCAGTGTTTTTACAGATAGTGCATACGTTTCTTAATATGTTTGGATTCTCCCTTCAAATCGCCCCCACCTCATATACATCGTTCATCCTTATCTCGACGTGCGCGCGCAATTTTCAAATTTCATCATCGTCAAGTCGAAGCGTTTATAGTTGTAGGTTATATTCCGTTATCCCCACTCGTTTGGTTTCCCCTACCCGCCATCTATGTAACCCCTCCAATGCCGCCTCCCGGCGAAGGAGTGGGGGTGTTCCTTAGTACAGATTTCAAGCGAAAATTCGCGCAAGGTCGTCGGGACTTGCGTCGGGGAGATTAAGGAATCTCTACTGAATATGTAAATGGACATGTCTTTAATGTGCGAATTGAAAAATTTAGCAGTATTGTTTATTTCCAATTCCATGTTTTAGTGTTTCAATTTGATCATCCAATTCTGTAACAAATTATAGTTCGCGTAAATTTCAACACAATTGTGGAGTGAGTTTTTGATAAATTAGGTTACTACTCGTTGTAAAATTTTCTGTTATCAAATTTTCGCCTCGTTTGGTGGTACATACTGAGCTGAATCAGAATATGATTCTCTAAAAAAATCTTGAAAACTGTTTAGGGTAAGACCACCAACAGATGCATGATTCTAATTTCACCTTAATATTGTGTAAATGTTAGTGAAGACGAATGGCATTTTGGCTCAAGTTTTCAATAACCGCGGCATTTTAAAATGAATCAATGTTTATTTCATTGAAATTAATGGAAATTTTAAGCGCTAAAGGAGCGTTCGAGTGATGGTCTTAAGAGTGGACATCGCCAATTTTGAGTCTTTAGTTGAGCTACGACCACATTAATCGATTGACAGTCTCATTCACACGGCCCACACTAAATTTCATTCTGCCATGCACCTAAATTCACCGGATATCCCTGGTAAATCCAAGTACAATGGAACGGGGACTGTGTGATTAGTCACTGCCCAATCGATTTTCGATATACGACGGAACCCTATGGTGAAAAGGAGAAACGAAAGAAACTATCGATAATATCGATCTGGCTCGAGATATTATTCACATCGCGTCAACGTGAGACCGATCGGTGCGCCATCGATCGTCGCAGTTACCCGGAACGAAACTGCGCATGCGCGAACGATCTTGTGCGGTAGAACGCCACAACCATGGAAATACCAATCGAGTTTGCGATATTTATCGCTGAAAAATGACGTTTTTGATGTTTTACATTGTATACCGAGATTCGCTCAACAAGACTTTCAAGCTTCAGCGACTTCAACCCTTCCATGCCCGTCTGGTCTTTTCCCCAACTTAGGTCAAAAAATTTTTAAATCAATCAAACAAATAATTGTACTCTAATGTTCACGATCAATCGCGCAAATGTTCAAGTGATTTTTGTTCACCACCCTTTATATCATTAAATTTAGTATTTGTATCTATAGCTATTAATGATGATAAACATCAGTGTATCGATTGACCAAATGTACTGTAGTATAACTATCAATCAATACTGAATAAAATGGGATGTTTCGATAGAAAATTCGGGTTTTCATAAATCATTTCTCCAAGGATTGGATCAATTATCTATAAGGACCTATTCATTCTGGATTTTTTTAAGTTTCAGCAACTTTTGGGAATTCGAGTATTTCAAATTCCGGAAATTTTCAAAAAATTCAAATCCTTCAAAAATAGAAATAAAAAAAAAGAAACTCCACGAATTTAAAAATTGCTGGAATCCACTAAATCATTGCAGCCCAACCATTTGGGGTCATCTATAGGTATTAGTTATTCCTCTATCATCAATTGCCAGGATTCATTGATGCTACAACATATGGAACTGTGGTGTTATCTGGAACCTCAAACTCCAGGGTAAATAGCTCTAGTCCTGTCGATCCAGATGACGAACTTTCAGGAGAGTTTGCTTCAATGGAACCAGGAACGCGAGTTTTCGCCAGAAATAGTCGATACTTGCCCAGCTATAAGAAGGATTAGTCGGATCGCTTCCAAGAAATAGTCGTGAGCTATCAACCTTCTTGATGCGATGCGAAAAATCCGGAAGGAAATTGGTAAAAATTGAGAGCGGAAAATCATGTTGAATCATGATGCATATAAGCATCAGGGAAACGCTTGTTGAACCATGAGTTAAGCGATCGCAGTTAATGCGTAACAGTTGAAAAAAATAAGCGTAAAATGTCGAAGGGTCCATGTCGCTCAGTTGATAAGGCGGCCCTGCCGATGGACAAGCCGCCCAAAGCAGCCCTCTCCCCTTTTCTCTCAAGCTGCCCGCCCTTATCCTAATTATCGATGCAGTAGAACCGTCGAATGCACTGGCTGACCTTGAATGCTTTTAGGATGGTGTTGTTGCACTGCCAAGGTCCTGTGAAATTCTCTTTCGCTTGTTTTCCACTTGTTGCTCACCCGTTTTACGCGTCGCATTGAAGATACCAGTTCAAAATGATCTCAACTTTTGCCCGGCTCAGTCTTGTTACAGTGTCCAGTGTATGACAAGTTAATGAGAATAACAAAACGTTGAATAAAAATTGCATAATATTCGATAATCGACATGGGTATTCAATTTAAATTTTCGCAATTATTTTTTATAATTGCACCTCTTCTTCATGTGCATCCCGTTTGCGGCCAGAAAACTTTTCTCGATAGTCCGGAAAATATTCAGTTGCTACGGAATTTCAAAAATTTTGGACTCAGACTCTTAGGTACGTACAGAAAAACAAATTACTCAACAAAATTATAAGACTGGGTTATCAGTACTTTTTGAATGAATATTGCGCAAGTTAATGCGCGTAGTTTTTTTTCTAGCAAATTGTTGAAAGACATTTCACTGATGTTGTTGGAAAGATTAGGAAACTTCTTGACAATTTTTTTTATATAAATGTGGTTGATTTAGAGTCTTGTTTAAAGTGTACACAACTGGACGTTGCGGCAAATTTGCATCTAACATTGGAGTTGAGGGTTTCGCGGGCGATTCAAATGCGTCTCGCGAGCCAATGGGAGGTTCTCATTGAGCGCCACGTGCTACCAACTCTTGGGAGTAAAAAGTTCGATTGCCATCTGCCGTTCGCGGCATTTTTCTACTCAAAAAACGACTGTTCTTTAGTTTTTTTTATTGTCTGGCAGAATGACGCGACCACTGACGGATAAGGGAGACTACTTCGAATCTTAAAAGACAGGAGTTATTGAAGGATGACTTCTCTGGTTTCCTTATGTCCCATACATGCGAAAATTATGAATTAGGTGGAAGCGATTCGTCCTTCATTGATGATCCAATTCAACAATATAACATTGTAAAATTTAGAAGCCGATCTAATCTACTTAAATTTCAAGATCATTTTCTTTCGTGCTATAATCTTTCTTTCAGAATTGGAAATATTCGCTTCTACGCGAAACAAGTTACTTGTAAAATTAAAGCCTTATGTTTTATTCCAACTAGTCGATTCATGAATTTAAATAGTCCATCTGCATTTCTTGATTTAAAATTTGCTGATTTTTTTTTGTTTGCATTCAATGTCGCTCTTGAAATTACAATGGGATTGACCATGAGGTCTTCCTAGTTTTTTCCTAAACAGTACAATTTTGAGTTCATCTCACGAACTCGTGAATGTAGAAAACCCGTTTTGGCGTTTATTAAATTTCCGGTAAAAAATGTCATTGTAGTTGAAAATTCCTTGCGATTGGCATGAGATAAGAAAAAATTTTAGTCTGGTCTCTTGCTATAAAATGCCCTGCCAAAATAAAATTCAGTTTAAGGCTTTTATCACGTTTTTGCATACCTATTTTTTAATACTGAACGTCCACGTGGTATTTCACCAATTGAAGCTGAATTATCTCATGTAACATCTTTATCATCGGCAGAAAATTTTGTGGGTATATGGAAGACCGCGACTCCTCTATTTCCAGAATTTTACCACTTTTTTCTCCTAATAGACGAACACTGTTGAATACCAATAATGTATACATTCATACATACATTTAAGAATTGCTATTCTGCAGGTAGTATGGATCCACAGGGTGGGAGACTCCTAAGAAATGCCAAGGACCGTCAACACACCCAGTACAGATATCCCGATAGTGTCCCTTTCCCCTGTAACATTACAGGTAATTATGCAAAATTCTTATCATACTGAAAAAAAGTTACATCAGTCAGTCCTGTTGGAACTGTACACTGTCAAAAATCATTGATCAAATTTCAATATAGGGATACATTGTTTCCCCTTTCGAGCTCCGTACCACAAAAACTGAGCAGAAACCTTCGAAAAAACAGAGGAGTGCTTGGCACGACCTCACCATTGCGTAATAGTCATGTAATAAAATTATTGCACTTTAGGGGGCAGATCGAGAACAGTGCCAACATCGATACATCGATTGAGGCCTGGTGATATTGATATAATTGCGGCAATGGGGGATTCCCTAACTGCTGGCTTTGGAATTTATGCGACCAAATTCACGGATTTGTTTGTTGAAAATCGGGGAAGCGCTGCGTTCGGAGGTGGACAAGGTAGTTGGCGAGATACCTTAACGCTTCCTAACATCCTCAAGGTATGAAAGTGGGGGAAAAATTTGGATGAAAATTAGCGTTTGGTCTGATCAAGATATAATGAGGATTCGTCGGTTTTTTTTTATCCACGAATGTAGCAATTATTCTATGGAAGCCCAATGTTATAGTCGATGTAAATTCATTCTGGTTAACTTCAAGAAATTCGCTGGTGCCAGTCAAAAGCATAGATATATATAAAAAGCAAAATACCTCCGTGAAGGGATGAAAATCTTGGATATAAACTTCGGGGGTCAACAACAAGTAATCTAGAACCATGTGGGAGCTCCCCGGTATGAACCGCTGATGATCGTAGCGCCACACCATTTCTGCGCGCGCAACCACCTTACATCGCCGCGTTGCGCAGAAATTTTGAATTTCAACCGACGGGAGACTGTAGAACTAGAGATGCGAGTTAAGATCAAATGATGAACTGATCTTTTGATGACAATTAAGAATTCCTGGCTTGAAATTGCATCGTGGCAAAGGCGATTGGGGGCCTCTTCACAGGTTGTATGAAGCTATTTCTGTTTTTACATTCATGCATTTGACTGGGTACTAGAGCGTTTCTTGGCGGCAATCACAAAAAAAGCAGTGTCTAATTAATTGAAAGCAGACCCCGGGCCAGATACGAACAGCATATATTTATACAGCCCATCTTATATAGCTTTTCCTGTTTAGGAATTCAATGAAAATCTTTTCGGTTTCGCCACTCATGACTCCTGGAGTCACAATCCAGCTTCTCAATTCAACGTTGCCGAAAGTATCTCAATGTCACGAGATATGCCATATATGGCCCAAAACCTGATAAATCGAATGAATCAAGACTGCAGAGTCAATATGAAGCATCATTGGAAAGTACGTAAGATCCTTACATAGAAAGACCCTAAATCTTAACATTTCAGGAATTGTAAAATGTCTCATTTGAGAAAATCTGATATGTCAATTCCATTTCCGTTTCAGCTAGTTACAATTTTTATTGGAGCCAACGATTTCTGTTCTGACATGTGCTGGAACCCATCGGCCTGGGCTTCACTGGACAACCACAAGATTGACATGTTGGCAACCCTCCGCCTACTCCGGGATAATTTACCCCGAACTCTAGTCTCGATAGTACCACCTCCACACCTGCAAGCACTTGTAGAAATGAAAGGCAGATCCAAACTCTGTCGCATAACAACGGATTTCGAGTGCTCCTGCTTAATTGGACTCACCTGGAGGAATCGCAGGGCCGAATTTTATGAGATAATGAGAAGGTTATACTTATCTATTTATGCCCTGCTAGATTGAGGAGACTCAAAAAATGCCCTCAACAGATGCAATTTTTTTGACAGGTGGATGATGCTTGATGACGAAATTGCATCCTATCCAGAATTCCAAACTAAGGAGTTTGCTGTTGTTGTCCAGCCATTTACTGCCAAAGCGGAAATTCCTAGATTGCCAGATGGCACCACGGATTTTCGATATCTCTCCGCAGACTGCTTCCACTTGAGCCAAAGAGCAAATGCAAGATGTGAGTAAATCTCAAAGTCAAGAAAAATTTGAAGCGTCTACAGTATTTTTTTGGCAAAAATGTTTCTGAGGCCTTTTGACAATGAAATTTGTTCTAAAACGCATTGCATATATGCATGGATCCATCGATACATTTCTTCTCGTAAAACTTAAAAATAAAAATAAAACTCAATCGATTACATCACCGGCTTCTCAACTTGACCCTGTTTCACATTTATCTCCCTTCACATGAATGGTTTAATGTGATTTTTATGTCTTTCCAGCTGCATTCTCCGTTTGGAGAAATTTACTAGAACCAGTTGGCCACAAGACTCGTTCCTGGGATGAACTTGACCATGACTTGAAGAATTTCCCATGCCCCACCGGAGAAACACCATATATAGCAACATTGGGCAACAGTTGATGTAATCGGGGCCTTCACTCTGGTGATTTCAGGAGTTGATTGAACTCGGTTATCTAAGACTGCATCGCTTCAAATTCACTAAAACATTCGGACATATTAATTAGTGATGTACACTTGTTAATAAATAATATTTTAAAACGTGTTAATGAATATTTTTTCGGTTGGTTGATATCAATAATTTCTTGATAATTCTCAGTTTTTTATACTTTTATTTTTCAAATTTTTGGAAAGTATTAATTGCTTCTAGAAAAATCTTCAAAAACAATTTTCAAATTTTTGAATTTTTTTTAAATTCGAAAATTTTGTGGCTTTTTTGATAATTTGGAAATCTTAAAAATGTTGTAAATTTATAATTTCCAGATCTTAAAAAATTGAGAGCACATGAATTTGCCTAAACTTTCTTAAATCTATAAAAAGTCGAGTTTCAAAATTTTGTAATTTTTTTCCCCTGTCAAAGTATATATACCGTATCAAAGACGCCTCGGTTTCCGTATATTGCCCACGTTACAAGAATGCATGTGGGTCGCGGCCGACGTGACTACGGCCTTCAGACACAAGTGAATGGAGTAAGATAATTCTTGATGAGAAAGTGCCGGCCAGTATCCCGAGAGTGCGTGAAGTGTTAACACGAGTCTTTCGTAATATTCGTAATACTAAAGATGAAATTGTACTCGGTATCTGACGGTCCTCCATCCCTGGCATGTCAGCAGACTCTAAAGGCCCTCAACATCGATTATGAACTCATCAATGTTGACTACGGAAAAGGCGAGCACATGACTGAAGATTATGCAAAGTTGAATCCACAGGTAATGCGTCAAACAAGATTTTTCCGAAAGTTTTTTCCGCCCTTCCTAAGGCATTTTCCTTACCAACATTGTGAATATTTTCAATTTCCTGTGTTGAAATGTCCGATGATCCCAACTTTTCTCCTCAATTTCTTCCCGGCTCCAAAATTTTTCTTGAAATTTTTTGAAGTTGGTCTCTAATTTTGCCAAAAAAGTTCCACTAAATTTGCAAAATTCAAAACCTATTTTCTAAATTTTACATGATTTGTAAAAAACTTTTGGTAAAATAGACATGGCTTTTTTTTATTCACTATGTCACGAAATATCTGACATATATTTCCTTGTATTTGAGTTGTCAACATGCCGAGATTACTTGAATTTATTATGAGGCTACTAATTAAGTCCCATCTGTTAGTCCACTGGACTAAAATTACTGACTAATTTCAGGTCGTCGTATGGTTATCATCAATTAAATTTTTGATACGCAAAAATTCTGAGCAAGCTCAAGAAAAATCTGAGTTTTCCAGCATAGGGAAAAAATTGAAGTTTTGGAAAAAATCTTGAAATTCTTTTATTTTTATGTATTTTTTTTAGTTTTCAGAATTGCCGAGATTTTTTAAAATTTCCGAATTTTCGTAATATTCAAAACCCTAGGATAAAATCCACAGTAACACGATACTTCCAGAATTTCTGCAAAAGGCGAATCGAACGTTTGTGATTCTAAACTGGTTGCGGGCATATTTGCTATTTTAATTTCTCGGTTATTTTATTGCAAAATCCAATTCACAGAAAGAAATTCCAACGCTTGTGGATGGGGATCTGATCATGGGAGAGAGTAATGCAATTATGCAGTATCTTTGCGACAAGTATGATACTGAGGGGAGATTGTACCCGAAGGACGCTAAAGCTAGGGCCATTGTTAATCATCGATTGTGTTTTAATCTGGCTATGTACTACAAAAATATCTCAGAATATGCTGTAAGTACAAAAGGAGTCGATTTTGATTTTTTTTGAGTTCGTTGCATTTTTGGAAATTTTTGAAATTAGTAAAATTGCAATATATAGTGTATCATTGGAAATAATATGATCTGTTGTTCCTGTTAGATGGCGCCGATATTTTTTGACTACAAGAGGACCCCACTGGCTCTCAAAAAACTGAAAATGTCCCTCGATGTGTTTGAAACATATTTGAAAAATTCAAAATATGCAGCTGGAGGTGAATACTCAGTACAAAATACCCAAATTTTCGCATGAAAAATTAATGCTTTTTTTTAGGTTAATTATCTCGTTTCGGCGATAGATGGTATATTTATTACCTCTATGTTGAATAGAATATCAAATGCTTTTTCGAATTGAATAAGACTTGCAATCAAAATAAGAAATTCTACCCCATTATTTATGAATGACGCTAAAACTATTATTCACAATTCGCTTTGTCAGTGAAGTTAACCACGACCTATCAATGGGAGCTCCGATAGAACTTCATATGAACAAATGTTGGTATTCGTAGTTTTGAAGATCCTTCCCAACAATAGCGTCGAAAAAATTTCACGCAAAGTTCCCATTTTTCAACACATTTTCGAGAAGATCTTGCTCACAGAAAGGTTCATACTGCCATTGCAGATACCTGAATACGTGATGCCACCGACAGATGGCGTTCGTGTGACCAGTGTGACTCCATTCAAGGTCACCATTCGAGACTATCAACTTCCCCTTGATAACTCGAATTAAGTTGTTCTTTCTCGAAAAAACCGTTTAGAAAAATTACTTTCTGGATTTCCCTCTAATTGAAGGCAATGAATGCAACAAATATAAAAGACTGAGGGTGAAAAAATACAAACACGCCTTGCCCGTTTTGACTCAATCAATCAATAACTCCATCAACTTTCAGATCAACTGACCATTGCTGACTTCGCCCTCAATACCGCAACCATGTGCCTGGAAGCTATTGATTTTTCGTTAGCTCAGTGGCCACATGTAGAAGCCTGGTACAACGATTTCAAAGTGAATCATCCCTACCTCTGGGAGATAGCCTTCGCAGGAATGAAGGAGATCAGTCACTTCGAGAAGAATCCACCCGATTTGTCTCACATGGATCATCCGATTCATCCCACTCGCAAAGTGTCGAAATGAAACTGCCCTCACGTCATTAGGCGCAAGATTTTAAGTTCAACAAAAATCATCCTTCAGTTCCAAAATCATGGATATGTTCATTACAAATATTTTTTTAGTCTGTATGGCATCACCTACTATTTGGAAAAATTTGACCATGTAATCTGATTGGTTAAAGGCGAATAATCTGGGAGATCGAGAACAGAATGAACAGAAATGTATTTATCTTGTCTTTTTCAAGAAATAAATGACCAATTGAGGTAGAAAAAAATATTCGTATATTTTCATTATATGAACGTACAAAACAAACATGTCCGTAATCCTAATAATACAACTTATATGATCTATGTGTGGACTTTTCACTTTAGCTTGAATATTTGTGTTGTACAAAAAGCCTTGTGACCTTATCAAGGCTTGCCTTTGGTTTTCAGGTCATTTTGCAATTACCAACAATTTAATATTTCTTGAAAATCGTCAAATAATATCTAACCATTAACATTTCACTCTTCGCAAAAAACTACAATTAAAATATTTAAATTTCGCCTTTAGAATGGTCGAAAAAGATGTACCGAAAAAATCTGACTCCTAAGAAACGACGCAAAATTTCCGCATTTTTTTCTCCTTCAATTATGGGCAATAAATGTAATATGGACTACTGGAAAAGTGAGTAAGACGGATGAATCTTGGCTAAAAATATCAATAATTAAATTGGTCTTATCTTCGTTGAGGATTGTTTGTTGCCGGTTGGTTCGCTCTTGGCTGAGCTGGTCTTTGAGCCTGGTTTTGTGCGGGCATCTGCAGCTGCTGTACTACCCGTTGCAAGTGAGGTGGTAAAATGACATTTTGCAACACTCCTCCAGTATTTTGGGCGGCCAATCTCAGTTGATTCAGTTGAATTGGTCCAGTGATTGGTCCGGCTATGCGAATTTGCACATAACGATTTGGCAATGGGGGTCGAACTTGAGTTTGCGGAAGAACTCCAGCTTGTACTGGGGGGTTTTGAGGGGCTCTTTGAGCTTGTTGATTTCGTGCCGGCTGACCGCGTCTGACTGCGCCACCTCGCCGCGTGGTCGCGACACTATGAGTCACTATTGCCGGCGCTGTTGCCACCTCCACTGTTGCTTCGAGGTCTAAAACGAAATTGCAACTTCAAGAACTTGGAAAAATATCATTTTTATCCAATTTCTTAAAGACTGTTTCTACGAAAAAAAGTTATAGACTATTTCCTGTAAAAAATGTGCTTACAATACAAGTTGCATTATGACATAGAAATTGCATATTTACCTCGTCTTTCTCTGTGAAGAACGAGCCTCTTTTGCTGCTCGGCCTCATCTAAATTGCTAACGGCATCATCGATGAAATTGTCCACGACCAATGCTCTATTCATAGAAGTTATCACAGTTCGGCATAATGGGCAATTAGCATGTAGTGTTCTCCAAGTACGAATGCAATGAGAGCAGAACGTATGTGTACAATTTAGGGTAGTCGCCATCACGAATAATTCGTCACATATACTGCAGGTCAATTGTTGATTAACTGATGTCATAATTTTGCTATCGAATTCCGCTCCTCTTTTCGAGGTCGAGGGACCACTGTCACCAGTTAAGTCAACAGTTTCTAGGACTGGAAATAATAAAAAAGAGTCGATTCTTGTAATGCCTCTATTTCCATAGATTCAGGAAGTTGATCTGCTGAAATGAGCAGTTGCATGGGAAGAAAATTGCTCCCTGAATAACTCATTTATAATTCACTTCGTGAAATTACAAGCCCAGGAAGGTACTTCTTTCTGTCCATGGGAGTTAAATATGACAACTTGAGATGGTAGAATGTGCATATTCTGAAATTGGGGATACTAATAGTCTCAGTTTCTCTAACAAATTTAGCAAAAAGGTCAGTGGATACGAGAGACTGGTCTCTCCCTTCAGAAAGAAAAATCTCACCTTGACTTTTAAGTCGTCCAGCAGCTTCGGCCTTTTCCTTGAGTGCCTTCTCAGCTTCCTCGAGTTTCTTCTTGAGCCCACCAATCTCATTGTTCATGGTGGCAAGTTGCTGAGCCTTCCAATTATTGGTTTGCTCCTGCCACTTTCTCATTTGCTCCTGCATGTTGTTCTCGAAGATCTGCTTTTCCTGCTTCGTCAAATCGAGCGCTTCCTGCCATTTGCTCCTCTCCTCCACAAGTTTCGCTTCCAACTGCCTCCTCTCATCCGTCATCGAGTCGACCATTGTCTTAAGATGCTCCTGAAGTTGCGACTGATTTTCCTTAGACTCGCTGATCTGCACTTTCGACTCCTTGACAACATATAAGGTGAATGGTGTTGTATCGAATATTGAGTCAAGGAAAACTATGTTTGTATAATGGTAAACTTTTTTTTATGGTAATTAACATGTTATGTATGTTAATGTTGCGAATAAACCGGAAGGTTTGAAAGCTTTTAATTAAAAAAAAAAAGAGATATTTGAATTTTTTTTTTACGTATTCTACGTTTTATTGCATAATTACGCATTATACTTTGATCTGCTCCTCGAGAGCTCGAATCTGATTGTCCTTTTCCTCGGCGTCACCCTCGACAGCCGCCTTCTGTCTATTCAGGTCGTCCAGGCGCGCCATCAGATCCTCAGTCTGCTTCTGCTTCAGTAAGATCTTGTCTTCCATTTCTTTCATTTGAGCGTCCTGCCGCTCCTCCATAACCCGCTGTTGTGCTGAGACCTATACAGGGAGAATAAACCACTGTAGATTTGGATTCTCTCAACGCCGATATAATTCATGGCAGTCATGTATTGCAATTTACAAAAAATATCGAAAACCTTCATCAGTGAACTGCACACATCTCATCAATGGAATAGTTCCTCTATATGCGACTGGACGTGAAAAGGGCCCACTTCGTCGGTATCGTGTTACCCCGTGATCAAATCTATTCTGTTCACTCTCAGAATTTAGAACACGTAATGAACCTCTCGGTTCATGCATAAAATTCAACAATCGTTAATTTTAATTTCTCCACATGCATCGAAATATTTTGACGATATATCGAAAAAAAGACTACAGGGCAAAGTTCTGTATAAGCACAAATTCCAAATGTGAAAAAGTAAAATACTGGAAATGGTTCGAATGGGTCACAGACCTTTTATCACTAAAAATACCTTTTTCAGAAGATCTTCCTCCATTTTTGCCCGCTTCACTTCAGGGCTGTCTTCTTTTTGGCACATCTTCAGAATATAAACGAACTGTTTTGAATTACCAAACTCAACCTGATCATCAAGCTTCAGAGGATAAGTTACATTTTTTATCAACTTTGTGCCATTCAGAAATGTCCCCGACGAACTGGAATCCTTAATTTTCCAATGCTCCGAATGCTTCTCAATGACACAGTGGTAACGCGAAATCGAGACATCCAGGATTTCTGCATTATTGTCAGTACCCCGACCAATCTTGAACTGAAAAATTATGTCAATTAGACTCTTACATTTTTTAAAAAACCTTTTTTTTTATTGAGATCCCATTTTCAGTTTTGAGCTGTAATTGAGTATTGGGGCAACAGCTTTTTGAAAATTGCCTCTATCTCCTAACTGAGTCGATTTAGAGACAGATGCTATATAACTTTTTTGTCGGAAATGGAATTCTCTACAAAAAGTGTCTTATACAATTTTTTTCTAAAATGATTCGTTGATGAGATAATTCGGTTTTTCATGGCGCTTTTTTTTTAATTTGCACATTGCCCAAAAAAATCGTAACAGAATAATTGGATAGAAAAAATGACTAAATGGAGAAATGAATAAACAAACAATTTAAGAATTTTAATAAGTAAATAAATGGGTAAGATAAGGAATTAATGTTAATTAATCAATGCCAATATGTCGATGCATATTTTTCAGTTTAGACAATTCATTGACGGTTTATTATGGAATACGTAAAACGCTCACGATGTCATTGTTCAACTCAATATCACGCCCGTGATGTTTGTCTTTATGGGACTTAACCAAAACTGGAACACTTGCAGGTTCATTTTCACGTTTGCCAGGGGATTCTTCAGACTCCACGGGACTTTCCATAATTGCAAATTAATGGAGTTATCAATGTGTTCATTAAGCCAGTCGTTCAGGGTTGTAAAAATATTTGAAGCAAAGTAAAACTGATGAGAGGGGCTTTTTAAAGGTGAACAGAGCTGGATTGTTTATACGCCGGCACCACACCACACTAAACACATAAACACACTTTACTCGGCTTAACCTATATTGAACTGCTCGATTCAAATTTGCCGCCATTTTTCAAATTTTTCAAACTCGTCGCAACGGTCAAATTGGCGGAAGTTATTTGATAATTTGGAAGGTGTTTTTGCTTTAATAATATGACTAAAAATCAATGTTTCTTAATTTTTAAAATAGTAAGAAAATGATTTATGACACTGGGGAAGTCTCTCACGTTTTTGAAACTGGAAAACATGAAAGGTCTATAACAACGCATTAGCCAAATTCATTGTCGTAAAAAATGAACTCGACAATGTTGTGAAATGCGGGAATTTCAATTAAAATTTTTTTTCTATTGTAATTTGTGGAGAGGAAATGATAATAAAAGCGGAATGGAAGGAAATGAGGGGAGAAAAAATATGGATAAATGAGAAAATAGAAAAGGGAACATGTACAAGAGTCAAATAAAGTGCACGAATGTGTACAATAAATAGAATAACTCATATTAAAAAACTTATCACATTACTATAATCAAATTTATTTTATATGGATATACATATACCCCGACACTAGAAATTATTGGAGGTAATAAAAATTGAATGAAACGATTTTTTCCGTTCGACATGTATTTTCACAAAATATCTCTCTCGACATGCCAAAATCACAATTACAATGTTTCATACACTTGTGAATTTTCATCTCCATTCCCCTTCAAATGCTCAATACTCGACATTGAACAAATAAATTATATAGAATTTCAACTCTAACCTGCACGTTGAAAGCATAATGTTTATCAATAAATTCCAACATAAACCAAAGGATCATTCAGATATATCAGTACGGCAATTATTCTTCTACGATTGGCTGTAGAAAGTCAGCATAAAAAAAGATTTTTAAATTTCCAAGAAACCGAGGAAAAAAAACAATGAAAACGGTTCAGCACCGAAATGGTAAAACCATTTGACAGTAATGATATTTTATCCCTACCTGAATACGTAAATATTTAGATACAATCGGTGTTACAATGAAATATCAAGAGACACTTTTGATAAAAAAATTTATAACTTGCACAACAAAATTTCTCCCCTAAATCTAGCTTGCAAGATACCCAGAGCGAGAATTAGCAGTGAAGTGGTAAATTAGGATAAGTACCCTGATCTTCAATTTACATTTTTCATAAAAATTCCTTAAACGAGAAGACTTTTGGTCCAGCTCCCTTAAAAAAAATAGGTCCTCATAACCAACTCACTATCCCATCAATTTCGAGATTTGGATAAAAACCGGTGAAAAGCACAAAAGCACTCATCCCAATTCACCATGTCAGTACAGAAATATTGAATTCAGTATTTTTCCTCATCACTAAATTTACACAATACCCATCAAAATTAGGTGGCAAATTTGGAGGATTTATTGGCTAATTTTTCCAGAAGTTTAGAACTCCATTATCACATTTTCGGTTTTCAAGCGTACCTAACATGAATTTAGGTAATTAGAGTTCCTCCAATAAGTCAGGAATTTTAATAAAGTACCTAGAAATTTCTTGAACCAGAGACCGTTTGGGTAGACATCAACAACCCCGGCAAAGAAGAGAGTCTTGAACCCCCGTCTATAAACCAAAAATATTGAACTCAACATTTGTATACACCACTGCTTCCCCACAAAATCCTCTCACCACCCTGTCCCTTACTCTATTTCACTAATTAGCTGGAGATATAACGATATGAATTTTCAGCATGTCTTTGTTAACTCCCACAAGAAACGGCGATACATTCGCATCATTCTGTACAACTCCTTGCTGTGGATTAAGCTCCTCGAACGGCAGTAAATCATCCAAATTGAGAACTCTGTCTTTCTTATTAAACCGATGTATAACTTCTGTAACCCTAGCAATATGCTCAACTCCATCCTGCAATCCGTAGATAAGCACCCCAATTTTGACCCTCATATCAGCATGTCGATCAACCGGTGGCTCCTTGCAGGTGAGTGACAATCTGACCGATCTGATGACATGCTCAGGCATTTCCACAGTGCCCTGCCACACGATAAGAAAGAACTTCTTGAACCACACACCCTTTGGATAGATATCAACAACCCACTCGCAGGCGCGATCCCCCGCATGTTCAGCCAAAAAGGAGTGGCTCGAGAACACCAATGTTCTCGTATGATAAGACGGTAAACTGTGAAAGTTCTCTATCGTCAAGAGTGAGCTGCATGTATCAACCTGGTACAGTCTTGGTTCAAATAGCAGCGCTCCATCGTCCTCAGTTCTTATAACCTCCCTGACCCGCTCATGATGACCCGAATGAAATGCCATTCCAATGGCCATTCTCTCAACGAAAAACTCCTTATATTTTTTCGTCAAAGGTGCAAGAAGTAGCTCGGCCAATTGTCTTGGTGACATCATAGGAAATCTCACGGGTGTCATGACAGCTACGACCAACTGTTTCAAGGTCGATTCGAATTCTGTGGGCGCTAATTGAGATCTCAGACGATTTGCCTGATGATCTAGCCAGCTCTCTAGGCATTTGTACAACGTCATTTCGTCCTTTATCACGAGACTGCTTTGATGGAGAAGCGTTACTAGGACATCCAGCTCAAAATTGCCAAAATCAGCGGTTCGCGCTACGAGCTCAATGTTCCATTTGATGAAATTTTGACAGGTCGTTGTGATCTCTTGATGGCCACAGTTAGATGTGTACTCCAGCCAGGAAACTAGAGTACCGTGGATTGCTGCTACAGCTATGTGATTCTGCATGTACTCGAGACATAGAGCTATGAGATCGCGAACGTTGTATTTGTCGGCAAGCGCTAGAATCGGTAGAACTACCTCGTAACTTATGCGAATTTGACCGGTGTAGAAGTAGCGGAGGAGTTCACTGAAGAGTGGGACACATTGTGGTGTCTCCTGCAAGGTGACCCGAGATTCTTGGGACTCTGACCATTGCGGACTCATTAGCATCACCTAGGGAGGAAAATTTATCTTTAGCTAACGAAATATGTGGTGAAAAAAGTGAATTTTTTAAAGCAACAAATGTGTCGGTGATGGATAGGCCACTTCCATCATGATTTCCACTTTTTGTTATGAAGCATGAGAATGTATCTCACATATAATTCTGTCTCAAATTTGTCAAAAAAATAGTGAAGACATTATGAGGCAGTTTTCCGAGCCTGGAAACCACATGTTGTTTTTTTCCAGAATTAATTGAAACTATGGGGAAATGGGCTGAATTGACGGGAATTGACGGGGAATCCCCCACATATGAAAGTTATCCACAAGTCTTACTCACTTGAAATACATCACTAGACGCGCAGAGAATCAATCGATGCGCTGGATACTCAACTCCATCCACAACCAAGCAAATGTCATTCATAAGCCGTTCCGCATAGAGCGTTGCTATTTTTAGTAATATTGTCTGCGAATTATCCACCTGCACATATGAAATCAGTATCAATATGTTCAATAATTTACTTGAAATTCCGATCAATAAATTCATTTAAGTGAATTGAGTAACGACCCATGTGTAAGATCAATATCGATCATTTTATGGAGCCACTTTAAAATTTCTAAATCGTTTCCTAGTTTTTTATTGCGGTGGTAATTACCAAATTACTTAATTACCTCAATGGCCTCTGGTGTCACTGGTAACTCACTGGTGCTGGAAGTACTCTCCTGAGAATTCCCTGATTTATTCTTATCCATATTGCTTGATAAATTTGTCATCCATCTAAGTGTACTACGTAACATTTGAACATGTTTTCTTGACGTCTTTCGACCGTCCACGTGCCCGTGTGCAAATTAATGCACTGGGCACCTAATGAGCGATGAAAGTTCTTGGGTAATTCTGCATTTTTACCTGAAACTGATTTTGGTAAACGTTAAATGTGTTCTCCATTCAGATTACATAAGGATTTATTCAAGTTATCTACTGCGAGGAATGGGTTTATGGAAAAATAGTATGGGAAAATTGTATTGAAAAATAGTATGGAACATTTTTTGTAGCAAATTTACTGCTCAAAGAGTTGAGTTTACTGTGATTTTTCAATTTTGCAATATTGAGATTGGACAATATAAGTGTAATGATTTTACATTAAGTTGTAACTAAATTTAATAAACGAAGTACCACAATAATCTTAGCGTGTGATGATTTAATGAAACCGCGAATTAATCACAAAGTTGTTGTAAAATTGATTGTCACGTCAGTTCTAAAACAACAAGTTTTCCATTACGTAAAAAAAAGTGGATTTTTGTTTACATCGGTGGAAACTAATTTACGACCCACGAAAGATCAACATTATCGATTTCTGTAATCCTCAATAAAATTTATCCTGCAATAAATGCAATTTTTTTGCGTCTTGGGGTTTTATACTCGGATAGGGTTATGCACTCAACTCACTTAAAGTGTGTCGCAAATTTGCCTTGATAGTTTTCACATGTCCGTTGACCTTTTGGGCACTCAGTAACACTCGGACAATGTCGATTATTATCCTTGGGACTTTTATTTTACATATATTTTGAAAAAGGAATAGGAGGGTATCAGGAGGGTACAAAAGTTTTGACAAGGGGCGACAGCAGAACAGCTGATTCGATAAATTAGTTTGGGCGGGAATCCGCAGATGGCGCCACGTGTTTTTGAATTCAAAGAGATTAGCATTTGATATGTGAACGGAGTGTCAAAATTGGAAAAGTTAGATTTTTTGTGAGGTTAACACTGGGACCTTATGGGGAGGCAGACTTTTGATAAAACTATATTTAGCATCTCAAATTTGTTGATCCGTTTTGGGTGCGCCGTCTGTTAACGCAATACATTTTGAAACAGAGGATGCAAAATTATTCCCGTTTTGGAGCGCCTAGTGTTTTTCATGGTGACAGTTTTGTTGTTCCCGCCTTTTTTTCCATTGCCATCTAAATGGTAAAAAGAGATGGGGGAATCCTATGAAAAACTTTGACAGACGCAAGTAATTGTACAAAAAAATTGAATATTAAACAATATGCGGAACACACAAAAAAAAAATTACGTTTCCCTAAAAACGGCGGAATTTGCATCAAGATCGAGATCACTATGCTAACAACTTTATGAACTTCATCACAATCCCGACTCAATGATTCATTAGCGTCATGTATTCATCTGCCCATTATGTGAAATCGCTATATCACATTCCATAATTATTCATCGAAGAGGTGAGTTGACAAAACACTCGAGATGCAATGAAATCTCAAAGTACGATCCTTCAATCATACGTAGACAATTACTGGAACAAAAATGAATTTGTAATTCAAAGTAACATCACGCTTTAGAGCGCGATAGGTCATGTACAATTTATTATCATACAAAGTATTCTAAACGAGTACTAAAATTTACAATCGTTGGAGCAGAATGACGTATAAGATGCATGAAGCTCACACGTATATATAGTACGGCTGATACGGTCCATTCAGTTGTAACTGATGTTGCCGGTGGAGGATTGGAAAGGTTCGAGTTTTTAGGAATTTATAGTACTTTTTGGTGACTTCCGGTAATTCGTTTATGAGAAATAATTGAATGCAGATCTGCCCCCCCCCCCACACACACAGAGGCACACATCATCCTTTTGTATTTTTCAGGTTCGCACAGTAGTAAAATGTCTAATGAATCGAAGATCCCTACGCCCGATGAAAATAATATTAATAAAGTAGCCTTAGAGGAGGAAGAGCCCAAGGAGGAATACAGGGTGACAATAGCATGGCGCAGCGTAATAGTAATGAGCCTCATTCACATTGGAGCTCTTGTTGGGCTTTACAGAGCATACACATCGGCCAAAGTTCTCACACTACTGCTAGGTACTTATGAAAAATTTCAGTAAACGAAAAAAACATATTAATTGAGGTATTAACGTGTTCAATAATTTTGGTTCCTTTCAGCCCTACTATTTTACGTATTCAGTCTTCTAGGAATCACTATTGGCGCTCATCGGTTATGGGCCCATCGCTGTTACAAAGCTAGATTACCTCTTCGAGTCGTAATCATGCTCTTCAATTGCATGGCATACCAAAATTCGATCTACGAATGGTCGCGGGATCATCGGGTACACCATAAGTATAGCGAGACAAATGCTGATCCTCATAACGCCAAAAGGGGCTTTTTCTTTGCGCACATGGGATGGCTTATGTGCAAAAAGCATCCTGATGTCATAGAAAAGGGTAGGACAATTGATATGAGTGACCTCATGGATGATCCTGTTGTGGCGTTTCAACATAGGTGAGTTGGCATTCCGCGGTACCAAGTTCTTGGATGTGTTGCAGCGGATTCTCTCCCTTCTGGTTTTATCTTTGATTTCTATCAGACCAGAATAAAAGATTTTGTTTATCAGGCTGCTTATTCATGGCTTCATTGCTGCAACAGCGAAAGGTCAATTGAATTTCGAAGGAAAAAAAATGATTTTTTTGTTTTTCAGGCATTACTTCATACTCATGCCTCTGATCAGCTTCATCTTGCCAGCACTCATAGCTCCCTATTTATGGGGTGAAACGTACCTTAATTCATACTTGATAGTCTGTTTATTGCGATGGGTGTCGACCTCTCACATGACGTGGCTCGTTAATTCCGCTGCACATCTCTATGGCTCACATCCGTACGATAGGTAAGACCTATTTCCCTGCTTTACAACATGTATTGGGTCCAGAATCAAGAGCAATCTTGACTATGACACCGAATGTTAATACTGGCACCGTCAGCTCAGCCATCACTGAAACGGAGCGGGAGGGGCTCAGCGGCCACCCATCCAAATACTTTCTAGCCAAAACGCTGCTCAATTTGGTTTCAGCCATATTTTTTGTTACATAAGGCAAAGAATCGTTCAATAGGATTTCGCTGGGGTGGCCTGCTGATGGTGTTGCAAAATCCCGGTTTATTTAAATTCAAGATTCTGTGAATATTAAAATGAGGTGTCAATTCTGGGGCTCGTCTCCACCAAGTTAATATCCTTTTCAAATTTACCTGTTTTTTTCCGCAGGTTTATCAATCCAGGCGAAAACAGACTAGTAACAATTGTGGTATTCGGTGAAGCCTGGCATAATTATCACCACACTTTTCCCTGGGACTACAAGGCAGCGGAGTTCGGCAGCTATTGGGGAAATTTTGGCGCTAAACTAATTGAGTTCTTTGAAAAAATGGGGTGGGCCTACAATCTTAGATCTGTCTCGAAAGATATAGTTGAGAGGAGGGTGCAGAGAACTGGTGATGGAAGTCATGATGTTTGGGGCAAAGAGGGCAAGAAGATGCTCTCTGGAGAAGAAGCAGCTGCCCTAATTGACTATAGTGATTCTAAGAAGCAATGGTAGTAACTTCAACCTAGACATTCGCTATGGTTTTTCCGTGACAGAGTGCCTGATAATTTGAGAGCCAAATAATTTAAATCAAGGTAGATTCGTCCTTGAATATCATATATAGATATATACTTATACTCATTTATTATCGACGTTAAATGACTATAATTTTTTCCTAGATTTGCAATGTCTTGTTTTTCAGTTTGCTTCAGAAGATAAAATAAGGGAAATGGATTGATCCCATGGCAAATCTGATTGGATCTAAATTGCATCAAACACTCCCCAATCTTCAATCATGTGATAAATATTTCATTGGCCATATTTCAATGGCCATTTGTAAGATTCTCTGTTTTCTTGCAATAAATACCGTTAAAAGTAAAAGTAGTATTTCATTAAAAAATATTAAACAAATAGTGGAAAAATTCTAAGCAAATTTAATTTTGTTCGTTCAAATGCACATCTAATGTTCAGTACTTTTCGATCTAACATTCATATATATAACACAATTGTGGGTAGGGGCATTGCGCAAGACGCACGATCGTTTTCAAGTGACCTCCACGAACTTTGCAGCGGGAAATGAGTAGGTATAGAAGAAAATCGTGACAAAGTAAAATCTTTGGCATAGAAAATGATGGTGAAGTTTCATGACTTCCCCTCGTACTTCCGATAATTTAAAAGGTATGGCAGCTCATGCACGGAGAAATGAAAGCAATGAAAATTACCAGAATAGTTAGGTGATTGACTAGAAAATTAGGAAGTTTGTTGTCTGCCCATTGGTCACACTCACAATTTCACTTGAATTTGATTTCATTCGGGAATTTCGTTTCTGGAGGTAACAGGAAACCTGCATGTTGTTAACTAATTTTTTTTAAGCATATAGTCTGTAATGAGAACGACGGTGTTGAAACGGACTGTCTTTCCAACCAGCCGAGAAGAGCAGTGGCGTCGCGGAAGTGCCTCGGCCCGCGACTGCCAATCACAGGCCGTTTTTAACATGACTCGAGTGGTAGTATCCAATAGATAGTGCAGAAACGCCAGCGTGACGCCGCGAACGACAACTCCGCGGTTGAAAATTGACGAGTTTTCTATTATTGATTTAAAAATGTTGAGGAATGACCGCCATGAATTTCAAGTGAAGTAGTTGATAGATTGTAATGAATCTGTTTTAGCCAATGTTCGTCGAAGTATTTTCTCCGTGTAAAACGGCGGTCAAACAATTTTATGCTTGTTAAAAACTCAGAACTTTCGAGGAAATCCTGTCTTGGAATTTCGATTTGGTTCACGGTTATAATATTTACCCGTGAATAATCAAAAGCATTGATAATTATGTTTATAATGCAATTTCGGATTTTCAATTGGTAAATCCATGGAGTGTGAAACAGGGAAACGTTGTATTACACTTTCGACTATCGACTTGATTTATTCATAACTATTCATGAAAGCCCAAAGGAAATCTGAAATTCAACGTTTGAATATGACTTTAATGAGTGGAATGATTGTAACATTGTAACACAGGTCATTGCAGAAGTATTGCCTCGTACACGTGGAGTTTTTTAAATAACGACGTGTCTGCTCATCGTATTAAAACACTAGAGGTCATGCAGGGCTCACAAAGTAGTCCATTTCAGAGGCTACCAAGTCATTTTCAATTTGGTTGTTCAGCAAGTGACAGCCGCAATACCATTTAAAGATTGAGCGAGTACTAACAACTAGACATATTCAGGAACTCCATAAGGTAAAGACTCTATGGGAGCGGTATAGTAGATTTTAAAAATTGTACTGGGACGAAATAATTATTTTTTTTTTTCATTTTTTTCTGCACAATTTATTATGAAGTAATTCCTTTTCTCGCGATTGTTCATTTTCTGGCGCCCTTATGTACCTGAAAAACCTAGATCTCATCTGACATAAACATGCAGTTATAAAAATATACACCGTGAAAATATACAGCTCCAAAAGTTATACAGGGGCAAAAGGACTATTAGATAAAAGATTATTGGATAGGAACATTGGACCAAATTGTTGGGAGCAGAAAGTACCAGACCCTCTCGAACTTCTGTGGAAACTTTCATGCTAATTGCCAATGGTTACGAGAAGTCTCAGCCCAATCTTCTCAACGAAAATCAAACCATTCCACCTGCTATTTTCTAACAATCTCCGTGTTATATATTTCAGTTACACGTTTTTTGTGACAACATAATGCCGCCCTTACTTCATGAAAATGATATTAAACCAAAATCAGTGGAGATACCAGCGAAACCACAGTATCGGCTGCAAATTGTATGGTTCAACGTACTATTTTTGGTTATCATGCACATACTAGCAGCCAATGGATTCTATCGCTGCTTCACCACTACCAAAATTCTCACGATACTTTACAGTGCGTAAAATTTTACTCATAATTTTTATTATTTATTGTCATGCATTTGCCAATTCATTCAATAATTCTCACTTTTGATTTTTTAAGGGAAAAAACATACAAACCCGCGAATCTAGTCACTTATCAAGATTTGATATTTTTATGGTTGGCAGTTTGTCCGTATGATACGATTGTTAGGAAAATAAACGGTAAATATCTTCATAAATTCATTCCATTTATCCTTTTTCAGGTTTCTCTCTTTCAGTTGTAGCTGGTATGTCCATCACAGCTGGGGCACATAGGCTATGGGCCCATCGGACTTACACTGCCAATTTACCGCTTCGACTACTTTTCGTGACATTTAACACCATGGCATTCCAAAACTCAATTTACGTGTGGTCAAGAGATCATCGACTCCACCATAAGTACAGCGAGACAAATGCTGATCCTCATAATGCATTACGCGGCTTCTTCTTTGCACACTGCGGCTGGCTTATGTGTAAAAAACATCCCGATGTGTCGGAGAAAGGAAAGACCATTGATATGAGTGATCTTATGAATGATCCTCTTCTTAAATTCCAAAATGAGTAAGTTAAGGCCAAGCAGAGTGTGAGAAAAAAACATTATTAGAGTCATAGAAACATTTTTCTGCATTTTGTACATAGACGGCATTTTACGCACACACCGTGTCTCGCATATGAATTATGAAGGGAAATAATTTTATTATGATGATATGTTAAAATTACAATTGTAAACAACAGAAAATAATGGGGCACCAATGAGTGCAATTTCGAAAAATTGACATTTTTGTTGCGGTAAAGTGTAAATATTATATAAAGCTTGAGCTTTAAAAAAACCTGATGGTGAATCCAAAAATTTTTAGTACTTTGAAGAAATTGATTTTTTAAAACTTGTTTTGGTTTTTTTCAGAATTTCCAATATTTGATTTAATTTTACAAAAATTTTTAGAACTTTTACCAGTTGGAAAATCATCCCATATTTAAAGGGGGATTTTTCTTTTCGTTCTGATATATAAATACGTCTTTTCATTTTGCAGCTATTACGCAATACTCATGCCATTGTGTTGCTTTTTCTTGCCAGGCCTCGTACCTGTGTATTTTTGGGGTGAAACCGTTGTAAATTCATATCTGTGCAGTGTTTTTCTCCGATGGGTGGTATTTTCACACTCGACGTGGCTCGTTAATTCTGCTGCACATCTCTACGGCACACACCCATATGACAAGTAAAGAATTGCTTTCGTTAATTATTATAGACATGGTTTTACTCCCGAAAATTTGAGGTGACATGTCATCATTGGACAATTCAACATTCGTACTAGACACTACAAAACTCTAAATAGAAGCAAAGAAATAAATCAATAACGAATGGGTCGAAAGCATTAACTTTGTTTTGGCCCAATGGTAAACCGAGTAATTGATATATTGACTGCATGAACATATTTCGTCGATAGGTTTATCAATCCAGCCGAAAATTCAGTGGTGGCGATGGCGACATTTGGGGAAGGCTGGCACAACTATCACCACACCTTTCCTTGGGACTACAAAGCAGCTGAACTCGGCAACAACCGGACCAACGCGACCAGAGCGATGATTGACTTTTTTGCAAGAATCGGCTGGGCCACCAATCTTAAATATGTGGAAACAGACGTGCTCTATAAGAGGATCAAGAGAACCGGTGATGGAAGTCATGAAATCTGGGGTTGGAATGACGATGATATGACTCTGGAAGACCGACAATGTGCAACCATTGATTATGCGGAAATGCCCTATTGATGCCCTAGAAATGAAATAGGTTGAAGGAAAAGTATATAGAATTCGGACAACTACCGAACCTGGGTCCTTTTACCTTCTATTGAGCAGGCATCTGGTCGAAGTACTGATTTGGTCCACTAACTTGTTGGCATCATTCGATTTGTTCATCCCTATTCGAAAGGCTGATGTACTTCTGTAGACTTGGATTCAGCAGGATTTTCATATTTATTCTATGTGTACCTATCTGCGTCTTACCTTCCATTATCTTGTGCTTTTGGGACGAATAACAAGTATAGATTCCTACGTTATACAGAACCTTATCTGGGATATATTTTTGTATTTAAGGGCTAATATGTGTTCAGAATGACAGCACACGCCAATAAATTATTTAAATTGAAATAATTGTACTCTCATAATCTTTCAATTGAAATTGATGAAAAGAATTGATGAAATTGAAGAACATTATGGTGTCGGCAATACCGCGACAGCTTAATGGTACAGTCAACTCCCCCACCAATGCACGTCCCACAAGTTGATGGATCCCTATAGTCAGTATCGTCATGACCCTACCACTCACTATCTCCTCAAGCGCCGCCTCCCCACCACTGTGCAAATGGTCCCACGTTAATTTGAATGCTACCTCACTGCGCTTGCTAGTATCCGGGAGTGGGAGAAGTAGGGGAGGGTCACTTGTGGGACAGGACGGTGGAGCGTCCGGTCCCGCGCAGTGCACTAGTGGGAGAGTCGACTGTACAGGAAAAAAGAATGGAAATGATCTATAGAACCATTCCTACTATTTATACGTAGAGTTGCCGTTTTTGCCGTCGCAAGAGTGGCGCTGACGTCTCGACGTTATCTATTGGCTGCGTCCGCTGGAGATATGTTGTAGACGGCATGTCTTTGGGTGCCGCCGACAGAGGCATCTCACGTTACAGCGGTTTTCAGGTGGCTTGAAAAATAGTTGTTGTAAATATTGTATGGAGCACAGTGAAGACACAGTAAAGCTTTAAATTTGTTAACCATTTAGTTCAATGGAGAAATCGACTTCATATTTTGGATGACGTGAAGTTTCGATTACGAATACATTGCCGCGCTAATGAAATAGCACTCAAGCTACCGTCATACGAGTATGAGGCGACTTTCAGATAGTTTCTGATTGGTGCAAAAAGTTAACGATATTGCAAACTGATGAAGAATCGTCTAAATGACAAGCGCTCATTGCAATAGTGATAAATATACTCGTAACTTAACGACGAAATTGTGTTTTCTTGAATGGCTGAGATGCTCAGGAGAAGTATCGTGAAGGATAAAAATCTTGATAATGATCTATTAAATTTCCTGGGACTTGACGTGAAAAAAGATCGTAAAGCCTCTCTAGTTTTTTCCAAAATTCACTTTTTTTCTCATAATTATTCATAATTTGAAACTCAACTTCGTGTTAGATATATGAGAATGCTCGGAAGTCGCGTAATTATTTGATCTTTTTAGAACGGGTCATAGCCCAGTAGCATTTTTTTTTTTTGACGACGAATCCAAAAAAGTGCTGGCATTTTTATTATACTGAATGGTTAGCAATAGAGAACCCACGCATGATGAAATCGCGGATTCGAAAAATTGAAAGATTGCCGATTTCCGTCATTTGGAAAATTTCAGAAAATTGAGACACTTCCTGACAGAGTTGAGAATTTTGGTTCATGAGGAGTTCAATGAGTTAATAAGGTTTAGAGGAACATCCAAGGCAATTGACTCACTATGCAATAAATTTTTAATTCACTCTCTGAGATTTTTCTTCCACTTATTCGCTAACGGAATTGAATCGAGCGCACAATTTGAGCGTTATGCATTACAAGATTTATAGTAGATCGCTGTTCATCACATGGAAATATTGACTACTTCTTGATAATGCATTATTATGCAGTATTCATTACTTATTCTATATTGAGGTAATTGCTTATTGTTGTTTTCTCGTAATTCTTGACAATTACAAATTGGTATATTTAGTCTTACAATAACTGAATATCTAATACAAAAATAAATTTTGTGGAGCTGTAAGAGACAATTCTATAAATGACAACAAGCCTGAGCTTTTCCTACAACTAGAGAATTATATATGTTTCACTTCAATATATGTACAATTTCAAGATAGCTACCAAATTTGAATGATAGACCGTGGGGTTAAAAATGGCGGGAAATCTAATTACTCGGTTGATTTGCTTCGATGTCTCATTTTCCCACATGCTCCTGTTATCAGCCCGATATCACCACTAACAAACATCGTTCTCGATCTTTCATTGACATTTTGCAAGGGTGTACCAGGCATGAATCTGGAATTTCAGGACAGCCCAGGTATACGGCCAATGTAGTCTATTGCTTCCCCCAATCATCTTTGACGCGAAGACGAATTCCTGAATTATCACCATCGCCTATTAGGTATTTCATGACAATGTCATGTACGTCATACCCATTAGAGAAATTGGATTTTTTTTCTTCACAAATTTATGTGATCATTGACATATCAGATTAACCAAGCAGGCTCTAATTATTGACTATTATTGCTAGCCACCGACATCCGTAGTATGTTCTCAACGGATTCTACCATCAGTCATTCTTGGTCGTGAGTTCATAATGGGGAGACCCGGGTCCGAATCCAGAAAAAATATTCTGCTCCGAATTCCATTCAATTGATTTCAAATTGATGCTGGATAGCGGTAGGCGGCGGCATTATACGAATTGGAAAGTAAAAAAGTTGCCGTGATCTAGTAGCTTAGGTAGCCGAGCGCCCCGCGAACTCTAGAATTTCCAGTCCCAAGGAATGCAGAGTACACCGTCTGTCATCACTGAGTAATAGTGAGTTACCCAGAGCATAACACCATCGAGCATTGGCATCAGTGCGTCCTTATTTTTTAGCAATTTTTCGCAACACTGGATCATGAGATCTGGAGTTATACTGTCGTCTTTATTCAAACCGACTAAACATAATTCCTTGATCGTCTGCTTGTGAAGCTCTCTCTCCACGTATTTTATTCTGAAAAAAAAACCGACATCAGTGATGACTACAGATGCTGTATTAGTTAAGATGAGCGTCATTTTTACTTGTTATAATGCTTCAGCCTCTTCGTAGCCCCTTCCAAGTTCTCAGTGATGAAGGTGACGAGTAAAAATCCTGGGCATGAAGAGGGCACAATAAATTGACCTGTAGGGGATAGCATCAGTGGTCCAGCCTCTCTGAAATGTTAACGTTAATTAGAACTCGCCATAGAGCTATTCGTCGCTTCAGTCATTGATTGTCAGATAAATATAACAGGTACTCACGCTTCGATTACTAATTCGTAAGAAGCAAGTGTCGTTGGCCACGTTTTGGGATATGCAGATCTTCCACGATAATCAGACAATGTAGTAGTTAATTGCCGCAGCTGGTGCTCGTACTGTCCCACCATCACCTTTGGCATGAACTTCCTGCACATATAGAGCACCCTGATCCTTATGATTATTCAATGACTCGCATACTACTGTGTGTCATTGATGGAGTGAAATAGGGAAATGAGTGCACGAAAAATGGAACAGGTATATGGTTTATTAGGCTTAATGAAAGTGGACTTACACCGTATATTCCGAAATATTATATGCACAACGCTTAGTGACCTAAAATATATGTACATACTCTAGTGACGGGACACTCGACTGGTGGTAACAGTCGAGTGGTAACCGGGTGAGTGACAAATGGGTAGCCATGTCTATACTAGCCAATAGGAACCCCTAGAAGATATTTCCGTCGAATTTGGGTCGAAAAAGTCAAATTAATTTTTTTTCGATTTTGGCCAAATTTAACATTGGGACCTTATGGGGAGGCAAACTTAAATTTTTTAAAATTGAATTTTTGGCCCCGTGTGCGCTGATACTATCCAATAGGGACCCCTAGAAGATATTTCCGTCGAATTTGGGTCGAAAAAGTTAAATTAATTTTTTTCGATTTTGGCCAAATTTAACATTGGGACCTTATGGGGAGGCAAACTTAAATTTTTTCAAATTGAATTTTTGGCCCCGTGTGCGCTGATACTATCCAATAGGGACCCCTAGAAGATATTTCCGTCGAATTTGGGTCGAAAAAGTCAAATTAATTTTTTTCGATTTTGGCCAAATTTAACATTGGGACCTTATGGGGAGGCAAACTTAAATTTTTTAAAATTGAATTTTTGGCCCCGTGTGCGCTGATACTATCCAATAGGGACCCCTAGAAGATATTTCCGTCGAATTTAGGTCGAAAAAGTGAAATTAATTTTTTTCGATTTTGGCCAAATTTAACATTGGGACCTTATGGGGAGGCAAACTTGAATTTTTTAAAATTGAATTTTTGGACCCGTGTGCGCTGATACTATCCAATAGGGACCCCTAGAAGATATTTCCGTCGAATTTGGGTCGAAAAAGTCAAATTAATTTTTTTCGATTTTGGCCAAATTTAACATTGGGACCTTATGGGGAGGCAAACTTAAATTTTTTAAAATTGAATTTTTGGCCCCGTGTGCGCTGATACTATCCAATAGGGACCCCTAGAAGATATTTCCGTCGAATTTAGGTCGAAAAAGTGAAATTAATTTTTTTCGATTTTGGCCAAATTTAACATTGGGACCTTATGGGGAGGCAAACTTGAATTTTTTAAAATTGAATTTTTGGACCCGTGTGCGCTGATACTATCCAATAGGGACCCCTAGAAGATATTTCCGTCGAATTTGGGTCGAAAAAGTCAAATTAATTTTTTTCGATTTTGGCCAAATTTAACATTGGGACCTTATGGGGAGGCAAACTTAAATTTTTTAAAATTGAATTTTTGGCCCCGTGTGCGCTGATACTATCCAATAGGGACCCCTAGAAGATATTTCCGTCGAATTTGGGTCGAAAAAGTCAAATTAATTTTTTTCGATTTTGGCCAAATTTAACATTGGGACCTTATGGGGAGGCAAACTTAAATTTTTTAAAATTGAATTTTTGGCCCCGTGTGCGCTGATACTATCCAATAGGGACCCCTAGAAGATATTTCCGTCGAATTTAGGTCGAAAAAGTGAAATTAATTTTTTTCGATTTTGGCCAAATTTAACATTGGGACCTTATGGGGAGGCAAACTTGAATTTTTTAAAATTGAATTTTTGGACCCGTGTGCGTTGATACTATACAATAGGAACCCCTAGAAGATATTTCCGTCGAATTTGGGTCGAAAAAGTCAAATTAATTTTTTTCGATTTTGGCCAAATTTAACATTGGGACCTTATGGGGAGGCAAACTTAAATTTTTTAAAATTGAATTTTCGGCCCCGTGTGCGCGGATACTATCCAATAGGAACCCCTAGAAGATATTTCCGCCGGATTTGGGTCGAAAAAGTCAATTTAATTTTTTTCGATTTTGGCCAAATTTAACATTGGGACCTTATGGGGAGGCAAACTTAAATTTTTTAAAATTGAATTTTTGGCCCCGTGTGCACTGATACTATCCAATAGGGACCCCTAGAAGATATTTCCGTCCAATTTAGGTCGAAAAAGTGAAATTAATTTTTTTCGATTTTGGCCAAATTTAACATTGGGACCTTATGGGGAGGCAAACTTGAATTTTTTAAAATTGAATTTTTGGTCCCCTGTGCCTTAATACTATCCGATAGGAACCCCTAGAAGATATTTCCGGCGATTTTGGGTCGAAAAATTGAATTGAATTTTTTTCGATTTTGGCCAAATTTAACATTGGGACCTTATGGGGAGGCAAACTTAATTTTTTTAAAATTGAATTTTTGGCCCCGTGTGCATTGATACTATCCAATAGGAACCCCTAGAAGATATTTCCGTCGAATTTGGGTCGAAAAAGTCAAATTAATTTTTTTCGATTTTGGCCAAATTTAACATTGGGACCTTATGGGGAGGCAAACTTAAATTTTTTAAAATTGAATTTTTGGCCCCGTGTGCGCTGATACTATCCAATAGGGACCCCTAGAAGATATTTCCGTCGAATTTAGGTCGAAAAAGTGAAATTAATTTTTTTCGATTTTGGCCAAATTTAACATTGGGACCTTATGGGGAGGCAAACTTGAATTTTTTAAAATTGAATTTTTGGACCCGTGTGCGCTGATACTATCCAATAGGGACCCCTAGAAGATATTTCCGTCGAATTTGGGTCGAAAAAGTCAAATTAATTTTTTTCGATTTTGGCCAAATTTAACATTGGGACCTTATGGAGAGGCAAACTTAATCTTTTTAAAATTGAATTTTTGGCCCCCTGTGCGTTGATACTATTCCATAGGAACCCCTAGAAGATATTTCCGTCGAATTTGGGTCGAAAAAGTCAAATTAATTTTTTTCGATTTTGGCCAAATTTAACATTGGGACCTTATGGGGAGGCAAACTTGAATTTTTTAAAATTGAATTTTTGGTCCCCTGTGCCTTAATACTATCCGATAGGAACCCCTAGAAGATATTTCCGGCGATTTTGGGTCGAAAAATTGAATTGAATTTTTTTCGATTTTGGCCAAATTTAACATTGGGACCTTATGGGGAGGCAAACTTAATTTTTTTAAAATTGAATTTTTGGCCCCGTGTGCATTGATACTATCCAATAGGAACCCCTAGAAGATATTTCCGTCGAATTTGGGTCGAAAAAGTCAAATTAATTTTTTTCGATTTTGGCCAAATTTAACATTGGGACCTTATGGGGAGGCAAACTTAAATTTTTTAAAATTGAATTTTTGGCCCCGTGTGCGCTGATACTATCCAATAGGGACCCCTAGAAGATATTTCCGTCGAATTTAGGTCGAAAAAGTGAAATTAATTTTTTTCGATTTTGGCCAAATTTAACATTGGGACCTTATGGGGAGGCAAACTTGAATTTTTTAAAATTGAATTTTTGGACCCGTGTGCGCTGATACTATCCAATAGGGACCCCTAGAAGATATTTCCGTCGAATTTGGGTCGAAAAAGTCAAATTAATTTTTTTCGATTTTGGCCAAATTTAACATTGGGACCTTATGGGGAGGCAAACTTAAATTTTTTAAAATTGAATTTTTGGCCCCGTGTGCGCTGATACTATCCAATAGGGACCCCTAGAAGATATTTCCGTCGAATTTAGGTCGAAAAAGTGAAATTAATTTTTTTCGATTTTGGCCAAATTTAACATTGGGACCTTATGGGGAGGCAAACTTGAATTTTTTAAAATTGAATTTTTGGACCCGTGTGCGCTGATACTATCCAATAGGGACCCCTAGAAGATATTTCCGTCGAATTTGGGTCGAAAAAGTCAAATTAATTTTTTTCGATTTTGGCCAAATTTAACATTGGGACCTTATGGGGAGGCAAACTTAAATTTTTTAAAATTGAATTTTTGGCCCCGTGTGCGCTGATACTATCCAATAGGGACCCCTAGAAGATATTTCCGTCGAATTTGGGTCGAAAAAGTCAAATTAATTTTTTTCGATTTTGGCCAAATTTAACATTGGGACCTTATGGGGAGGCAAACTTAAATTTTTTAAAATTGAATTTTTGGCCCCGTGTGCGCTGATACTATCCAATAGGGACCCCTAGAAGATATTTCCGTCGAATTTAGGTCGAAAAAGTGAAATTAATTTTTTTCGATTTTGGCCAAATTTAACATTGGGACCTTATGGGGAGGCAAACTTGAATTTTTTAAAATTGAATTTTTGGACCCGTGTGCGTTGATACTATACAATAGGAACCCCTAGAAGATATTTCCGTCGAATTTGGGTCGAAAAAGTCAAATTAATTTTTTTCGATTTTGGCCAAATTTAACATTGGGACCTTATGGGGAGGCAAACTTAAATTTTTTAAAATTGAATTTTCGGCCCCGTGTGCGCGGATACTATCCAATAGGAACCCCTAGAAGATATTTCCGCCGGATTTGGGTCGAAAAAGTCAATTTAATTTTTTTCGATTTTGGCCAAATTTAACATTGGGACCTTATGGGGAGGCAAACTTAAATTTTTTAAAATTGAATTTTTGGCCCCGTGTGCACTGATACTATCCAATAGGGACCCCTAGAAGATATTTCCGTCCAATTTAGGTCGAAAAAGTGAAATTAATTTTTTTCGATTTTGGCCAAATTTAACATTGGGACCTTATGGGGAGGCAAACTTGAATTTTTTAAAATTGAATTTTTGGTCCCCTGTGCCTTAATACTATCCGATAGGAACCCCTAGAAGATATTTCCGGCGATTTTGGGTCGAAAAATTGAATTGAATTTTTTTCGATTTTGGCCAAATTTAACATTGGGACCTTATGGGGAGGCAAACTTAATTTTTTTAAAATTGAATTTTTGGCCCCGTGTGCATTGATACTATCCAATAGGAACCCCTAGAAGATATTTCCGTCGAATTTGGGTCGAAAAAGTCAAATTAATTTTTTTCGATTTTGGCCAAATTTAACATTGGGACCTTATGGGGAGGCAAACTTAAATTTTTTAAAATTGAATTTTTGGCCCCGTGTGCGCTGATACTATCCAATAGGGACCCCTAGAAGATATTTCCGTCGAATTTAGGTCGAAAAAGTGAAATTAATTTTTTTCGATTTTGGCCAAATTTAACATTGGGACCTTATGGGGAGGCAAACTTGAATTTTTTAAAATTGAATTTTTGGACCCGTGTGCGCTGATACTATCCAATAGGGACCCCTAGAAGATATTTCCGTCGAATTTGGGTCGAAAAAGTCAAATTAATTTTTTTCGATTTTGGCCAAATTTAACATTGGGACCTTATGGGGAGGCAAACTTAAATTTTTTAAAATTGAATTTTTGGCCCCGTGTGCACTGATACTATCCAATAGGGACCCCTAGAAGATATTTCCGTCCAATTTAGGTCGAAAAAGTGAAATTAATTTTTTTCGATTTTGGCCAAATTTAACATTGGGACCTTATGGGGAGGCAAACTTGAATTTTTTAAAATTGAATTTTTGGTCCCCTGTGCCTTAATACTATCCGATAGGAACCCCTAGAAGATATTTCCGGCGATTTTGGGTCGAAAAATTGAATTGAATTTTTTTCGATTTTGGCCAAATTTAACATTGGGACCTTATGGGGAGGCAAACTTAATTTTTTTAAAATTGAATTTTTGGCCCCGTGTGCATTGATACTATCCAATAGGAACCCCTAGAAGATATTTCCGTCGAATTTGGGTCGAAAAAGTCAAATTAATTTTTTTCGATTTTGGCCAAATTTAACATTGGGACCTTATGGGGAGGCAAACTTAAATTTTTTAAAATTGAATTTTTGGCCCCGTGTGCGCTGATACTATCCAATAGGGACCCCTAGAAGATATTTCCGTCGAATTTAGGTCGAAAAAGTGAAATTAATTTTTTTCGATTTTGGCCAAATTTAACATTGGGACCTTATGGGGAGGCAAACTTGAATTTTTTAAAATTGAATTTTTGGCCCCGTGTGCATTGATACTATCCAATAGGAACCCCTAGAAGATATTTCCGTCGAATTTGGGTCGAAAAAGTCAAATTAATTTTTTTCGATTTTGGCCAAATTTAACATTGGGACCTTATGGGGAGGCAAACTTAAATTTTTTAAAATTGAATTTTTGGCCCCGTGTGCGCTGATACTATCCAATAGGGACCCCTAGAAGATATTTCCGTCGAATTTAGGTCGAAAAAGTGAAATTAATTTTTTTCGATTTTGGCCAAATTTAACATTGGGACCTTATGGGGAGGCAAACTTGAATTTTTTAAAATTGAATTTTTGGACCCGTGTGCGCTGATACTATCCAATAGGGACCCCTAGAAGATATTTCCGTCGAATTTGGGTCGAAAAAGTCAAATTAATTTTTTTCGATTTTGGCCAAATTTAACATTGGGACCTTATGGGGAGGCAAACTTGAATTTTTTAAAATTGAATTTTTGGACCCGTGTGCGTTGATACTATACAATAGGAACCCCTAGAAGATATTTCCGTCGAATTTGGGTCGAAAAAGTCAAATTAATTTTTTTCGATTTTGGCCAAATTTAACATTGGGACCTTATGGGGAGGCAAACTTGAATTTTTTAAAATTGAATTTTTGGTCCCGTGTGCCTTAATACTATCCGATAGGAACCCCTAGAAGATATTTCCGGCGATTTTGGGTCGAAAAATTGAATTGAATTTTTTTCGATTTTGGCCAAATTTAACATTGGGACCTTATGGGGAGGCAAACTTAAATTTTTTAAAATTGAATTTTTGGACCCGTGTGCGTTGATACTATACAATAGGAACCCCTAGAAGATATTTCCGTCGAATTTGGGTCGAAAAAGTCAAATTAATTTTTTTCGATTTTGGCCAAATTTAACATTGGGACCTTATGGGGAGGCAAACTTAAATTTTTTAAAATTGAATTTTCGGCCCCGTGTGCGCGGATACTATCCAATAGGAACCCCTAGAAGATATTTCCGCCGAATTTGGGTCGAAAAAGTCAATTTAATTTTTTTCGATTTTGGCCAAATTTAACATTGGGACCTTATGGGGAGGCAAACTTAAATTTTTTAAAATTGAATTTTTGGCCCCGTGTGCATTGATACTATCCAATAGGAACCCCTAGAAGATATTTCCGTCGAATTTGGGTCGAAAAAGCCAAATTAATTTTTTTCAATTTTGGTCAAATTTAATATTGGGACCTTATGGGGAGGCAGACTTAAATTTTTTTAAATTGAATTTTTGGCCCCGTGTGCCTTGATACTATCCGATAGGAACCCGTAAAAGATATTTCCGTCGATTTTGGGTCGAAAAATTGAATTGATTTTTTTTCGATTTTGGCCCAATTTAACAGTGGGGTCTTATGGGGAGGCACACTTAAATTTTGTAAAATAAAATTTTTGATCCCAAGTTGATAGATCCTGAGGCTAATAAGAGTCATGCAATTACCTACCTTCTACCAATTTTAATGTCAAGAAGAACTCGAGAGACGGCTTTCTCGAATGCTGGGAGACGCCTGAGAATGACATCATGTTTGGGAATATTCTTTATCATCTGTAAGCCATGAAAGTTATTGAACCGGCGTTTTGATCTAAATATCTTCAAACCGAAAGGAGATTTTTTTTGATAAAGTACATCGAACTTATTTTGCATATTATTTATTTTAGAAAATATCTTCTAAGTTATTTAAAAATTAAAATTGTAACAAATAACTTCTAAGTGAACAGCTATTTTGACAAATTTACATGGGAAAAATAGACAATTCACAGAAGAACTGAAAAACAGAAATTTCTATTCTTCGGAGGGCCTGATGATATTCTGAGTTAGGGTGCTGTATTACAAGTCTAATCAATGAGGAAGTTTTATGATGTGTTTGTCAATGAACCCTTTATAAATGAATTGCTCTGGTGCTTATATCACCGGCCCGGCTTGTTTGACCATTCTGAGATTTCCTGATGCAGTTTTTCTCTCCTCTAAGTTCGAAGTTATTGAAGTATCAATTCTACGGACTATGTAACTCACGTCTAACCAATTATGTCGCACTTCTCCAGAGTTCAACAGCACATTTCCCTCTGAACTAATTCCAGTGTCATTAGCAAAAACCAATTTGCGATCTCTCAAGACCTCCATTTGTTCCGGATGATGTCTGGCAAGATTTTGAAAGGCTAGTAAACAGCCTCTATAGTGGGCAATATTCCATCCACAATCCCAGAGGATGTTCTTCAGCCCCAAATGTTCACACAATATTCTCTCCAGTTTTTCCACTTCTTCCCTGACCGGTCTACAGGCTTCCAATTTTATGTGGGCTTCATTCACGTGCTTATCCAGGTAGGCCCTGCCAATCATAAAAGGAACGTTATGTCAAGTTGGATTCATCAACGGCAGAGCAGACTGCCCAGAGAGTCCACAAATGGCTAAATTACACACATGTGAAAGAGTATTTGATATAGTGTAAAGAATCGCTTGATGGGTATATTACGTAACTCTGGCCTGCCTGCAAGTTGCCTATTCACAACTCAATCTAATGCATTAATCAGATTTAAGTTAGTGTCATTAGACTAATCACGACCGGCAATTTCTGTTATCGATATGCAAACAAATCAATGACATTGTTCCCACAAATAATTGATAACATCCGAACGAAAACCGATAACATCTAAATGGCGCTGATAAGCAGAGATGTGCTTCGTTTATCTTGACTGCATCATCACAGTTTTTTCGATTATCTTGGAGATATAATAAAATTTGTTCATTTTTTTCGTTGACAATTTAATTCTTTGCATATATGAAGAAATATATGATGTCGAGCATTTTGCTTGTCGCCTGAGACAAAATGTCACAACATTGTTTTTTTTCTCTTTGAAAAGACCAAAATTTTCAAAAAATATACGTTAATCTGAAGATGTTCTAAGTGTAAGCAAATTAGAAAAGGTTTTCAGAGCTCACTTGAATGTGTCAGGCACAGTATTCATCTTTCTCCGCATGAAAATTGACTGGAAATGTGGATCATCCTCAAGATTCGAAAAGTCGTTTCTCGTGCGAAAGCCACCCCTGGTCTCCCAAAATGTCTTCTCATTCGTTCGCTGCTTGGGTTCCTCAATTTTCTCCACAAAAGTTGTCGACAAATTGCAGGTTTTCAAAATCGATATAATCGTTCTCTTCAGGTCCTTATCGTTCAATTGTATCTTGACAAGTGTGAACTTTCCCGCTTTAACTTCCTTTTCATCTTTGGACCTCAAATAAAATGGTAAAGTCATGGGATTTATCGGCCTTTGTTGCTGAAGAGACTCGAGAATGGAGCTCAGGTGCTTCAGAGAATTTTCATTGACCGTCTGAATAAAGAAAATACATTTGATAATACTTCAGAATATATCTGTTCTCTGGAAATGTTCTAGATTTAATGATCGACAAGTTCCAATTTTTCAGATCACGGGGGATGTTTCCCCGGGATCTATGAGGGATATCTTCCATCAGGGATCTATGGGGGATAGCTTCCAGGAATCTACAAGGCAAACATCTCCCGGAGACGTTTCTTTTAAATGTGCCTCCCAAATCAGAAAAATTGCAATAACGTCAACACTTCCCATAAAACGCGGATTAAATTTATAAATAAATTATGATTGATACCCTTTGCGTTGGGAATTGTCCAAATAAATCCGGATGCACCGTGAAATAAAAGGGCCTCAGGGCTGTAGACACTTCGCCAGTACTCAGGTTCCTTACTGAATCCTTTATGCAGAAGCTGAAAATTCCAGATAGTCAAATAAGTCCTTTTTGATTTGTTTTTGGCAGACATTCAGAAGCTAACATAGCTACAGCAGAGGAATAAGCTTCAATCTAGGTTTTTCATAGAGTGGGAGTTTCATTTAAAAAATGTGAACTTTTGCATCCACATAAGTCAGTTATAAACGAAACATGGGTGCAACTTTCCACAAATAATCGTTCCACTCTAGACAAAACTGGGATTGACCTTTTTCTTGCAAACAACTTATCACAACTAATAACATGCACAATGAATTATAGTGTGCGATTGTGCATTTTCATGAATAATGCACGATGAGGTTAATCATACTTCCCAGTCAATTCAATTTATGATTGAATATTCAGTGAAAACCATATTGTTTTTACTACTGAATTTTTTTTAGTAATCAAAGCGTGGAAAACATTTGGTAAACTACACTGTATGAAACCAGAGAATAGGACTGCTCCGAAAACGTGTAACAAAACTTTAATGCAAAATAGTGACAATTTTAGGAACCTGAGGAAAAGTCATCTACATTTAGGAAAACTAAGTGAGGTTTGAATTGTTGGGAGACAAATGAAAATGCAAAAATGTTCAGACTTTCATGAAAAAATTTAGCAAGTGGAGATTGAATTGTGAATTCAAAGCTTCAAAAAATTGGAGAAAAATTGAGAACTTTTTTGAATCAATAAAATGGATGAAAACTGAAACAAAAATTTCATTTTCGAAAACTTTTTCAAAAATTCAAACAGTCTCAAATACGTGAAATTAATTTTGAATTCGAAATTTCAACCACTTTGAATAACATTCAGAGATTTGTTGAATGGAGAGACAACATGGAATGAATCAAATTAACTTACCATCTTTTCAATGTGCACAGCATGTTTGAAATTGAAGTTCAGAATTTCATTGAAGATTCCTTAAAGACAAAAGCTTCACTTTGCCTCTTCATTATTATACACAACGCATTAACAAATATGTCAACTCTGTTCTACTGACGAAGAAGCCATGCAATCCACTCAATAATTACGAAATTTATGAAAATAATAAACAATATTCAATTATTGAATTTTCTGCCTTGTGATGAGTGTTTCAATGTCAACCGTTTTAACGCTTTGTTGATAAGAAAATAATTCTCTTCGATTTCACGGTAATATTCGCCATCTACTGGAAACTTTGGCCCATTGTTGATATTTTTGTTCTGACAGCTGATGTAGGCAGGAGTAGGGGAAGTGTGGGCGTGGCTTAGACACCTCGGAGCCGTATACATATAGCTACTAGTTAAAGGGCGGGCGCTCTACAAATTTCTTTTCACCTTTTGAGAACTCGAAATTTTTAGAAAAGAGATAAAGATTTTAAATTAAAAAAAAAATTGAGACAACCACGTGGCACAGGGTCATTAGTTTTCTACAACTAGCCCGGAAGTCTACTGTTACTAACATTGTTGGGTCCATAGCTACATGCCAACGAGATAGTCTTTGCAGGAAATCTCAGGAAATAACTTTTTCATTTTTCGCCTCACTCACATTTCGTTGGTAAGAATTTCCAAAGTTTCCAGATTTTTCAAACTTTTTATGATTTTTCCTTGTCAAAGAAGTATTATATTTTTAAATTATTAAAATATCTTCGTTCGCGCGATTTTAAATTTTCGGAAGCCCGTCGGTAAAACAGCTGACATACACGCACGCTGCAACACACTTACATGTTACCTTCGCCGTATATACACATATATACGTTTAGAGTGGAGATTGGGAACATTGAGACTATGTACAGTGAGTCAGTGATGGTCGACGGAAATAAACAATGGATTTGCCAGCTGTTGAATTGTAGTTCTCTGGTCCATTCCAATCGAGGGCTTAATGAGGGGATAAGTCAGTGATAAAGGCGATAAAATTGGAGGGATCCATCATAGATGATGTGCCATGACGATATTGTAAATTAATCATTCGACATGTTCGGAGAACGCAGACGACTCCGAAGAAAAGTCAGTTCCAACAAATGTGCTGTTTTATGTTAATTTTTTGGTAACTTTTGGATTGTTTTTTCATTGGATTTTTCTACTGGCATTTTTGTGAGTATGCAGACATTTAGTTGTTTTTATATTTGCTTTTTAATAATTTTATTATACACAATATTAAAGTTTTCCAAGTTTTTAATTTACGAATTCTTCAATAATTGGACATTCTAGAAACAGGAAAATTTGCATGTGTCATTTTTGAAGTGCTACTTCATGTTAATGTTTGTTAGTTCATTTTGCAATTAATACATTAGAATTTTCTATGTCCTAACTTTCAAAATTCCAATGTTTTGAAAGTGTAATTATTGCAAGGTTCTCTCAATTAAAAATTTGACGAATTGAGAAAAAAATAAGAAAGATTTCGAATAAGAGTATGAATTTAAAATAAATTCGAAACATAGTTTTTTGTAGTGGTTGTTATATTGTAGTTTAGTTGGCTTTTTCTGCTGTTTTCGGGTACTTAGGTGAGTATTTAAGGCGTCAGTTTTTTACATCTACCATTCATAAATTGCAGAAATTCCAAAAATATTCATAATTTCAAGGTAACTTTTTCCATTTTTTAATTATAGATCCACTGCATATTCATTTTGCAGTTTCTATGATAAAAATTTGTAAATGCACTTTCTTCTTTTTCAGTTTTTGTTCTCACATTTTGGACCCAAATTTTCTTCTTCAAACGTTGTAAAAGAGCTGCTACTAATTTCAAATTTTTCTGAAATTTAAAAATTGGAAAATTAAGAGAGAAATTGAGTGATTTCAGCTTTTATAAATCCAAAATATGCAGGTGATTTTCCAAATTTCAAGACTGGAAATGAAACTGTAATAGAAAATTTGTAAAAAAATCAAAACTACAAAAATTCGCCGAAATTTAGAGATTTGAAAAATTGTTGTCTGTCATAAAATATAAAATTTCAAAATGTATCATTTGAAATTTCCGTTGTTACGTTCATCGTGGCTCCCCAAATTAAAAGACAATGTTCATACTTTACATTTTTTTACTGTTATGAATGTGCACTTGTACTCAATTCCTGGTAGCCTTATTATGATTTCCTATCAGAGAATGTATCAGCATTTGTGTAAGTTGAGGCCATGCGTCATGAACCAGGAAATGTCATTCAATAGTTGAGGAATTCGATGATTAGATGCGTTTGTGCATGTAATTCCTGATGATTACACTCAAAGATTGGTTTTTGCATGGGAGAAAAGTACTCATAACTCAAGAATATAAGCATTAGTGATTAGAGAATATCACCAACTCCGCCACTCGCACATTCTGCAAAGTCAAAACTTCATCTACAACCAATTTAATTGTGCTTGCCTAGAATGTCTCGAAACTATTGAAGAAAGATAGTTGAAAATAAAAATGTCATGAGAATAAAAAGTCTCCCAAAAATCCTAAAATCCCTTGAAAATAAAAAAAGTCATAAGACTCACAAAATAAAAAACGTTTGACCGGTTTGTTTGAAATTATTCTCAAATGACCCCATGATCACTCCAGAGTCGTATGCTTGACTTCAACGAATCAACTTCCATTAACGAGAATCACCTCGTAAAATCACCTCATTACTCTACACAATTCGTGAATGAAACGAATTTTGTAAACGAAGGTCGGTTCATTAAAGTCGAGAGTAGGATCTAAGAGAAGAGGCTATACGAATGCATTATTATTTTTTTGTGCAGAGGATGGCGTATTCCATAAATAGAAGACCTTTGCTGGGCGGAAGTGACAGCGAATTCGAGGATGAAATTGAAACTGAAATCGATGATGCTAGTGTTTCTGTACCAGATCACAAGCATTTGCTACCACTTCCCAAGGATAGGTGAGCATTCAGAAAACAAATTATTTCACGTATGTAAAAAACGGTAGAATTTCCATCGGATGATCTGTAATATTCCCGAGGGGATTCCAATGTTCTATAGATTGTTCTCCATGTTTTTTCTATAGAGAATTTTTTCTCGACCGGGATTTTTCTATAGGAAAAAATGAGATGTAATGCTAAAAGATTTAGCATAGAAATCCTGCGGGGACCTTTTTTCCATAGGCGATGATGGTACTAATTTTTTTTTTGGTTTTCTTAGGTACAACCTGGCATACATAGTTTTTTACTTATTGGGAATAAATACACTAATTCCGTGGGCCTTCTTCATCACTGCCGACGAGGTAACTCAATTAATAATGACAATTAGTTCCCCATATTATTATTGCTACCTATCATAAGTATTGGAAGAAGTAGAGATTTTCAAAATGTCAAAAAGATTGAAAATGGAAATTATTACGATTTTCAAAAGTTGATAATTTTGAAGATTCACTGATTTCAAATAGCTTAGTTTAATAACTCATGGAATAATTCCAATACATTTGTTTTTTTTAGTACTGGATGTACAAATTCAGGGAAATTCATCCGAATAACACAGGACTTCATAATTACACACATACAGAGATTCTAGAGAAAAGAACGGATCTGCAAGCAAGTTTTACGTCATACTTGAATATAGCAAGTGCTATTCCAAGCACCATATTTTTGATACTGAATACATTTCTTAGTAAAATGTGAGTGGACTTTTTTTTGGGTAATTCTGTTGATTAACCCATCGACAGACGTGCTATGCCGATTTCTCGCGTACGAATTTTTGAGCTATGGAGATCTACTAGAAGAGCTACTCGAAGCATCGAAAAATTTTTGAAACTGGTTCTAGAATCATTTCTGGAAAATTCTGAATTTTAGGATATGTTTCCTATAACGGGAAAATTTTTGAGAAAATCCTCCATAGTGCAACTGATGATGGATTAACAGTATCATGAATACTGAAAATTCCAACTTAAAGAGAAATTGATCTGTTGCAGATTATCACAACGAATGAGAATGATAGGTACACAATTACTTATCCTTGTTCTGTTTATAATGACAACCGCATTTGTAAAGATTAATACTGACCAATGTAAGTAATTTCTTTTAATTATAATGCTTTCGACTATATAATTAGATATAGATAATTCTATCGGTCATGTTACTAATTGTTTCAGGGCAACACACATTTTTGATTATCGTTTTGACGTCGTTTGCTGTTGTTAATGGTAAGCAAAGATCAAATCAATTCAATATCAAAGTTTTTGAACTTGATTTGTCTGAAATGTGAAATGAATAAAATTTCAAATTTCTTGAATTATAAAAATTTAAATGAGTAATCTTGAATTTTCAGCATTGAGCGCAGTTTTTGGAGGAAGTTTAATGGGGATTGTTGGGCGTTTCAACCCGAAATACATAACAGCAATGTCTAGTGGTCAAGCTTTAGGCGGAATATTCACAGCTTTGACTGAAATTTTGTCTCTGTGGATTGGAGCCAGTCCTGTTGTATCTGGCCTAGTCTATTTCATCATTGGCGATGTTTTCCTTCTATCCTCCCTAATCGCCTACATTTTTATCGAACGAGAGGTGAGTTATTGCGTCTTAAAACCGTCAAAAAGAAAATGGTGAAGGCAACTGTGGCGAGTGATAAATACCTCTGTTACTAATTCATGCAAATCGGATTATACAAACGAGGCTGAACCCCATGATATCATGCGAGAAGAATTGTAAGATGATTATCATTATCATCATACTGATGGTCTTCCTCAAAAAAGCGCGTGCTATGATTTTTATATACCTTTTCCAATTCAAATGAAACATTTGAAAAATTTCCACATTTCACAGAGCAAACCAATTAACTATTATCACTATAATTTTCAGGAATATTTCTTGCACCACATGGTCCAAAAGCCGAAGCCACCAGAGCCCAACTTTTCAGTAAATGCTGAAGTGAGTTTCGTGGAGGGCCACAGGACTAACTATCTCAGTATTTTGAGGAGAATATGGCCCTATGCGCTCGCTATTTTTCTCACATTTTTTGTTACAATGTCGGTTTACCCCGCCGTAACTGTGCTTGTGGAAAGCAACGATAAGGGGCAGGGATATGCATGGAATGGTGAGTAATATTCCCATAATTTTTTGAAACTCTGTGCCGACAAGAATTCCGATGAAAATTGTGTATTGTTATAAATAAAATGGTCCAGAATTTTTTTATCAACATTTCCTCAGCAAGTACCTCTCTATTTTTTTCCAGATATCTACTTTGTACCTGTTGTTACATATCTGACTTTTAGCTGTGGTGACTACATCGGGCGACTGCTGGCCGGACTTTTTATTTGGGTAAAAAAACTTAATTGATATCAAATTCACTTGATTCATTTTAACATCTGAAATTGTCACAATTTTTTTATTGCAGCCCAAGAGGAAACCATGGCTCATAGTCCTTTTCACTATCTTGCGAGCCATATTCATTCCAGCTTTGATGTTCTGCAACGCACAACCTCGTCACCATCTGTCGGTGTACATAAAAGATGATGTATATTATATTCTTCTAACAGTTATATTCGCTATTGGTAATGGATATCTTTGCAATATCGCGTTCATCATCGTTCCAACGTAAGTATGATCATTAAATTTGTCATCAAAGTATTTTGAACTTTTTTAAATGCTATATTTTCAAAATTGGCATTTTTTAAAGAGGTGTATAACCCTGGGGTTGAAAATTTTGATGTTTTTTTTTAACTCATGGTTGGATGTTCAAAAAGTTGATAGAAAAATGCATAAAATTCCAAAAATTTTGAAATATTCCAAAACTAATAATTTGGAGCTTTGGCTTTTACAATAACCATTCAAATAATTTCAGAGTTGTAGACCCCCACGATAAGGAGATTGCATCTGCTATGATGGGGGCTTTTCTTGGATGCGGAATTTCTATGGGATCTGCCCTCAGTCTGGTGCTAGTGAAATCCCTGTGATTGATGGCGATCCTAGGCAATCTACTTTCTGATCAACCAAGTCAAGCTGTACCTTCTTCGTTTGGGGTGATCGAGTATTTTAATAATTTTCGTTAGACAATTTACGAACATTCCGCTCAATTGTCTCAATTTTATAAGTGCAATACATTTTGTACCTTTTATTGAGTAAGATTCCATGGGGTCATTCGAACCAATCTTTCCTTAAAAACGCGCAGATAGAAACGATGATTAGGGAATTATTAGTTGAGTCTGTAGTCAAATGCTAAAACGAATTGATGTCTTGGTGGACATTATGGTTATCACATTATAGAAAATTGGGTCATAAAACATGACTGGATGAGGTGAATATAACTGGCTGTGTTGGCCAATGTTTGTCAATTTTCACATACAATTTTTCTCAGTAATTTCTAAAATTCTGAATACAAATTATTTAAATTCTGATTTTTTTTTGTATCAACTTAGCTCATTTTATCATTTACTACAGTAATTATGTAAGCTATTGGGAACAAAGTGAATCTAGTCTGTGTTGCATGAAAATTATTTGTGATGTGTAAATTCGATCGAAGAATCTTTAATTGTCGGTTTGAGATTTGTTAGCATATAAGCAAAAAAAAGGTTGATTTTTATAACAACTTCAGTAACAGTTTTTCCTTTACAAAATTGTAAGCTGACAATAGAAAAATGGGAAATGTGTAATCAAGTTTTGTAAAAGTTAAATCCAAAGAGAATAACGATCGATGGAAGAAATTTCAAAAATGAATCTCAATGACTTTATTCACAATTAAACAATATGATTTCCACTCACACAACAATTAGTGGTTTTTCAATTTCCCTCAATTTTTACATTTTTCAATAAATATCTTAAATTATTTTGAGATTACAAGAAGTTGTAGAAAAACGCAAGTAAATAATTTTCCCATCTCTATCAGCTTATTTTGAACCACCCAAAAAGTTGAAAAAAAGTGAATAATTGCCCATGAAGGGGCGGCCCTAGATCGGTATTGTGCGAGTGCTTCCCCTAAGCTGAGACTTCCGAGGGAGCTGCAGGTCCTGAGGAGGACACACTCCGCAACTCGGCGGGAAGTAGGAAAGTCCCTCCTCCCTAATTGAAGTCCGTTAATGACAGGTGCACGGAACTCTGACAGGCGAATAAACATTCTAGCATCTCCTTATAATATTCTCAAGTCTTTAGGCCTTTGAAAACGTAAGGAAAATTGGAAAAGGGACATTGGCTCATTGGAGCGCACAGCAGTTTCACGAGCAGTACTGTCTCTCCTTGTCAGTCAAGGGAACATAAACAACTCCCATTAGAGCTCGCTCTTTTATTTCTCCATCCATGGATTTGTCGATTTGGAACAGGGTTTGATCCGAGGTTGAGCCGCCCACTGGGACAATTAGCCGTCCTCCTGGAGCTAATTGTTCGATAAGCTGAAAATGAAAGAATTAATTAATGTGAAGGAAGTAAAAAAATTTCGAATTTGAAACTAGATTTTGCTTAGGATTTCTTCATTGGAGGTCTAGTAATTTTTTGTCCAAGATGTACCGTTTTCGGTGTTTCTCTTGCTGCGGCTCCAACGTGAATAGCGTCATATGGGGCTCGATCTGGGTATCCTAATCTTCCATCGCCCACTAAGGAAAAAAAAAAGTTGGGTGTAGTGCAAAATTTCGTCAGCCAAGACTGACAATTTTTTTAGCAATGAAAAAGTATCAAAAGTTTTTATTAGTATCAAAAAGTTTTTTGTGGATTTCCAACATACCAACTAGTTCCACACGTCCACTCGTAATGAGCTCCGGTTTATCACTCGTAATATTCTCGTGAGCTAATTGCTGGAGCTCAGAAATGTGATCTATTCCAACGGTGACTCCGTCATCACCCAGCAGTACTCCCATGCACGCAGTTAAGTAACCCGATCCAGAGCCCACGTCTAAAGCTCTACTTCCAGGCTTCAATTTGTCCTCCAGAAGCTCCAGCGCATGCGCATGCTAAACATAAATATTTTTCTACAATATTAAAAATATCAGAAATTGGGGATATTGACAAATAAAAATGGGATTTCAACTAGTCGAAAAATTTCGCGAATTTTTTTTCGAAGTTCTGAAGGATGGGGCGAAAATGAGATAAAAAACATTCAAGTAATTTGTCCAATTTTAGAAGTTTAGAAAATGTCGAAAATTTCAATAATTCAGAATATGACTCCAAAACCTTCTCTGAACGTTCCTCCGTTGAAATTCAATCAAATCCAAATGATGGAAATATAGGAAAAAATGGCAAAATTGATGAAAAAATCAGTCAAAAAAAATGTTAAAAATTTATTGATCGTACCATGTGCGGAGCGCTTATTGTAACTCCATAGCCAATTCCTTGAGGAGCATCTATATAGGGATATGCGGTAGTGTATTTTCCTCGGTCCACTGAGCACATTGCATCAAAAACTCTATCGGACTTGATAACTTTTGACTCTGAAATTTGTACAAAATTACGGAATATCTGATATTTTTGACATTTAAAATTTTGATACTTCCAAACCTGTTGCTAAACTTTTTCGGAAAAATCATTGAACAATTGACTCCAGCAAAACATCGATAAAAAAATATAACAACACTTTGTGTCTCTTGTTGTGGCTTCACAAAAAATGGAATGTTAATCTCGACAATTGCAAAAAATGAGCTTTTAAAATTTCACAAAACATATCTATAACATTTTCAATATTGAAAATTCATTCTTTTAAAACAAAAAGTATTTACAACTTAACTTGAAATCTTTCTTCTCCCCACCGAAATTTCATGTAATTTTACTGAAAAAATTCTTACACTATAGTTTTGACATTCAAAATTTTGCTTGACAGTGGATTTAATCATGGTGCAAATTTATCACTTACTTTTCAGGTACTGCATTAAATCTCTGTTAGATCTTCCATGATATCTTCCAAAAGCTGCCATTGCTATAGTCGCAACTGCAATGAGACCACAAGTTTTGATCATCAACTGTCATCTACTAAATGAAACTCTTTAAAATTCAAAAAGTTCATAGGAAATTCGTGAAATCGTCATTTCTACGAAATTTGCGTTTGTTATATAGATTTCGTGGTTGGTTGGAGGGGGGCGGGTAACTTATCCATGGAGCTCTGGACGACTTTGGATAAGCGCGGGAAATTCCAAACTTTGACTATTTTAAAATTGGTTGCAAATCGAGCAATGCATGAATATGGAAAATTATAGAGTTTCTCCACACTTTTCAAATATTTTGAACCTTCTCAAAGTTTCACATACCAAATTTTACATATATATACAATCAAGAACATTAAAATTTAAAAAATCATAATTATTTATCAAAATTTTCTTAAAATGAAAACTGCACGAAACTCGAAAAAAACTCCACAGGCTCCGTTCAACATTTGAAATTTCCCGCCAAAATGTCAAAACACCAGTGGCTCATCACCCAGTAGCACGCCTGAAGTTTAAAATCAATAAAACGAAGGGAGAACTTCACTCTGTATTCAAAATATAATTTAATTTCTCAATAAATTGGTTGTGTCATCACAAACATTTTAAATTATTATATTTACATAGTTCAATTGATCGACGATAGTGCTCCTGCTGTTTGAGTGGGCCCATTCCAAAATTATGAAAAAGTCACTGATAACAGATACCCAATGGGAGTACGGCCCGCTTGCGCAGCTGGTGGTACACTGAATTGTTTCGTATGTTACAAATTTAGAAGCTACATTTTGGGGGAGGAAGAGGAGGGGGGAGGATAAGAGGTGATGTTAAATAAGGCAGGAACCTCATTATGTAATTGAAAAACTCAAAAAGTTTGACTCGCAGAAATACTAAAAGTTGGAAGAACTAAAAAAAGTAATGATTGAAAAAATTGGAAAAATTACGATTTAAAAAATTTTGAAATTTTCAAAAATTCCAAAAATAATATAAATTAAACAATTGGAGAATTTCGAAAATATAATTATGGACACCAAAAAATGATGAAACCATGACCGCCTTCGGAAATTTCCGAAAAACAACGATTTTATGCCTTACTTCCGGTTCACAGCTGGTGGAGGACGGGTAAGGGTTAATTCAAATTCAATTCTAATTATACAATTGCGTTGTGGGATCGGTGAGCGGTACGTAAGACACGTGCATGAGTTTTTTTATACTGATGTTGCCATCCTGATCCTTGTCGACCTGCACCAGATCCTGGAACTTCTGGAAGCCCTCGAGAGCGACTACCGGAAGTATCATTCGTCCATTCGGCGCTAACTGCTTCACTAGCTGGAAAAAAATGATTTCAACGATTAACGACGAAGTGAATCGAGGGGCATGGATTCTTTAGGATCACAGCAACAATTTTCCCTAATCCATTGGCATGTATGAACTCGGGACGATCATGTGCGATTGTTCAGGAAGAGTCAATGGAAGCGCAGTCTTTCCCCCATTGGCTTGGAACTTGAGGGAAACCTTGGAAAACTCCAAAGGACACAGTCGCCTTTTGTACGAGATTCCCGCTCGGTGGTGAGCCCATACGAGTGAATTAGAGCCCGAGAAGAGACTCGAATCTGGCCACCGGCGGGTCTCCAATCGGCTTCCCTCAGCGCCAAAGTTTCGTACCTTAACCCCACGACTATTATTCATACAGAGTAAGAGCGGCATTTAGGGATCACAAGACGTCCCATTGTACCCCGTACCTCTTCAGGAATCGTTTCCGCAGCAGCTCCAACGTGAATGGCATTATACGGCGCCTCCAGAGGATATCCCACTCGTCCATCGGCCTCTGGAAGAAGATTTCGTAAGATTTAGGATCGTTGACCAACAATTTATACTGGAAATATATATACGAGTATTGAATAGTTAGTTTTGTAGTTGTTCTTACCTACGAACTTGACCCGTCCATCTTGCATGAACTCGGGAGAGTCTTCCCTCACGTTTCTTGCCCCGATCTCAACAAGCTCTGGAATATGCTCCACACCAAGAACTTTTCCACCCGGTCCCACCATATGCGCCATGCAAGCCGTCAAGTAGCCAGATCCGGATCCAACATCCAATGCCTTCGAAGATTCTTGTAGCTGATCTGTTAGCATTGATAATGCATACGCGTGCTAAAAAGATAATTAGTATATTTCATAAGCTGCAAAAATGTTCAAATATCCAAAAAACTTGAACAAATCTTTGAATACTAAAAAAAAATTTGAGAAACCTAAAATTTTTTTAAACATTTCATAACTTGGGGACTTAAAAGAAAAATCGAGAAAGTTATAAAATTTTAGGAAATTTTGTCGAATTAAATTTTTTTTGATAATTCTGAAAATTATAGAAATTTTGAATATTTGGAAAATTTCGAAAGATTGGAAAATTTTGCAAAATTGCGAAAAAAAATAAATTGTTCGTAAATTGCAAGAATTTCCCTGCTCAATGTCCTTAAGCATTCCTTCAACTGAAGTGCTCTAAAAACGTAATCAATGATTATCGTTCTTCATACATTGCACGGTCAGGGTTGTGTCTCTTTACATTTTACAATTCCCTATTTTCATTATCAATGATATCAGTCCAGTTGACATTGGATAATTTTGAGATTAAGTTGCGGATTGGTATAAATAATTGCGACACGATTAGATAAGTGGCGTGACCCCATGACGATCGTAACCTTAATACCGTTCTTTTAATCGAAATGAATTTCATCGAACTAAAACATTTTTCGAAATCAAATGTTATGTGAGAGAAAAAATGACGGTACAAAACAATTTCCAGAATGTCTCAACATTCCAAAAACGCAGATCAACAATTTCGTATCTCAAAAAGGGATTTTTTTTTCTTTATAAATGCAACGAGATTAGAAAAAAAATTACTGGAAAAAAGACTTTACAATTGTATCGTTTTTAATTCAAATATGAGACAATTCTATTTAGTACAAGGCTGCAATTAATTTTCTTCCGCCCGAGCGGTCGCAAAGTAAGATTCTCTCCCGGCGCGCAGGGGGAAAATCTTGCTTTTTGCCTACACCGGGACGAAATACTATTTTTCTAGCTCAGGGCGGTAAAATGAAGAATCCTCAGATCCGTGTGCAATTGCTAGCCGAGCCGAAGGTGAGGTTGGTAAGTACGTGACTGCAGCTCCTTCATTTTACGTCCCCAGGCTAGAAAAATCCTGTTGTGCATTCCTCATGGATCCACCTGTTGTCCACCAAGATTGTTTCAGGGCATGGATTACCATATGCGGAGCACTGATGGTGACGTTGAATCCGATCCTCCTGGGGCGGTCCAGGTAGGGATTTGCCTCGTGACAATATTTTCCTCGGTCAACTGCTAACATTGCTGCTTCAGCGCGGTTCGTCGTCAAAATCGCATTTTCTGTCAATCAAAGTGGATTATCTAAATTCTGAGTTCTTCTTCACTTTTGTACAGGTTTGTACAAATCAAGAGGAGACTATTAAAATTAAAGGCCTTCAAAGTCTTGATCTGAGGATTTGAGTGTCTTTTGAGACTTGATTCAATTTACCTTTTAGCTTCGATATCATTTCTTGATTGGTAGCTCCACTGCAGTGCCATGTCATCCTCGGCTGTCTGCTATTCTCTAGGTTCGAAAATTCAATTTCTGAAACATTGAGTTGATGTTAACGGACTGGATCTGTGGAAATTGCGACGACGATAATGCGAAATATGTGAAGGAGGTGGTTATCGAAATCATGATAAATCTAATGAAGCTCTACTGACAAGCATTTAGGTTTATCATTACGCAAATTTGTAATATAATAGAAAGACTTCGGTAATTTAATCGCGATGTAGTGTTGTAAATTACACAGGTGTTATAGGAAATTTGTACAAATCATTTGCACAGCAAATACCCTTTGTGACGTCAGTTCAATTCATCTGAATGATGCAAACCTTCAGGTGATGCTGTTCACATTCTAAAAAAATTGTTGATGTGTGATTTGAACTGGATTTTCTCTAAAAATTGCAACAACGATTGAACTATCCACTATTTAAATATTTGAATTTTGAACTATTTAAATATCTAAAAAATGTTGAATTATGTGAATGTATTAATTTTTTCCTCATTTTTTTTTTCATGATAGCAGCACGCAAGTACCTGCTTATACGTGCCTGTCACATGAAATAATATGCAGACACATTGATTTGTTGCAAAAAGATACAGAGTCGATTAACTTCGAATTATTTACTCAGTACAAGCATAATGAACACTGCTTCTGAAGATACGTGAATGTTATACGGAGAATGGCATTTTTTCACGTATACAAAAATCTATGGGAGTCCTATAACAGTGTTTATGCAAAATCTTCTAAGATACTGCATATAATTCCTATTGAAATGCTATGAAAAATTGGGACCCGTTCAATAATAGGACTTTTTTATGGCAATTAAAAAAATCACCTACACCCACCCACCCATCCATCCATCCACCCACGCATTCACTCACCCACCCACCACGTCACCCACCCACTCACCCATTCGTCCACCCACCCACCCATCCATCTACCCACCCCTACACCCACCCACCCACGCATCCACTCACCCACCCACCGACGGGGCTTTGGCGTAGTCGGTAGAGTGTCTGCCTACTATTCTAAAGGTCCCGCGTTCGATTCCCGCTCACTGCAAAATATTTTTTCTGAAAAATATTTTCTCACGGACTCCGACCGATGGCAGGAACATTCCGTGTGTGCTATCGGCGGTATCCATGAAGTGAGACCGTGAGCCGGGACCGAACGCGACCCGTCGCGCGGGGGGGGGGGGAGGGAGGGTTCCATCGTAGACGCCCGCCATCGTATCACAGGGGTTTCTGGAGGTTTACCCTGTGATTAGAAATACGATGAGCTGAAATGGCGAAGTCGGCCCCAGCCGCAATGGGTGGGTACTCTGATCCGTAGTATTGCCCATGTAGTAATGCTTACCAGCGGGGACGTGGGTGAATACGAATAGAGAAAGAGTGAAAAAAAAAAAAAAAAAAAAAAAAAAAAAAAAAACTCACCCACCCACCACGTCACCCACCTACCACGTCACCCACTCATCCATCCACCAACCCCTACACCCACCCATCCACGCATCCACTCACCCACCCATCCACCCACCCACTCACCCATTCGTCCACTCATTCGCCCACCCACCCACTCACCCATTCGTCCACTCACTCGCCCACCCACCCATCCACCCACCACGTCACCCACCCATCCATCCACAAACCCCTACGCCCACCCACCCACGCATCCACTCACCCACCCACCCACTCACCCATTCGTCCACTCACTCGCCCACCCACCCATCCACCCACCACGTCACCCACCCATCCATCCACCAACCCCTACACCCACCCACCCACGCATCCACTCACCCACCCACCACGCCACCCACCCACTCACCCATTCGTCCACTCACTCGCCCACCCACCCATCCACCCACCCACTCACCCATTCGTCCACTCACTCGCCCACCCACCCATCCATCCACCCACCCACTCACTCGCCCACTCACCTACTCACCCACCCTCCCACCGAACCACCCACCCAGTCACACACTCACACACACACCCACACACACATACACACATGTGCATGCCAACGCATTTCAAATCTTCGGTCATACAAAAATTAAGACCACAGTAGTGGAAATTGTTTGACATTTGAGCATTCCACTCACGTGGCGTGATAAGAATGATTGAACTTGGGGGCTGGGCATTAGCTATAAAATGAAATACTGACTAGTAGTGGCTGCACTTTGGCCAAGTCTCCGAAGCCGTCAAAAAACCGCAGCGGAATGATCCCACTGCGCATTCTCATACCATTCTAAATTAAACTCCAAAATTTAATTTTCATCGAAAAAGTGAATGAACCCGATCGACTTCAATAAAAATTCGATTGACTTATCGCAACGTTCAGTGAAAACATTCCGAGGATGCAGACTGAAAAAACCATGGTGATTGAGCCGGGAAAGTGGCGCCAATTCTTCGCAACAATCATAAGTAAGAATAAATTAATGGATAATTCAATCAATAATTGGTGTGCAATAGTAAATTTTTACTTATTGAAAATTGGAGAAGATGAGGGAGTGCAAAATGTTAGCAATTGAAAAAAAATTCTAAAAGCATCCATCAGATGGTTCCAACCGTTAAAAATTTTTTTTTTCAAATGTCGACATCGAAAATACATAGGGTTTAACAATTGCCCACCCCCCCCCTTTTTTCTTGTTTACTGATTCTTAATTATTCCTCTAGTTAATCTGTCTGCACTGGCTTATGGACTAATTCTTGGTTGGTCATCTCCAATGGCTCCACTGTTGCAGTCCCCGGAGACTCCAATCGGAACGGAGCCCTTGACCAGTGAACAAGTAGGATGGATGAATGGAATTCTCTGCATTGGTAAATACCCGTTTTAAAGATTGTCTTGAAATATTATGGGACCAGAGATTTTATCCGAAAAAGTCAAACCATTTTTAGACCGCGATTTTGTTCCATCCTAATATGTTTCCTACAATATTATGATCCGGCGACATTTAATTTTATATACAACTTGCAGGGGCCTTGTCCATCCTTCCATTCTGCAGCACCTTAGCGGAGCGCCTTGGCAGGAAGATGACGGGCTGTCTTATAGCAATACCTTTCGGAATTTGTTGGCTTCTGATTCTGTTCGCGCAGAACTACACATATCTTCTAGTAGCCCGCCTTTTCGCAGGATTCGCAGCAGCTATACTCCTTTTCCTCATTCCAATATACGTTTCGGAGATATCTGGCGACAGTGTCCGAGGACAATATGGAAGCATTCTGGTGTTCGCCGTCAATATTGGAATCCTTATTGCGTATATCCTGGGCGCGATATTGCCATTCAAGATATTCGCTATCTGCGCGCTTCTTGTTCCGATGCTATTCTTAGGAGGGTTCGTGTTCATGCCTGAGACGCCGATTTATTTGATACGAAGAGGTCGCATTGCCGAGGCCACTAGGTGAGCTTACCAAGAGTGCTTCATCTTGGGCCAAATTTTCGGAGCCACAGAAAGCTTTCCTAATCAATTTTTCTCAAAACGAAAATCGGAAAATCGTTCCAATCAACTGAAGACTCAGCTGAGAAATACGAGCAGTGAAAATGTGTTGGATTTTTAACTCCCCTATTGAAGCTTGACAGCTAATCATGTCTCATGTTGCTAAATGACTATCATCAGTCTATTGGCTAATCAGAGTATTAATCCGCAGGTCTCTGATGTGGCTGAAGGACAATGATAAAGTGACAGTTGATCATGATTTGTCAAGACTACAGGCTTTTGCTAAGGAAACTTCGGGGAATACCAGATCGGTGGGATTTAAGGATCTATTCAAGGACAGAGGAACTTTCAAGGCATTCATGATTGCTATTGCGCTGCTGGGTGGTCAACAGTTTTGTGGGATCAGTGCAGTGGTAGGTTTTATTGTCTTACAGAAATACAGGGATGATCCTGGACTTTGCTTCCTTGATTTCACCCCCCCCCCCCCACTCGACCACAAATTTTTCCATTCTTCGTGTATTCCCCATTCCTACTTTAGCCCCTATGCACAATGTCTCTATATATCACATCTGCAGATTATGATCCCCATCTCCCACTCCTTGGGCTCACCTGGACCTACAGCATCTAGCCTTTAATTTATGCGTTTTGTCAATTTTTTTTACAATAACATGGTGCAAGCGCAATTTGTGTACACAAATCGATATTGCAAAAAAAGTGAAAAAAAATTACCCGCTTCTCCCTGCCTAATTGAAACGTTCAAAAGTAAAGAGAAACTTCCATTGAACGTCTTGGATGAATGAATAAAAAATGCGGGCAGGTAAAATCAGGAAACTCAAAAGCATGCCGATTGGACCGTTGACTCATATATTAATCATCCATGTGGTTGTTCACAGGTGACATACACTGCTACGATCTTCAAAATCGCAGGAAGTTCCCTGGAGCCAAACACAGCAACAGTTTTTGTAGGAGCAATCCAAGTATTCGGCTCGTGGTTATCAACAGTGATGATGGAGAGAGCTGGGAGGAAACCTCTGATCCTAATCTCGTGTGCAGGAATGACCATCTGCCATTGCATTTTAGGATGCTTCTTGCTTGTGCAACGTATGAGTTACGATGTCACTTCCGTTTCCTGGATTCCCGTCGTAGCCATTTCAATATTCGCCATAGTTTATTGCCTGGGAATGGGTCCGGCGCCGTTCGTGGTTGCATCTGAGGTCTTCAGCTCTGAAATGTCCAGCTTTGCCAATTCTATGGCTATGGTCTTCATGTGGATTGTGGCGTTCATCATGATGAAGTTCTTCCCATTCATCATGGACATTTTTGGAATCGATGGCTCCTTCTTCTTGCTTGCTGGATTTAGTATATGCACTTTTGTGTTTACCTTCGTCTTTGTACCGGAAACCAAAGGAAGAAACATTGAGTCGATTTTGGACGAGTTGAATGGGGTCTCTGGTGGGCTCAAGGAGGCTCAGTATCAGAGAACGTCGATGGAGGTGATTCCGAAGAATAGTTGTCAATCCGTGTGACTCCTCTGGCAATTTAATGTTATTTAATCTGTTTTGTGAGGATAATTCTCAGTTTGACTACTCTGGTTTTGCCATCCCAAAATTTTGGGAAGAAAATGTTTCCGTTATCTTTAATTAGTGTGTGGGAAAATTGGAGTCTAAGTTTAGTAAGGAAATTCTAGCAGTGGTGTCCCCTGCACTTCTGATTGGTGTTTGCAGTTTTTGTACTCATAATTGAACAAATCAGATATTTTTATACTGCGAAGAAGGGAAATTGTCAGTGGAATGATTGATCGGTATCTTGAGATGAATTCGGTGAAATTCATTTGACATTGTGTCATATGAATGGATGATTCTGTGTATGTCATGTGAATGGATTATTGTGTAAAAAGTATTCTATAGATTGCATATAACTTTGTAGATACAGTGCGTATAGAAAATAGTTTTGTATCGATTGGAACCTTCCTGGATGATTCAATCCTTTTAAGTTCTGATTCGTGTCTTCGGATACTTGACATGGAACAGAAACTATAAAAAAAGAAAAATGATGAGAGTAACTTGAAAGAAAGAATGATTCTTGCTCTTACTATTCACTTATTGATCACTTCGACAGTGAATTGTGATTGTGAATTGCTGACTTATTTAAGGCAATGAAAATATGACTTGGTCCGATACGGTGCCGCGTATCTCGATTATCAAATTTTTATATTCTATTGTTAATAAGGTTGTGATGTCATTTGGTTTAAGACGTTTGGAACAATATATGAACATATTTTATAATTGTGCCAGATTCCATAAATTTTTACTTTTCGTGACGTTTCACACTTTCGTACACTTTTCAGATAAGATAGATGTGTGTGCATGTTCCTTTAATAAAAATATTCTCAGATTTTTTCTCGATTTTGACAATGCTCAAAAGCTATATTTTGTTGTGAAATTTTTAAGGTTTGCAAAAAGATTTCCAAAACTTTTTAGGTTTTTAAAATTTTTTTAAAATTTTGAGAATTTTCTAAACATTATTGTAGAGTTCCAGTTGTATTTTTCTATATTAAAATAAAAGTTTTATACCATTCTATTCTATCTCGTCTATTTCGAGGAAAAATCAGCAGAGATATTATAAATGATTGCTTACAACGACCAATTAAATGACAAAACCACAATGCCTTTGTGTTTTGTTATATTGACAGATGTCTTTGTTATTTCAAGAGGAATGAACTCGCGACTGAGTTAGCGTCACATATAATTTCTATTAGCGTGGAAAGTTTAGGCCCCCAAAAAATGTGGTATTCAGACAATACAAATTTTCTAAATTTTTGAAATTTCTGATTTTTTTTGAAATTTTTGAAATTTCGAAATTTTTGAACTTTCGAAATTTTTGAAATTTCGAAATTTTTGAAATTTCGAAATTTTTGAAATTTAGAAATTTTTGAAATTTCGAAAGTTTTGAAATTTCGAAATTTTTCAAAATATTTGGGGATCGTATAATATCCAAAAAATTTCGCATACTCCAAGTATCTAAAACTGTGAAAACAATATTATGCAAATTCCCAGACTTTCCACTATCGACATCCACCTCGATCTCCAAATAAAAATCATCAATCCAGAACTTAACAAGCTTCATACCTTCAAGATGCAACTTCGTTTCGAAGTCAGCTGCGATTACCTAAACCATTACCTAAGACAACTGACACACATTGACAGACAGAAGCGCTCGATATTCTCGGGTTTCGCTTCTTCACCAACTATATTGATTATTCCAACTGTTCTGACCTCATTTGCTTCACTACCTCAAGGATCATCAAAGTTGCCTCAAATATGAGCTAAGAAAAATTATTCGACTATATAAACAGCAAGGACACGGGGTCAATGTTACGATCGAGGTGGGTTCATCTTTTTCGCGTTGTTGACTGTCGTCAGGTCAGTTCGTTGGGGTTTCGCGTTGAGGAGACGAGGTGAAGGGAGACCAGCTCCGAAGCGCCGCAGAAGAAACTCGAACCTGCACCATAATTCATGGACATGTCATACTGGCTGATGTTCATGAAGAGTCTTCTCATTGATGACCACACGAAGCTCTGCAACCGTCCTGCTTCGATTTGACTGCTCCAATCTGAACGGATCGACCTGTCCTTCATCAGCAATCAGAGCCTGAAGGATTAGCTGGAGAATTTTCATCCGGAAGTCGGTCGGTACATGGCAAAGTTATCCGTTGAGTCCAACCAGAACGGAATTAGATTAGAGAAGTGCATTGTTGGGCCTGAACCTTCCCATCTTCCAGTACCTAACTGTCCTCCATTCGAAATCGGAACCTGACGGATTAGGCGGAGAATTTGGAGTCTTCTGTTAGCCGGTATATAATAGTTACCCGCTGAGTTGCCTGAAAAGAGAATGGTGCTTCGATTTTTGATGACATGCCGAGAGATGGAAAATTCGAAAATGTGGATAACGGAAGATGAACACGTAGACGGCAGGTGGACCGGAAGTCCATGCTTTATGTATGTTGTGCACCAAGGACGGAAGGTTGAACATTTCCGGTGAGTCGGTCCGTTCCTAGGAAGGACTTCACAGCCGCGGCGGCGAATCGGCGATGCGACGACTCCTTTTGGTCGAATTGATGCAAAATCTGATAGAGGAACTGATCCTTCTCATCATCAGGTGCGGAAATGTCCTGTGTCGTGAATCAGAACCTGATGGAGGCAAACTGTAAGTTGAAAATGTCTTGAACTTTGTGAAACTTTCGTAACTTGCTTTCAGTTGGAAAGGTAACAGAGAAGTTCTTTATCGACGGTTCATTTTGATTTCAAGCTCTGGTGGACCATAGATGGCGGCAGAACGGAGGCGTGAACCGTAATCGCCCGTCTGTTCCTTATGGGGTACACAGATCAGAACGAGCGAGCTGAGTGACGGTGACCTGTCAGGACCGCACTGATAACTTCTCGATTTAACATGGTTGAAATGGTTAAAATGGTTGAAATTTGGAAATAGAAAAATAAGTAGTACATTTTGCAACGCTTTCGAAAATTGTTGAAAAAATATGAAATTCACTATTCCTGAAAATTTTAAACAATTGCGTTTGTTGAAAATTTGGCTTTTTGGAATTCTCAAAAAGTCTTCAATGATTAAAATCATCCAAATTTAGAAAACGGAATTGATTTTTGTAATTTAGCGTCGTTGGCATTGCGTCGCGTGCCAATAAAGTATGCCGCTGCATTTTTTCGGACGACTCGTGCAGCGAGACTCAACCTCATATACATTTTCACCTCTAAGGCTCCTACGGCGAAAAAAATGACATTCTTCAGTATCTAATGTATTTTCCAAAAGTTTAAAAATATTCCTATGGTCAAATTTGACATAGTACCATGTACAAGTACCGCGCATCATACATTCCTCTGATCAAAAGTTCCCAGGTTCCTCTGGCTCACTTCCGGCTGTTATACATTGCACTGCTAAAATTACCGAACTAGCGTATTGAAACGTATTTTTTTCCGTCGTATGGCATAAAAAGTCACGTTCCATCCCGCGTCCGCCTGTCACCCCTCTAAAACACATCCATCGCCGTCAAAGACCGCGGCTCCCAATAAAAGAAGAAGAGAAGGGATTCAAGAGGACGATTCTCGCGCATGCGCCAAGCCCAAAAACACACTCAAAGTTGGCGCGCGCCACATTGAAAGCTTGCGACATGCGGCTGTGCTACTCAGTCGCGCGCTAACACTCGTCCGGATGGTTTCGTTTACTTTAATTTCTATTATTGTTTCCCTTTGACCTCCGTTTGACAAAGCGCCATATCTAAGTTTGAATTTCTGATTATTCACATCCATCGTCCAAAGAGATCTCACCCCCAGTTACTATAAAAAGTTTTTCAACCAACATATACAGTGTTGTGCTAAAAGTTGGCACCCACCTCAAAACAACAATATCTACAAGGACTGTAAAACTCCAAGTGATACCTGGACCAATAATTGTCCTCATCACCTTGACAACCACCCAGTCGATCATCACAACCACCTAAAAACTGTGATGAGTGCGTGAGTGTCAAAATGGAATCACCAGTAATGTACGAGGCTGCTCATCAGCCGCAAGTACTCGGACCAGAGCTCAAAAAATCAGTTCTAACAAACAACAACAATCCCTCTGCAAATAACAACAACACTGCCCTCCAAGTCAACCACAATCAGCAAACAAGTGCTTCGGTTAGTAAAGTATCAGCGAGTAAAGCAACACTTCATCAACAATATGCAGAGCATTGTGCAGCAGCAGGCGAACTCACGGATTTAAACACACCAGAAATATCCCTGGATCTGCAACATCTCATTGATGATTCACACTTCAATGATGGTCTACTTGATATGCTTGGTGGTGGTAATGGTGGTGTTAAGCACAGTAGAACACCGGGTTATCCAAGAACAACCTTAGCTTATATGCCACAGCCAGTGCACAGTGGTGCAAGTTATCATCAAGGTAGTAATAGTTGCAGTGACAGTAATAGCTCAAGTTCAGAATCGCCTAGTATCAAAGAAGAGCCAGTTGATCCAGCTGATTTTCGGCGTCACTGTCCACAGTATCCTGGTGGTTACAGTCCGGCTAATGGACCATTCAATAATGGTGGACCCACGTTTACAAATCTTACGCCCACCAATGTGCAAGGCCATCCTGTTCATCAGCAACATCAGCCCAATCATCAGCAGAGGGGTCCCATGAAGCCGGTTATGTCACATCAGCATCAGGCTGCTGCTGCTGCTGCTGCTGCTGTTGCCAGGAAACAGTCGAAATCAGTGGACAAGGCTAGTGATGAGTACAGGAGAAGGAGGGAGAGGAATAATATTGCTGTGAGAAAGAGCAGGGAAAAGGCCAAAGTTAGGTCGAGGGAAACTGAGGAAAAAGTTAAGTTACTTGTCAAGGATAATGATCTACTTAAGAAGAGGATTGAACTACTCACCGAGGAGCTCAATGTTCTTAGATCGCTGTTCAGCAGTGTTGGTGTAGTTCCGGAGCAACTCCACAGGGAAATATCGAGGCATTTGGATCAGTTTCAGCAACATGCAGTTGGACCAATGTAGCGGTAGTTTTTGTGGAGGTTGTTTAGAGTAGATACATTGGTTTTTTTTAATGGGATGAGATTTTTGGAGTCTTTCGGCGAGGGTGCGGGGGAAAAAAGTGGTCTTGTGAGATTGGTGATTTGGGAAATGGCTGGGGTATGGACAAGCCGATATTTACATTGTTTGAGATTGGAAAATTTTGTTCTTGAGCTTTGGAGCGAGAATAGTCGAAATTGAAATGAAAATTGTGGTCTCAATCCATCTGAGAATACGCTTTTTTTCTCCTGTGAAAGACTCCCGTGTTTTTCCTGTTCGGCTCAGTTTTTTTCAAGTATCAAAATTCCATGGGCTTTTGTGGTTTGTCAGTGAAGCGCTGGATTGTTGAATGAGTTGGAGGAAAATTATCGGATGAGTGAATTGCGGAAAAAAGTGCCTTTCTGTGGGGTCAGAACAAAATATGAAACTCAATTTGTTTGTTTTTTTTCTGTTTTTGTGAATCCGTTAAATTATGTCGGGTTGTTACTGTAACCGCTATTTTTTGATCTCTTACTCAAGACTCGTTGTTAACAACAATTTGACGAATAGCGGATTCGCACTTTTTCATGATCCCCGGTACCTTTGTATAAAATTTCTCTTTTTTTTTATTATCACAGCGTAAGACTGGACATGGTTTTTTAGCCTGTGCACAAAAATGACAGGAAGTTGGAAGGATACTGAGATAAATATTGAAATTTTTGTAACTAAAAAAAATGGTTAAAAATATCTTAAAATAGATATATATATTTTTGGTACCGAGTAACGTCTCACTATAGATGTATACTTCTGTTTCGCATGGCGTTGTGATTAGATACGATTTATAATAGATTGTAATTGTTTAAATTAATTAACGTATCGCTCTTGTACCTAAGTACCTCGTGGCATACCGAGATACCATAATTACCATGCATTGATACGATCGATGCCTATCGACGGTATATTCCTCAGTAAAGAAAGAAGGAAAACAAAAATTGTAAACAAAAAAAAAAGAAGAAAATTTGTGAGGAAAATGGGAGAAAAATTTGTGGCAAATGGAATGAGTACATGCAACAGAAAAAAAGAAATGATTACCCCCAAAACACGTACACAATCTTGTATTATAGTTATTTGAAATTTATTTTTATTGTTAAGAAAACAAATTATTGTTATTGTAGGTAAAAATTAATATATTTTATTCAGATGACGTGCATGACTTTTTGACAATTTTTGTCTTTGTCAGAATTGTTGGATTCTCAGATGTCTGTGTGTGTATGTGTGGGTGTGTGCGTGCCAGTATGTGTCAATGAATTCATCGATTTAGGAATTTTTGCAATAGATAATTTTATTCCAATACTGAGTGTCATCACATGTTATTCCACTTTGAGTTACCATTGGCCTTTTAAGTGACAAAAAAACGAAGTTAAAGTTTGAAGCGGGCTTCATTTATGTCATCGTTCGTTTGTTGATCATTCTGTTGTACGGGAAGGGTGATTTTTTTTCTCGGAAATATCTCAAAATTTAGGATAGATGCGACCAAAAAAAATTGAACTATTTTTTGTAGAGCACATTTTTTCTATGAAAATTTTCTTTGGAATTTGAGGTATTTATGAAAAAATATTTTCATAAAATGCAAATTTTTGGTGACGTGAACAAATTTTTTAAGCATTGGAACACTTTCACTTTTGCGTACACGAGCGAATTGATTTTTAATTGTAAAAAAATAGTCTATGCGCGTTTCCGGGACGCATCATGACAATTGGATTCATCACAATTATAATTTTTTTTTTTCGTTTCTTTCTATCTTAGCGCACAGCGTAAGTGGCGAGCACGAGATTGTACGGGTATGAATGTACATAGAATTTGTAAACAGCGTGCGACGTGAGCGTGTGCGCCGAGTATGATTACCTATCACGGTTGTCTTCTTGTCTATGCACAAATATATTTTGATATAAAAATTTATGTGACTGAGCTTGTTGATTTTTCCAACCTTTCCCAGGAAATTTTTGCATGGTGAGCGCCGCGCCGCGCAATGCAATTTTCAGACAAGACTGTCCCCTCCCTTTTGGGGAACACCGAAAAAATTCCCGGAGGTTTTTTTTTAAAGATACTCCGGAACCTTGCACCATTGGCATTAACAATTTCTTAAATTCATACATTATGGAAAATAATAATGAAAATTATGAAACAAGAGTCTCCGGTAAATTTTGGTCCGATGCCCATATGTGTGTTTGTTTCGTCCTCCGTCACTCTGTCTGCTCCCCGCAGGAGCCGCTGTTGAGCATTCCTTGGGAAGAGAGTACCATGGACACCCATCCGATGCCACTGGGGTCGACTTGCGCCATTCAAGCCATCATATTCTCTAATCACAGAGCAAACAAAGCTCTGAAAAGCGGTGTGATATAGCGGGCGCCTCTAAGCGTACCTTCCTACCAAATTTTAATTGCTCATAACGCTCCACTCACTTTTTTAATTTCCAAAATCCTGATCGTATGAAAATTACGAATGAAAAGATCATGATGAGAAGTAAGTATGGAATGAATTGGCAATTCTCCATTTATGATGATAAGACTTGATTTGAAATAATCGAAATTAACCGATTGGAGATATACTTTCTGATAAAGCAATGAGATGTGTCAAACCGGAATCAACTTAGTTAGTCATGAGTTTGTGGTTAGTCAGACAGATTAAGATTGTCGGATAATATATTACGTTCATTCCTCTGAGCTATAATACACTCTACGTTGGCTAGAAAAACTTTGCGCAGTATATTGTTAACACGTGTAGTGGCATTAAAAATAGAAGTAAAGTATACTTTAGTGTCGCGTATAAAATACGAAGATGATATTTTGTCGCGAATGTTTTTAGCTCACATTGTTCTAAAGTTTTTAAACAATCTCATCAATTGGATTTTTAACTTCTCTGTGCTACCCGCTGGATACCCCCTCCCCCCCCCCCCCCCCCCTCCCACCAAGTTGGGTTCCCACCCGACCTCGCGGCCTGATTTTATGGGATGTGGCAAGGATGTGTATGCCTCGGTGTGTGTGTGTGTGTGTCAACGTTTTTTCGGGCAACCGTTCCGCGAAAACTACAAAATCACTTGGACCTTTTTTTCTAATCTGAATCACCTTGACTACCACACATACACACATATCTTAAGACAGGTCTAAAAATGTTGTCAATACCTTGAAACATAAAATGGAAATTATCTAGAAATATCGGAAACACTTTCAAACATAGACAGACAATACAGTAACTTACCCTATCAAAATGTTGGAAAATTAATCATTAACAGGTTTTCTAAAATATCAAAACTTGCTGCACTTCATCACACCCACATTATCAATAAAACATTTGAAGCAGGTGCCTTATCACGTAAAACAAGAAAAATTGAAAATGTTGATAATGTGCGCATAATTTAGACACGCCCATTGAAGAAGTGACATAATATTTCAAGGTTTAACGCTAAGGCCTGAGTCGTTCGACTCTAGATCGTCTGACTGAGCAATTCCGAATTAGCAAATTCATTGTCAAGGTTTCGCCATTTTCTCGGCAAATATCCATTTAACCTTTGAGATGTCGCGCTTGCTGGCCCAACGTGTGAGGTCGCGCCTATAGCAAATCGCCGACTGTGCATTTCTCAATTTCCGCAGACCAAATTTCTATATTCACATCTGAATAAATGATTAGTGTTACAGAAAATATTGAGCGATATGACAATCTGAAAATTACAGGCGTCATTTACGCAATATAAAATTTTGTAGTAAAATTCTCAATACTCAACGGATTAAAAACAATCCGACGGAAAGACCATCGAGAAACGGAGTGGACAACTTAAAATAGTGAATTCTGAGATATACTCTCTCAAAATATCAACGAAAATTTCGAAAAATGGACAGTTGAATAAAATCGTCTGCTGAATGCCAGAACGGCGGAATGAAAATAGGTCACGGGGTTAATAATCGCCATATTTAAATTTCCCGCGTTCATTTAACCAAATGTTTTCGTGTTACGCCGCTATTTACTATGGAACACTTGATCAGAGAGGCACATGTCATTAGTGTTTTAATTCCAGCTTTATTTACTCCATACGTTTTTGGGGAGAATCTTCCGATTCGGGGAAACCATCCGCCGATTTGGGGGCACACCCCCTTGAGCCACATCTGAGCATCCCCGAATTTTCGAAGACAGTTTATAAATAATAATTGCCGTACATCCTTGATCCCCGAATTGTCATGCGATCAATCATCTTTCGCTGGCCCATTGATCCATTCAACCAATAATCTACTTATCTATTTGTCTCCTTAGTCTAGCCTCTATTCCTACAATCTGGGTTAGGGGCACCTTCTGCTAAAAGACTTTGGTGGGCTACGAGGAAAATTAGTGGCAAGTTGTTTTGGCCGCTATGTCCACTGATGATGCCAGTGACATATAGACATATAGACTGCATGGTACCAAAGTAGATGCTTGTGTATGTTGTACGTTGATGACATTCCAAGCTGAGTGGATCGAGTGCTGCACTTGATACGCGGGCTAAATGCGGCCAGCTCTACGAAATTATACATCGTAAAATGTTGACTCTGAAGTATAAGATGAATTTTTAACTTCTTGATAGGGAAAGTTATTGCAGTGACTCTGGAAATTGAAAGCAAAATCCGTATAACATTGTGCTATAAAATTGAATCGGAAAGAAAAAGCTCCAATTCTCCATGGGATTTCTATGGGATTCTCATAGAATATTCTTTAAAAATCCTACGGAGAAATTGTCCGAAAATGTATATTTTTTCATTCGTTAATAACAAAATTGAAGTAATTTCTCAAGTGCAGAATTGGTTCCATCCGCCTAATCATGTACGGGGTCTAACTCAAGAAATTCGTATGTTGAATGAGGCTGAATGGAAGTAAGAAGTGATGCCCCTAGCTTTTATGAGTCTTTGGAACTTGTTGGATGTTGAATGTGGGTGTGACCTGGTTTCTCAGAGTTTCACTCGCCTCAGAACGCGTGCAGCCGCGTATAAATGGTAGATGGAGAAGTGGAAAAGACAAAGACTGTGAGAAGTCCACCCTAGACTTTAAAATTATGATTTTTTAAATTTTGTAATTTTTTTTTAATAAACATTTTTTTTCGAAATACTGGGAATCATTTGCAATTTATATTTTTCTTTGAATTTGAAAATTTCGGTAATTCTGGAAATCATTGGGCGTTGATATTAAAATTAATAGACTTTTAATTAATGATAACATCAATTGTGATCGAATTTGCTTGATAAGCGCAGCACCGGGTAAGATATTCCTCCATTTTCAGAGAAAAAATTTTCAAAATACACGATGTTATATGATCTGCAAATCAAATAAAAGGAGTGGAGGAAATAAAATGGAGAGAATACGGAATCACGGTGCGTCGCGCAAACTGTGACCAGATACGTTAACGGCGTGTCCGCAACGTGGCTGTGCGCGCACCGAGTCTCCCCCACTCTCTCCCCTGAACTGCTCGGCGACCAGGGAACGCGTGTAAATAACCAAAACCTGATCGATGCGAAAAATTTCGACCGATGGGAAAACCCCGAATTGACTGATGAAGAACATGCGCCTGTCAAATTTGAATGCTTGTATGTGTGAGCGTCGAATGAGTCAAACCATCTGACAACGCTGTTCCCTGAAACGCATTACGGCACTTTCCCGCGGAGGTCACTGAAGTCCCCGACCCACGTGACGTGACCACACAAGGGTTAAACAATTTGGTGCATTTGAGAAGTTGGAAAGTTTTAGCAAGGCTATAACCAACGGTTCTAGCCTTACCGCACGGAAGGGTAATTTTTACAAATTTTTTTCTCCGCGGAGAACGCTCCGCAACAGAATAGGGTTACGTCATGCATTGTTATGCCAAGCATAATAGAGTCATACGCGAATACCCTTACTGAATGCAAATAAGATGTGCATTGGTTGGAGCTTAGTGCTATATATGTATATATAGTAAGTGCTCTAGAAGTCGCTCTGCACTGCATTTCCTGATGCGCGCGTTTTGGATCCGTTCCAGGTGGAGGGGGGAGTTGACTTTGACACGAAATTTTTGTGACTATATCGTCGTGTAATTTGGGACATCAAAATCCCAACTAAGTTGCTCGGGAAAGCCTGCTGATTGAAAAAAGTAGCGCTGTTGGCAGCGATTGCTCTTCACATTAGTGATAATTAGTCAGAAAATTGTAAATTCGAAGAGATTGGGTGGTATACCTATACAATTTTTTTCGAGGGTATGTTTTTGATAAGTTCTATTTTGTGATAAAACAGAATGTCGGTCTGCAGCCGCTGGGGCTCGCGCTATGAGCAAACTGCCGTACTCATTCTTTTTTTTCGGAACAAATTGACGTCAGGAATGGAAAGAAATGAAAATATTCTTACTGACATGTTTAAATGATATGACATGAATATATTTCATACCGACTATTATGTATTTAGTATATTGAAATTGAGCAGCGTATGACCTAAATCTGTGAATTTTTATTTTACCATGCAGATGTAACAAAATTCGTAATATTTTCGAGATTTCCGTAAATAGTAGGATGTTTTTAATTTAAGTAATGTAATTGCTGATGACTCGTTCTATTTGTTTCTTTGTATTTTCGTTGTTTAATATTCATCGATGATAAACGACCAGCCAAGGACGGTTGTACACCGGAAACGGCAGGTATATAATCCATCGCTTCTGCTTTCGGTCACGACCCGAATTAACTAATATATAAACATTATTGAATGCGCAAAGTGTACTTGTAATTATTGGTAGCGATGCAGTAACATTTTGCGTCGGTCCATCCATTCGATCCATCAGTGGAAAAAATGCGCCAGACTTCCACCGCATTAAAAAAAATCGAAATTTTGGCTACGTATTTCGAAATCAGAAGATAGAATTCTATGTACGAATAAATATTCGTGAGATGTGAAGAATGGAAAATTATAAAAACCCCAGATTTTTTTTTTTTAAAAATCATTCGAATAATCAGGTTTTTCAGCTCTAGAAATATCGGCTGAAAAATTTTCATGACTTCTCCTTAAACTCACGGTTGAATGCCGCAAAAGTTGAAACATGAGTCATTGCGTTAAATTCACTTTTTACACACATTTATTTTCCTTTCTTCATGGCGAAATGGGGGATTTTAATTTCCATGCGAGTGCTCCTGCAGAAAGTCCGAATGTATCAGCAAAATTTTGGAAACAGGGATGGAACTGCTGCAAATTTGGGGATCTGAATATATCGGAGGTGCGGAGACAGTGTACCCTCCCTCCGGGAGGATAATCATCCCCGCTTGAACGATACGAATATCACCGCTCGGAACCAGGGATACAAGTACATATTATCCCCGACTGAAAGTCATTATATATTTGGATTTTGCCAATTGGATTTTGCAATGCCCACGAATCGGATAACTTCTTTCTCCCTGGCTCGTCCATTTTTTTGCGCAATGGAGAACAAATCAATCGTGAAAAAATAAATACCTGGAATTAATAGGAAATAATCGGTGCTCTGAATGCGGTGAACCGCGGTATGACAGCACAGAATAACATCAAAATATAGGGAATAGCACTTTCGTCACCTCAACTGAGCACTCTCCCATTTTATCATTCCCTTCTTTCTTTCCTTCCATCATTAGGTCATGAATGAATGACATTAGCGGCGCTACAATATTGTAAACAGCATCCATTACCGTAAAACGATATTACGTCGTGGTATTTTTGAATTTTCACAAACGGTAGAATATTGAAAAGAGCAAAAGAAAATTGGATTTTCAGCCCATCTTTACAACGAAAAACGAATCAAGCATCGATGTTAATCGGACAGGAAAATCGAGAAAAAAAATAGAAATGTAAAAATTGAGAAAAAAAAAATTATAAAACAAAATTCCGAACAGAAATCTCTTCCCATTTCGTCTGCGTTTGCCATCCCACCATTAGATCATAAATGAATGACATTAGCGTCGCTATAATATCGAAAACATAGTCACTATTACCGTGACGAGTATTACGTAGCAGTCTAGGTGCCCCCTTCTCTCAGCTTGTACATTGTGACTGTACTTTCTCACTCGTTTTTCCTTTCGTTCAACCCGTTTACCAACACCAATGAAAGCCTCGTGCGCCACTCACAAACATACATTACAACGTCACTCGTAGTAGAAGCACTCTTACTCTTGCGCCCAAGAAAATCAGGTCATTGCGCTGCAAGAAAGCCAACAGTATTTCCACCGAGGATTGGAATTATTGTACTTAGGTCTAACTCATGTTGAATCATTTTTCATATTTCCACTATACCTCGGCATTTGGGGGAAATATGGTGAAAATTTGGAAAAAATTGAATTTTTATGGCAAACTACTCGATACGGGAACGAAATATCCCCGATTTGGGGATAAAACATCCCCGATTTGGGGATGAAGTATCCCCAATTCGGGGATGAAATTTCTCCGATTTGGGGATGAAATATCCGCGATTTGGGGATAAATTATCCCCAATTTGGGGATGAAGTATCCCCAATTCGGGGATGCAATATCCCCAATTTGGGGATGCAGTATCCCCGATTTGGGGAGTAAGTATGCGCGGTTTGGGGATAAAGTATTCCCAATCTGGGGACGACATATTCCCAATTTGGGGATGGCTATCCCTCATTTGGGGATGACATATCCCCAATTTGGGGATGACATATCCCCAATTCGGGGATGAAATATCTCCAATTTGGGGATGAAATATCTCCAATTTGGGATGAAATATCCCCAATTTGGGGATGAAATATCCCCGATTTGGGGATGAAGTATCCGCGATTTGGGAATGAAACCTCCGTGATTTGGGGATGAAATATTTCCAATCTGGGGATAAAATATTCTCCATTCGAAGATTGAATATTCTCGGTTTAGCGATTTAAACGTCTCCGAATTGGCAATACAAACATCCTGCCTTCGGAGATAACATAGCGAAGGATATTTGTAGAACTTCATTCGGGATATTTTATCCTGTAATCAGGGATATTTGATATCCGAATCATTAAGAATATTTTATTCCCGAATCGAGATATTCCATCTCCGAATCCGGATATTTCATTCCCGAACCGGGATATATTATCCGCGAATCGGGAAATTTTGTAATTTTATTTTTTTGACACATTTTATCGCCTTTGCATATATCCCGGCAAATTTTGACATAGTTTTTCGAAGTATACTTTAAACAATAATTCGTGCGTATTGTAAGATTGGATCGGCAAGTTAATGATGCTTAGTTCAAGCGAAATTATCTGCGTAAAATTAATTTTTTTTTCTAGGTATGGCGGACAAGCGTTATCAAGAAGCGAATAAGTCACGACAAGACGGATCAGAGGGGAAACGGTGATAACGTCATCAGCATCATCACTTGATAACTCGTGCGAAGTTGAGATGATCCATCACGTGGCGACCGTCGGGTCATGGTTCATCAATTCGATTATTACTAAAATCAGGTTAAAAGCGGAGTAGAGCCGAAGTTGCTATCATCAGTGAATACACTGAAACTATGCGTGCCTTTTCAAAGTTCACAAATAGTTTCATTATTTTGAAAATGAAAAATTATTCTGATGTATTCAAAAATTACAACATTTCTTGAGTCTTTCCGTAATTTTACAAATTTCAAAAATTTTAGAAAATTTCGAAAATTTCAAAAATTTTCATAATTTCAAAAATTTCACTAATTAAAAAAAAGTAACAATTGAAATTTCTTAAAATCATGGATGGGATCCATTTATGCGAAGAAAATTGATGTGTTAAAACATAGCGCATGCAAGATTTCTCTGTCGAAAATTAACGCGGAACAAATTTCTTTTTCTCAGTATACTTGACGATGTTTCACACCAAAATTGATTGTATTCAAATTCTATGGAATTGGAATGAAATTTTGGTGAATAGAGAAGTGTCACTCGCCTCAACTCCGTTTATTGAACTGCCGAGTCAAAAGACTCGCTGTGTCAACGAAAAATAAGCCTGATAAGTGCTCGCATAAGCCAATAGCTATAGCATGTGCATCGGAAAATGCTATTCCCCATTCACGGTTTACTGAACTCGCCACGTTTCATGTACTCAAATTTCATTAAGTGGGCCCTGGATACGCCCCACTTGAAAAAAAAATTGACCCGTACGTTCTTCAATTCAATTTCAAAAGAAAACTCGGGTGTGAGACAAATGAAAAAAAAAGAATACACCATTTATAAAAAAATGTTGTTTTATTTGTCGTGTGTATGTGTATGTGTATGTGTGTGTGTGTGTGGGTGTGTGTATGCATATAGACAATTATTTCTATTATTTTATTGAATATATTTGAACTGTACTGGACGTGTGTTGGTGTGTGTGTATGCGTCTGTGTATTTCTGATAAAAAAATTTATAGATATATATATATATATATATATATATACATATTTTATGGGTTAAAAAATTACTTGTATAACAAAAATTCGGAAAGCAAACACATGTATTCTCATCAACCGGATTTCATAGCGTTATGCTCTTATATTATACTACTACATTTATAATATCCAAGCAAAGAAATTGTTTTTCTCAGTACATTCAATCTGAGCTCACTGTCATTTTATGTCGACTTGACTTCTTCCTGAATTCCTCGCGCAAGGACGAAGAGTAGCTCAGGAATTTCCTCCAGTAGATCTTGACCACTGTATCCTCGATTTGAACTGTAAAATGATAAATTCTAAATAGGCATTTCTGCTAAATTTTGAGGATTGAATTTCAATTAGGCAGAAAGATATGTAATTCGTGTTCAATGGAAAAACTGAATAGAACCATTTCCATCCAGAATCAGCTGAACTTTTTTGGTGTGTCGCTGAATATCCTATGGGAGATCCCATACGGAATCTTGTTGGAATTTCATTGATATCTTATCGAGTTTTTCAGACGGGTCCAGTGGGTCTTGAGGGCTTCTTGATTTATTATTCCCGAGTTATGTTCAATTGCGAATTGCAATATGACGGAATAGCGATTGCATTGCGAAGAAGCTTCGGCTATACGCACCATCAAACAGTCACTTTCCTTTTCCAGTGACCCAGATCATCTCTGGGTAGCAGTTTTTACCCCGCATATTATGAATTCAATTTTTGTTTATGGTAATTCAGGAAAAGAAATGCGTGGGTTAGAATTCTTCGAATATTCAATTTGGTATCAATATTCAATGTTTCATGTCTAATTGTAAAATAAAAATTGGGAATATTATATATTAGATTATAGAAATCACTTCTGGTTTTTTTTCTGAGACTTTCAAATATGGAGACTTTCAAAAATAAAATTTTCACAAAACATGGAAAAGGTATATATTACGCCAATTTTCGGGTAGTGATCCTCAGTAAATTGTAAATCGTGTGTTTGTGTGTGTGTGTGGGTGGGTAGGTGGGCGGGTGAGTAGGTAGGTGGGTGGGTAGGTGGGTAGGTGGGTAGGTGGGTGAGTAGGTGGGTAGGTGGGTGAGTAGGTGGGTAGGTGGGTGAGTAGGTGGGTAGGTGGGTGAGTAGGTGGGTAGGTGGGTGAGTAGGTGGGTAGGTGGGTGAGTAGGTAGGTAGGTAGGTAGGTAGGTAGGTGGGTGAGTGGGTAAGTGGGTGAGTAGGTGAGTGGATGAGTAGGTGGGTGGGTGAGTAGGTGGGTGAGTAGGTGGGTAGATGGGTGAGTAGGTAGGTAGGTGGATGAGTAGGTGGGTAGGTGGGTGAGTAGGTGGGTAGGTGGGTGTGGAAAATTGTCGTTGTGACCCCACTCCTTGTTGCATTTTTCTAGACCCGTTAGGAATTTCAAAAAAAGTCTTGCCACTTTCTCAACATAGCCTTACCAATTGTCTCATTTTTGACCATCTTCGATAACATTCAATTGTCTTAGAAACCCGTTCAATTTTTCCACGCAACGTTAAACTAACCCGGAAATCGTCTGGGTCACGAATGGAGACGCAGGGCATCCGATAACTTTCATCGTCTGCGCGTGCAGCTTATCATTTTTTCCTCCAATTTTTTCCTATACATCAAATAACGGAGTTCAATGAGATCAGGGGCACGCTCATAACTCAGGACGCCTCAGTTAAAGTCCTTCGTTAGACAGCCAGAAAAAAAAACGATAATTTTATCACTGGTAATATCACGAGAGCTTCAAAATAATCGGAATTTTTTTGATAGGCTCGTTGCAAATACATAAATGCGTCATTTTTGCCAGTTTATCAGGCCGTTGAAATTGAAAATGAATAACTTTTTGATTAAGTTTTGCTCCAGCATTATCGTTATGCCCCAAGACTCCCCAAAAAGTCTAACATTACGTGAACGAGTGCTCTTTCAAACAAAAATCATTCTTCATTTTCTGTAGGCAATTTTATTCAGCAAAGAAAAGTTATTGGCCAGTTCCCTGTACAAAGTTCTCACTACATATGCCGACACACACACACAGGCGTGAGTCTGACACGTGTCAGGTCAATACTAAATCTATACAATATCAATAGAATATTCCGCGTATGCAATGCGTCACCTAAGTTCGTTCTATCCGCGGTGGATGCACGGTAGCCCACGAAGCATCATTCCCATGTTGCTGGTAGCACCAAGTGTCCAGTGTACCAAGGTGCACATTGCGAGTGTTACAAGTGAACCCCACGTGAAACCTCACGTACACGATCTGCCACCGACGGCCACCGCCATACTGGTGAAGCGATGAAGCTGCGACCGTCCATAAGGAATGTGCAAGTAGGACACCGAATTCTGAAAGCTTTGAAGTAAAGTATAAAACGGCTAGATGTAAACTCACCAAGGTCACAAAGCTCCGAAAACGCGATTGTTAGAACGAGCTTTTGGAGGAAGTGGAAAAGACTCCGTGGGGCAGACCGTACAAGGTGGTCACGGCGCAACTAGAGAACCAACTAATGCCATCAGCTGTCCTAGGCTTCTGGAGGATCCTCTCTGCTTTGTATCCTCAACAATCGAGTCTAACTGGAAACGACGTGGAGTATGCAAGCCTTCCCAAAAAGCCACCGGACGAGACTTTATCATAGCGTCCACTCTGGACGCTGGATATAGCGGGCGAGACCCCAAAGCGCATACACCGGAGAATAGAAGCAGCGGTGGAGCCTCTGTGGGTTGATGGACCAATTGGAGACAGTCACGCTGAAAGTCGGCGAAGGCGTTATGATCGATCCCCGACTTTTGGGCCTGACTTGAATTCAGCTTTCCACACCTGAATTAAAATTTTAGCAAGACTTGAAAATCAGAAACTACAGTAGGCCCTGGAATCCTGAAAAAAACAACAAGATAGTACTGGCCTCTAAATTCAGAATGAGAATGCCATAAAATATCAATAATATAATGTCCATCAATTTAAATTCCAAATGGAGAAACTGAGAACAGTGAACTATCGTACATTCCCATCTATAATTAAGGCACAAAATGTGATTTTAAAATGAAAATTGTGACCTGACCTTTCACTTGTTAATGTCTTCGTACTTCGACAACAGACATGCCTAAATGGCTGTAATGACTTTCTCTGGTGTCAAAGTGGCTATATACAGTATTATCTATGAGTATAGATTGAATGGGCCCGGTGGTCATTCCTATCAATTCCACTGGTAACAGTGGGTACATTTACAAAAATATGAGAAACATTACCCTTCCGTATGTTGAAGTTGTGATGTTTAAAGGTGGTGCGATTCTCTCTCGGTAGGCGCGCCTTGAGACAATCTCTCAAGTTCTGGGGTTATATCTCGAGATGGGAAAGAGATAGGCCAATTTTCATAAAAACAATTTTTGTAGTGCTCATCGAGAGCTACAAAAAAGGTTCATATGACCATTCGTCAATGTTCTTAGTTTTGGAGATATCTGCTAAAAACGCCTTTGGTTGATACCGCGGAATTGCTCCGTGTATAGCTCGATTCCCGAATAATTCTGAAAATATCGAATTTTATGGTCTCTTCGATCGTTGGAATCATTGAATATGGAATGAGAACGATATTTTTGAGCTCATAAACCTCGTCAACACTAGATTGACAAGCCAACTAGTAAAATGACTGAGCGAAATGTTGAAAATGAATTACAGCGAACAATGCAGCGTCAACGATTATCGTTGCGTATTCAGAAATTCATTCATTCATGAATTCTTATAGATAAACGCTCATGAAAGCACACGCACACATGTCCTTAATCACCACGTAATATCAGTGTGAATCGAGCTCACATCCCACATGAACAAGTCCCCACTTTTCCAAGATGTATTTGTGTCGTAGGACTTTTATCGAATTGAAAATTGATTCGAGCTGGGTGTGGAAAGCCTGATGGGTCTCACCACTAACCTCCCGACAGCAATTGGAAAATTTGATTACGAAGATTTCCTCAAAATATTCTGCATAGAGCAAACTTAGTCAACTTGAATTAAGCCGCTCTAAGAGGAGTCAACTAAGTTCGATCCTACTTGAATCAAGCAGGGTATACTGGAAATAGTATAAGGAGTACTTGACTGAAGTTGGATTATACTTGGATCAAGTTGGATTATACTTGAATCAAGGCAGGTTGATTTCGAGCCAAGTTGCTCTAAACTTGCGACGTTTTTGGGCGCAACTTTACCCAAGTCTACCCCGGCGACGTATGGAAAATGTTTGTTCACGTGATCTTGTTTTTTTCCGGTTTATCCGGCTCACTTAATTATCTGTCAATCAGGAATTCTTCAAGTGACGAACCGCCTTAGGCTACATATCCATTTCTACCTGCATTAGCGTTGAGCATTTATCAGATCTTGATCTAGATGATGTGATAAAAAACTTTGTAAAGCACAAAGTCGGACTTAGGTGTGAAACATTCTTACCAGGTACTTTGAAATGAGATAGACTATTTTTATTATTTTTTTTTCTTGACTTCCTGATAGGGAAAGGTATTGTTGACCCTGAAAATCAAATGTGAAAGTTTCACTTTCCTCCAGATTTGGTATTACCCTGACACGTGGCAGAGAATCGTTTGTTTGGTTGTTTGTTTGTGTGTGTGTGGAAGGGGGGGGGGTGTGTGTGTGTGGGTGGGTGTGTGTGTGGGTGGGTGGGTGTGTGTGAGGGGGTGGGTGTGAGGGGGTGGGTGTGAGGGGGTGGGTGTGAGTGGGTGGGTGGGTGTGAGTGGGTGGGTGGGTGTGTGGGTGTGAGTGAGTGGATGGGTGTGAGTGGGTGGGTGGGTGTGAGTGGGTGGGTGGCTGGGTGTGTGTGAGTGGGTGGGTATGTGTGTGTGTGTGAGTGGGTGGGGGGTGGGTGAGCGGGGGGGCACAAACCTCCTTGTGCTTGCGCTTTCTCGCATTTGAAGCATATACACAAACTTATGGGATTCTATGGGAATTTAATCTTACCGGGACGAGCGATTCGATAGGAATCTCCTCAAAATCCTGTGAGATTTTCGATGACATATCCCATTGAAATCATATAGAATTTTTTTCATACGAGATTTTCAGACAAAAGTAGAGAAAGTAGAATTTCGGTAAATGTAATACTTCCGGTTGGCAGCAAAAAAGCCATTCAGAGTGAAAAAAATTCACAGATTCAACTCCATGCATATTGTAAAATTAAATTAAGGTGTTGTATAATAATTGCGTAATTATGCGAAACGTCACCGCAGTTTTCAGGTCCAACCGAAATCGTGGGCTACGTGAAGGAACAGGAGAAACTCGGTGAAACTGTCACAAGTTACGGGAGAAAAGTTTTGAGTGCGTCGTTGCGTGAATAAGGGACCGTGAGAAGCATACGCACTAAAATTAATGTACTTGTCAATTAATGTTTTCGAAAATTTTGACTTGAATTCTTCGGGAGTGTGAAATTTCCAACATTTTCGCAATTTCCGGAATTTTTGAAAATATGAAGATTCTGACTTGTTTCAAAAGTTGAAAATTTCATTTTACAAAATTGTTTTTTTTCAAATTTCCATTGGGTTTAAATTTTGTTAAGCTCTCAAGACAGAAAAAAGATAAAACTGAAAGTTTTGGATTTTTTTTGCTGTTCAATATCTCGATTTTTTTATCAAAATTTTCTGACAGATTTGGAAATTTCTATTTATTTTTACGAATGAAACACACAAGGTTTTGGGTTAGAAAAAAAAATCAGTGGAAGATCAAGACGGGCAACTAACGATTGGTATCCCCACATTTCTGAATCTCGACGACTGGCACTCTCTTGTTTAAAGTATAAGTAAAGAGCCAGGGAGTCGAGTGGTGTGGGGTTTTCTCGTAAGTATGCCAAGGTGCACTTCTCGTCGAGAAAGCCGGACCGGCTGGACTACAACTACCACTACTACTCCCAATGACTGGTACTAATGCGCGTTTAGATATGGTCGAGCTCCATCTCGAAGAAAAGGGATATAACAAACGGGGAAATGTAAAAATTGTCAATTCCTAATTTTGACTATTTTGGAAAATTGAAATTGCTCCAAATTTTCAAACAAAATAAATATATTCGAAGATGTCTTCTCACACATTAAATCTTTTTTAAATATTCCATATAAAAATTTTGGTTTAGGGTTTTTCGCTTTAGTTTTTTGCGACCGGAAAGAGAACCGGAAAAATAAGAAGTCATTTTTTGGAATGCTAAAGCACTAATTTCAGGTCAAATTAAGGGTTGCAAAAATGCCAGAAATTGAGAAAATTTGAAATTCGTGGGATGTCAAAAATGTCGAGTAATGTTTGGAATTTTTTTTTCCTAAAAATTGAACAATTTATTATCTGAAATGAATAAATTTTCTCCAGACATAATCATTATACTTGAAACGAGACTCAAGACTTTAAATTTCTTATCAAAATCCCCCAAATGAAATACGTCGCTCTTTTTTGATAAAATTTAATCGGGATCACCAATACGCTCATGCGCACATGATCTTTATATTTCTCCTATCAGACACAATTAAGGGGGTGCCGTAATGAAATATAAAAAATGTCGCGGCTCATATCGCCATTGTATTGGGCACGGATGAACATTTTCGATATGAGAAAAACTGAAATATCTTACGGAAAAATGTAATGGAATATTTTTCGTAGGAAATTTCATTCATGAACGGAAAGTCAAATACCATTTTTCATAAGCTGGCTTATTTTCGAGATTAATCCAAACTTTTCATTTGGATGAGTAAAATAATAAAACTGTTAGATCGTTGATGGCCGATTTCGACTACACTTCGTTACACACACACACACACACACACACACACACACACAGAGTCACACACACACACACACAGCCGCACACTGGTGCGGGCACAGACTCAGACGTACTTATTAATATCCGTTTGTAAAGTTCCTTGCAATAAAGTCCCTCAAAAGTTGAAAAATTGACCTCTAAAAAAATTCTACAATTTTGAAAATTTCAGGAATCAGTGGTCAAACAAGTAGAAAAAATAAGTGAGCTTCAAAAATTTCATAACCTCTCCAAAAAATATAAATATTTTTTGAAACTTAAAAATTCAACGAGATGCAAAATTTGAAAAAAATTGAAAAATTGAAAAGTCAAATGCCCCGTTTTTCTTTTAAACTGTAAAAATTTCCCATAACACAGGAAAGTCGACTGACTGATGTAAGAACGAGTTCTTAATCTTTTTTCCCCGCCCATTGATAATTATAAGACCTTCAGTGTGTATATTTGATTCATCAGAAATTAAGTGGTACGACCGCGAGAACTCGTGCGACCGATAATTTTTCATTGATAAAAAATGCCCCGACAAACAGGAAAGTTGGAGTTGAAAAAAAGAATGAAATATAATCGCAATTTGAGTAAATTACATGCGACAATAGTGAGAGAATTAAATGGAAATGGGGCTCGTAGGAGAAGCAGGGAGAAACAAATTAATTGAGAATTTGAAAATCCTTAAGGAGGACTTATACATTTTTGAAAATGTTTTTTTGGAAATTTCGATCGGGAAGTTATGGGTTCGATCCATGAAGACTTGGACACAGATAGACTCAATCTGGATGATGATAACACTTGACCGTGTGTGTGTTTGTGTGTGTATGTGTGTGTTGGTGTGTGTGCGTGTGTGTGTCACTTGTTTGACGAAGGGCTAAAAATCTTCCTCAAAGTTTTCTATTATTAGAAAGATGCCCCAAATACAAGTATCTATGTATAATCTAATGATAGTCATGTATGCGCTCATAGTCAACTGCACAAACGCTTTACCCACACATCCACAATTGGGTCAAACATGTGTGGCCAGTGACTTTCTGAATATGCTTTGGATACTCAATGTAGTGGAGGACGCGCACATGTGGGCTGCATCGAGAAATGGCCTCGTCTAAATGAACGAGATCGTGTCGGCTAACATTTATTTTCGAGGAAGATTCTCTGCGGTTTTTTTCAGCCAAGAGCTTCGGAAAAGTGGGGCTCCGAATTTTTCCCGACTTTTTTTTTCAGTGGAAAACTCGAAAGTTGGACGCATTCGAACCATTTGGGAAGGTAAAAAAAAACATTGGATGGAGGCAAAACGTTTGGAATTTTGAAAATTTGAAAAAATTTTGAAATTTGAAAAATAAAAAAAAAATGACGAATTTTTCTGAAAATGGTGGAGCTGAAAATTTTGAGAACGTCCGACAATTTTCGTACCGTTGGTTATGAGCTCATATATAGCTCATACTCATGGCTAAAAATTCCAATGTCTTATATGAGAAGGAAACAGGGAATACAAACTTCAGATCGTTTTATCTCTTCCCTGCGTTGTACATGCGGGTTTTCGAATTGTGATAAGATAACCGACGATAACTATAGACGCCAGGGTAAGATAGTAACAAATTTTCATTGAAGAATTTTTATTCAATTTTTGTCCAAAATTGGCGAATTCCGAAGACGATAAAACATTTAAGTTTCAAAGATTTTTATTTTTTTTTTTTTTAAAGAATTAGAGAGAAGGGCAAAATTAGAAATATTTTGGGAATTACGAAATTTTGGAAATCGAAGAAATTGCAGGATTCCCAAGTTTTCCTGAAATCAAAAAGTGCATGTAGATTCAGAAAAAAAAATGATGATACCATTTTTGTTAATTAAAAAATTGACCCATTGTGGCATATAATTTTGCTATCAAGAACATGGGAAATGAGCATTGACGGTATTAGGATGACTGATAACCCGAGGTTCATAGGATGAACTGGTCATATGTGGAGCATGTTAAGTCGGCGTAAGACGCAATCCCCATTTCAATGAAGAGATGAATCTCAAGCGACTAATTTACTTGCAATTTCCCGCCAAAATTTGTAATGCGGTTGACTGAAAAAAAAAATGGACAAAAACGACCCTTGCATATGACAAACCTCCACATATAAAACCAAATATAAACTGTTTTCCGGAGTCTCAAGCGTTATTCTTCAGAAATTAAATTTCCCTCGTTGCTCGATGGATTTCATCCAATTGTCCCAAAAGTTTGCCTCGAAATTATCAATTTTTTAATTTATGCTTATTGACTTTCCTCGGGAAGGAAAAGATCAGAAATGGTGATGAAAGGGAATGGGTGACTGGCCGATATGCAAGTTGATCGCACTCGTTTTGTGTAAAGAGTGATACTTGTAGTGCACTCATGACAGCTGGATATGGTTTGGATTACGAGGCAACAAACTTTGTTGCCTTTCAATTTCAGGCTTTTTAAATTTGGGGCATTTTGTAACTTGTCAATAGGGGAATCGTTATTTGCCTCCGAATTCAAGAGATCGGTTTTTCATCGGATCTCTCCATGGCATTTCCAATGACTTTTTTTTTCAAAAGGATGGGCGTGTGTGTGGGGTTGTGTGTTTCCTTCAGATACCCCTGTTGTAAGATGACAAGCACCTATGATGGACCACCCCCCCCCCGCCCCCCTTCCCTCACCCACCACCCTCCTCCCACCCCCTTCCCTCACCCGCCAGCCCCCTCCCCCACCCCCTTCCCTCACCCGCCAACCCCCTCCCCCACCCCCTTCCCTCACCCACCAGCCCCCTCCCCCACCCCCTTCCCTCACCCGCCAACCCCCTCCCCCACCCCCTTCCCTCACCCGCCAACCCCCTCCCCCACCCCCTTCCCTCACCCACCAGCCCCCTCCCCCACCCCCTTCCCTCACCCACCAGCCCCCTCCCCCACCCCCTTCCCTCACCCACCAGCCCCCTCCCCTACCCCCTTCCCTCACGCGCCACCCCCCCACCTTGCATCGGGTTGGGTTCTCGCCCGGGAAATTCGGAAAAAGTTAAACATTCGGGAAATTGCGCCTCGTGACCGTAGCGCGTCCTCCCAAGGATTGGAATATTTTGACGAATTGAGCCAGAGATCCATTGGAGAATACGCAAGTCTTTTTGAAAATCGGTTAAAAGTGTTGGAGATAAAAAATGCAAGAAATATCAGGGATTTTTTTTTGGGACAATTGAACGGATCAAAGCATCCCCGTTCTAGTAATCGTTTCGATAAAACGCAGATCTTGTATTCGTGTATATACTGTAAGGACTTCTTACCATTAAGTGGGTCAACTGCGTACGTGCCAACGACTCTAGTCGCTCTTTGTCCGATATTTTAATGGTTAATTAATCTCACGTATGAGCGAATGACAATTCCTTTTATTTTTATCATAAAGTTTTTTTTGCCGCTGAGAGTGAAGTCCAGCGACGAAGGAAAATGTTGTCGGCTTGAGAAGTTTGTGTCGATTGAACTATCGTTGGGTAAGTGGAGGCAATGCCTGGAGAGATTGACTTGAAATTGATGCGGGGATTGATACGTGCGGGGAATGTCACGAGATCGAACGAATTTTTTTATTGTGAAATTTTGGAAATTTTGGAAATTTTGGGAATTTTCGAAATTTTGGAGATTTTGGGCATTTTCGAAATTTTGGGAATTTTCAAAATTTTGGAGATTTTGGGAATTTTGAGAATTTTGGGAATTTTGGGAATTTTGGAAATTTTGGAAACTTTGGAAAATTTTGGAAATTTTGGAAATTTTTAAAATTTTTGGAATTATTGAAAGTTCTGAAATTTTTGAAATGATTGAAATGCCAGAAATGCTTCATAATACAATTTTTGAAATACAACTTGACTGGAGGTAATTAATTTGTACACTGAGTTGAGATCACATTTTTGGAGGATGATTGAATCACTTGGGTGATTTCCACTGGACACAGGGGGGAGGGGAAGATGCCTTTCAAATGAGGTTCAATTAAGAGAATTGATTTGTGAAGCTCTAGGGATATTTAAATCTGTTTTGTGATTGAAATTGTCCAATTTCGAACGTACTTTTCGATTTGTGAGGACCCACAGAAACTTTCCTGAAACCCAAGTTCCTAAAGCAGAAACTACTTTAAAATAAAAGTGAAAATCAGAATGGAAAAAACAAAATTTTTAAATTTCTGAAACTTTCTAATATCGTCTGAGAATTTTCGATAGATAATAAAAATGGAAATTTTGAAACTTGTGGAATTGTCCACATGAGGAATTCCTGAAATGTTTGACAAGAATGAACGTTTCGAATTTTTCATTTTTTTCGAATTTGGAAAACTTTTCAAACGTAAAATTTCTCGTCTCAGTTGAGCTTTGGTAGTGGTAAGGCCCCTTAGATTGTGGTTCCCCCATTTACCCAGTTCTGCCCTCCCCTCCTGCCCGCCCTCCCCCTCGCGTATTCGCGCGAACGCTTTAAGAATTATGTAACCAAGTGAAAGTGGCACACAGCGTTGAAGCAGCAACATCGAACCGCGGGCAACCACCAATCCTCCAGCGTTTGGTGAGAGCAAGATTGTGTGCGGGCATAATAACAAATGAGCCAGTCCCCAAACAGCCCAACATTGGAGAGGACCACTTACTTCGTGTTTTCATTTTTTGCTTTCGTGTATGTGAACACACCATGTTGTACACCCGCACAAGGGACATCTTCGCTCCTTCGGCTTTCTCGCTGAAAGTTTTTACAACTCTCAAAATTCTTCAAATAATGGCAATTATCGGTTTCCAAAAAACCTTTTTCAATTTTCGAAAACCCAAAAATTCGAGCGAATTCGAAAATTTTTGAGATGAGAGTTTTGGCGCTGGAAGTATTTGGAATATTTGAAAATTGTCAAAAACTCGATATCTTCGGAAGAATTAAATTTTTTGAAAAAAAGTTGAACATTTTGAAAATTAAAAAAAAATGAGAATTCAAATTCATTTCTAAGAAAAGATCGTCCGAAATGTTGGAATGCTCATCGTTGTTTAAAGTTAGTTTCCTAAACTTTGCTCGAAATTTCGAAAATAATTGATTTCCACATATTTCTAATTTTTTTTTTACCCTGTTGCAGTTTTTTAACTATCTGGAGTGTGAAAGAGTATTTGAAAGAATCATTGAGGGCGCGTGGTTTCCTTGGTGTATGTGATACACCCGCACAGAAGACATCGTCGCAGTTTTACTTTTGCCTTTTCCGTCTACCTCCGGGATCCTTAACTTTCTGGGTCATCCGGCCTTCATCCCCACCAATTCCGGATGAAGTGGAATTTCGTGGATGAAATTTAACTCAACGAATCCTTAAGGATGTTGTGGCTGGATTGAGGGGAGTCAAAAAATATACAAATGAAACTTCCCGTAACCGACATTTTTTTCAAATTCATGTTTGTGTGTGTGTGTGTGTGTGTGTGTGTGTCCCTACTTATGTTTGACAAGCTCGCATCGGTCGTTTTTTAATTACGACGAAACCCAATTTTATTAGAAATTTTTCCATATATTTCGTGCGCGCGATAATTGAGAGAAAGATTCTACAAAACTTGTTGATCGATCTTCGAATTTTCAACGTAAAATAATTAACTATGACATTTTTATGCAAAATCATTCAGTACTAACTCGATTGAATTTTTATGGAAGACGTATAAATTTTCAAATTCATATCGAGAGGTCCTAGATTTGACCCAGAAGGGACTACCTCCACATCGCTCTCAGTCTAAGCTGGTTTGATTTGTACAGGAGACTGCAGTGAGCACTTCATCTGAGATCGTGAAAAAAATATCGGTTTGCAGTCGGTACAAGTTGGCTTCCAATGTAAACATACGATGTCGTAATGGTACAGAGGGGCAAGCCCAACTTGATCAGTTATCGAGGTAGATATGCTTGCTACCGTTCGGTGCACCCTCGGCCAATGTAATATATTGCGGGAAAATGGAATTCGCTGCTTTTCCACAGTAGTCGCAATCGGAATTAATCAGCATTGGAAAATTGGTGGAAGAAGAGGGATTTCTTAACTTCATGGCATTTGATTCCCTGAAGGATGTTTAGATTTTGCGATTCTTAATTTTGCGCGTTTTTCAAAGATCCAAGTTTCCAAAGATTCTGAAACTTTTCTCTTTTTTTCAAAATTTTTTTGGGATTTTTTTTTGCAATTTCTTTGGTTTTTTTTAAATTTTTTGGAATTTTTTTCGATTTTTTTTTTAATTTTTGAAAAAATCTGAATCGTTCCGAACTATCCACAGTCCAACCCCGCCAAAGTTGGCCCTTTCAACGTGAACACCCACACCCAAATCCCATCAAATACCTAAACTTTAGATGAGAGTGAAAACGTCGTAATCCAGATATTTCACAATCCCAAATTGGCTACGAATTTTTATCGACTTTTCTATCTCATTTATTTCTCGGTTTGGAGAATTCAGGAAAGCTGCGAGCTCATCAACACCCAGGATGGGTACATCCGTAATTAACCACGCCCCCTGGCCACGTTGTTCAATCAGTGAGATCTGAAAACATCTTAGTGATGAATCTAATTCAATGGTACCGCAAATTCAGGAAGAAAGTAAAATGAATTACGAGTTTAATAACAGGTGAGGAAGGTGGAAATCGTGGGTTCAATTAAAATAATGGTGGATTGAACAATGTTTTGGGTTTGCAGACACAGCGTAAAATATTAGAACTCGCAGTTGCATTCCAATCAAGGGAAGATTTCTCTGGGAATTTGAAAGTCCCGAAAAAAAATTATTGCGTTGGTCATGAAGATGATAATTATGTTGAGTATAGTAATAGTAGTCGGCTTGAGCATAGCAATGACAGATATATGACACAGTAGTGGTCATTATGTTGAAGATGGAACCATAGCTAAGTCCATCACCCAACCTTGATCAAAACAGATCACATCTCACGAGACACATTTCACTTTGGTGTCATGCCTGCTCATTCAGGACTTGAGCAGAATGATGGTAGATTTGCTGCTTAAGGTAGGATTAGGTCAACCTCATCGGAACCCAATCAATAGCATAACTCGTGGATGAAGCTCTCTGCTGTCAGTTCCACGCAATTTGAAGTTGATCCAGGCTTGGCAGGTTTGACAGGCTCGTCTTCGACGAGGACAACCTGATCAAAATAATTGCAGGCGGGTCAGTTGCAGTTCAGATCTACCTCGTCAGACCTTAATCAGAATTAGATACACTACATCGAATCTTCATCGGTTCACCATCAAGCTCTCCTGGTCAGTCGAATCTGATACCGTCGAACGATTGTTTCGAACCTGATCAGAATCTGGTTCCTATGATGACCAGCCAATCTTGGTTTGGGATCCTGCTTGCTCTCTTGAAACTCAGATAGGTCCACCCAGGTGGATCAGAATGCTGGCAGACCAAGGTGATCAAAGCAATAGCGGGCAGGTGGACTTTGCCTTTTCTGCCTTTTCCGAACTCGATTACAATAGGTCGAATGAGGTAGGCTACCTCAGCATCTCGTCAGTTCTTCATGGGGTTCACATGGAATCCGACCGAGCCTTAGGCTTGCCTGGTCCCACATTGCTCAACTTGGCATCTATGCTCCGTCAGACAGATCAGCGTAAATCGAACGAGGTAACAGCCATTGCACTGATAAGCATAATACTTTGTGGTACTATGGTCCACAGTCAGCTACTATGTCATCTAGAAAGCACCCCTCTAGCTAGGATAGTGGACAGACATTGCTGGTACCAAATTTCGACATGGAACTACTATTTCCGTGTTCCAGTGAGGAAGTCAGTGACGATATCGCCTATGACCTCTTTGCCAAACACTTAGGCATGACTACTAAAAGCACTGAAATAAATGGCGTAGAGCCACTTGGGTTAATTCACCAACATTTCGACTCGGTTATATAACAGCTTAATTACTCTGCCCTGTTTTCACGAGGCATTGTCTCGAAGGGGGGCGAGGTAAGGGGACAGGTTACTTTCAAACGTCCCCCTACTCTCGATTTTTAATATGATATTATGAACTAAACAAAAGACCTCTGAGCGCTCTCTTAAAAATCTGAGCAGGTTATTTCAATGGAAATCACAGGGGGGGGGGGGGAATTGATGATTGAACTGGCCAGGCTAAGCTTGGTCAATTTTCTTGGGCAAAAATTCTGTACGGTTTCTCTAGCGATTGCCCAATTGTCCCAGTGTTTCTGTGGGACATGCTTCGGAGTTTTTAGTTTTAGACGAGCGAAGAGTGAATTCTATGGGGTCTTATGGTGTATACTGCAGTACCCCAACTCCAACCCCATATCCTCATATTCCACCTGCTGTCATTGCGCCTTCGCAGACTTCACCAGCAATGCAACATGTCCAAAAACTCAATGGCAACGAAATTGGTCGGGCATATGAACTTGCTCGTATGAGTAACGTCCCCATTTTTTTCCTGAGCTTCAATTTGCGACACCTCCTTAATTATGAGAGTTACACTAACCCGTCATAAGTCATGACACACGTATTTTTCTGTGAGGAACAATTTTCATGAAACCAAGTTTGCTCTATCTTCAACCATTTTGAATGTAGAGCATTATGAACAGCTAGCCATACCGATTGACTGGCAGTAGTGACTTTCCAAGATTTTCGGAGTTTCAATTGACGTTACCTCCTTAATTATGAGACTTACGAAAAAACTTTGTACAATAAAAAGTGCGTATTTTTTCATAATGAGCAACTTTCATATAGGGTTATTTTTTCTATCTCCCATTGGCCCTGAGATAGAGAGCTATAAACACCAAAAAATGGTCATTCCTTCGACCTCGTGATTCTCCAATATTCAGAGCCATTTGGGTTTCAAGTCGCGATACCTCCTTAATTATTCGAGTTAGGAGAAAAACTCATACAACAAAAAATATGTATTTTTGCATAGTGAACAACTTTTGTTTGACCTTATTTTGTCTATCTCCTTCTGTTTTTGAGATAGCGCATTATGAACAATTGGGATGCTTCATAATAGTCTAGGTTCCTTGGAAATTGAAAGTGATGGAATCGGGAAAATGTGGTCCTACTTATTCCTTTCCCTATATCCTAGACTAAGAATTTGCGTTGTTGAGAAGAGGCTCCAGGCATGGTGAATCGGCCAACGGGCAAAAGCCAGCCAATCCCGAGCAAAGTAGGCTGTTATTTAACGATTTTAGTGAAACGTTCACGGCATTATACAATCGGCCTAGATCCTGAGTCACGGAGCGTCACGGATTGTGAACGTTTACAGGCCCAGAGTGAGAAAGAGAGAGGCCCCTACCTCTGCCCCCCCCCCTACCCTCACCGCCCCCCCCCCCCCTAGACACCCGTTTTCAGATACCTCAAGCAGTCATCTAGGAGTCGGGGAGATTGCCTTTGGAACTTTTCAAATATATAGACACACTCCAGGTAACTCGCCTTGATCCGCTCGCTTAACGCCGCTGAGGTACACGTGGAACAGACTCCCTCCATGGAAAAATATAGGCGTCCTACATAGGTTGATAGGGAATGGGAAAAATGGAAATAGGAAAAAATGGAGAGAAAAATTTTAAGTTTTTTCTTTTTAACCCTTTAGTAGTCGCAACAACGCCTAGTGTTATCGGTCGCATGCTGTGGGTGGGTGGGTGTGGGTGTGGGTGGGTGGGTGTGGGTGGGTGTGGGTGGGTGTGGGTGGGTGTGGGTGGGTGTGGGTGGGTGTGGGTGGGTGTGGGTGGGTGTGGGTGGGTGTAGGTGGGTGTGGGTGTGGGTGGGTATGGGTGGGTGGGTGTGGGTGGGTGTGGCTGGGTGTGGCTGGGTGTGGCTGGGTATGGGTGGGTGTGGGTGGGTGTGGGTGGGTGTGGGTGGATGTGATGAATCCAGTTTGTGAAGAAATGATTATCGACATTTCTTTACTGAATAAAACTTTCCTACAAAAATTTGTCAATGAAAACTCTTAATTTTTTAAAATTGTTAATAATAATGGGAACATTTTTCTATAGTGTCAGACATTGGAGCCAATATTCGCGTAGTCTCGCTTTAAACGCCTTGTGCGTGCGAGAATTGACTTTTAACCGCGGGTTTCACTTTTTTTTTTATTTATTAGTACGGCTGTAATTAGAAGGGAAGACGTTAAGGGCAATCTCATACATTCATTTATCCTGATTTTTTTTAAGTGAGAAAAAAAAATCAAATCTTTAAACTTGAAAATCATATCACGTAGGCAACTCGCTCTTTGACCTCGGGAATGAACGGGTTCCCTTAATTTCTTCTCGAAAACAACGGACCTGTAAGGACCACACAATACATATGGATACTCAAGGGAAAGATATATACATACGCATACACATATTGGGAAATGATTGGCTCGACCGGGACTTATCCGCGAATCCCGTTCGTACAGTCATTTTCTTAAAACAGTAAAATTGAAAAAAAAAATTAAGTTAAAAAAAAATTGAAAGATAAAAACAAAAATTACAAATAGAAAAAAAAATTGAAAATTTGACTGTTCAACTCGGTTTTTTACAAATGTTCCAATTCTCCTATGATTTTTTTTCGAATTTTTGAGTTCTATGAAATTTTCAAAAAAGTGAAAATTGCCAAACATTGTAAATTCGGCACCTCCCAAATTCTTCAGCTGTGCGTGACGTTAAAAATTTTCGGTACCCGCCCAAAATAAATTTCCCTCACAAAACCTATATTTTGTGCCCGCTGGGCGGATGTGTTTCTGAGTAAAATTGTCGCTGGGAAAGACTCTCCCACCGGATCTTCGACGCTTTGGATTCCACCAATAAGACACCCAACGAGATGTTATTTGTGCCTGCGTCGTTCGTACCTACGAGTCAGCCTTGACGTGCCTACTTCACATTCTAATGCTTCTTGAGACTTCCAGAATACTTTGAGGTAAATTGTGGAGTCAAATAAGCGGGGACTTAGTAACAACAAGTGGGCCATCAGAGCCCCACCAGTAGCTTTGCAGTTTACTATTTTCCTCCAGCATCATCAGGTTTCCCCCAAAAAAACACGCAATTTTACAAATGTTACGGAACATTATTGGTAGGGAATTTTATTTTGCATTTTTCGTTTGTATTTTTCCCGAAAAAATTGAGAAATATCAAATCGACTTCAACGAAACGAACTAATTGGTTATAGAGTTCGCAAAGGCGCATGGATTGGTCCATACAGCATCTTGATCCCACAATTCGTCCGTGAGATTGCAGTGGTTTTTGACTGCACACACACACACACACACACACACTCTCCTCTTTTTTTGACGGGGCTTTGGTGTAGTGGGTAGAGTGTCTGCCTACTATTCTAAAGGTCCCGCGTTCGATTCCCGCTCACTGCAAAATATTTTTTCTGAAAAATATTTTCTCACGGACTCCGACCGATGGCAGGAACATTCCGTGTGTGCTATCGGCGGTATCCATGAAGTGAGACCGTGAGCCGGGACCGAACGCGACCCGTCGCACGGGGGGGGGGGGAGGGAGGGTTCCATCGTAGACGCCCGCCATCGTATCACAGGGGTTTCTGGAGGTTTACCCTGTGATTAGAAATACGATGAGCTGAAATGGCGAAGTCGGCCCCAGCCGCAATGGGTGGGTACTCTGATCCGTAGTATTGCCCATGAAGTAATGCCTACCAGCGGTTACGTGGGTGAATACGAATAGAGAAAGAATGAAAAAAAAAACACTCTCCTCTTTCGCAATAATCTAAAATTGCTGGAAATGTGGAGATCCGAAATGGGAAAATCTGTAAAAGTAAATAAATTCGAAAAAGTTCAGCAAGTTGTAGACTTAATAAGCGCTTCCAAATATAACATTGAGAATGAATAATCATTCTATTCTCATCATTCTTCATTTTATAATAAACCCATTTATCATCGGATTAATCAGGACATTGATAAGACGAGAAAAGTCAACTCATCAGATCTTAATGCGAGACACGATCACATTTATGAACGCGTTTTTCCTTCAGAAAATTCCGCGAGTGATGAACATTTCCTGTGTGAATCAAACTCACTCACTCGATGACTATTATACCATAAATAATGCTTCAATTAATAATTTTTTCTAACTAAAATACGTGAGATTTCTCCGATTATACGCGAATTCCGCGGATAGACTGCGTGCGTTACGCACGACTTATGCGTGCTACACGCGTCATATGCGACCAATATCCATAGCCATGTGCGTTTTGTTATAACAGTGCCTTTCCAGATTTAATCGTTCAAGATGTTCGGACAACAATTTTGGCTAGTTTAAGTTTCCAATTTTTAGGAAGGATCAAATTTTTTGGGACATTGAATAACTAGAAACGGTAATTTCTAAAAAAATCTCGAATTTTTCGGATGGTTTACTCTCTCATTAGAACTATATATATATATATGATGGCTTGAATGGCGAAAATCGACCCTGGTCGTATGGGGTGTGTGCTCGTCTCCATAGTATTGCCTGCAAAGCAAGCCGTGAATGCGAATAGAAAAAAAAGTGAGACAAACACACACACACACACACACATATGTGCGCACATGATTGAAGCAGCTGACCAAAAAAGTTTAATTTTCATCAACAATCCACTTCAACTTCTGGTAAATAAGCGCGATCCTCCTCATCACGTATAGAGTAGCGTTGCGAACTATTACGCCGGTGTGTTGGATAACATCGGGCAAAAGGAAAAGTGGCTAACCTACTAACCGCATCGCCTCGGCGGATGCGGGCTGGCATGAGAGCGAAACGATCGCCCCCGTCGCGCGTCGATCTTGGCGAAAGAGAAAAAAAAATCAACACTTGAAAAAGTAAAAAGGGGAAAAAACGCCGGCAGGTAACCGGTTCGAGACCGGGACTCGACGCCTCGCTGTTTCCTTTCTGTCGCTTGATCAGATCGATTATGGAATACCACATTTTTTTTCTCTACATTCTTTTTTTGCTATCGCCGCTTGCAACTATTTAATCGGCGGAGAGGCAGAAGGGCGAATGTTTGTGATTATGCATGCCATTCCATGTTTTTCAGCTTCATGTGGACGAGTCAATGCTTGGGAAGAAAAATATTGACAGGATGAATGCGCAGGCGCGGAATACAAATGGACCTTGAGACGCCACCAGGATCTGTTATTTTTGTTTTTTTTTTCTTTATTTAAAATTGTACTTTTCTTAATTTTTGTAAACTTCTCAAGAAGACTATACTTGTAGCACTCCTTCATTCTCAGCTACTCCTTCATTTTGTTGGAGTTTCCCGCATCGACTGCGCACGCGGTATGCAACCGCTAGATGGCGCCGTCTTGAAACCTTTTACGTCACGTGCGTTCTTTGGAAATTCTCGGAGTGCTTTCTATCTATGATAAATGGGGCAGTAACAGACAATTGCCGTATAACAAAAATGAAAATAAATCATAGGTATACTAAACCCTTTTTCCGTCTCCCAGATACCACGTTCCTTCTCCAATGCACAAAATTTCGGTCATAAAATCTCGGTAGTTTAAAAGACCGTCTAACGTAACACGAAGCCGAGGGCATCTTCACTTTCTCCAATGTACAATGATCCAAGTGTGTCACCAGGTCTATCGAGTGCAAATAAAATGCGAGTGTCGTCGAGCGTTTATAATACGATACGTGGTTTCTTCTCTCATTGCGCAACTCAATCGATAGACAGGAAATTCAGCGGTTTTTTGGTATTCTATCATTGGTAATGATTGTATGAGACATATCCTTTCACTCATTCTCTCATTTTTTATCTCACATTTTACCCTGAAAATTCATGCGTGGCCCGTGGCACGCAATTTACTAAGAGTCTATTGGGCCGATGGGAGAAAGTTTTTGGAGAGTGACGAATAAAGACGGTCATAACTGGCGGTGGTGTATAGGCCATAACCACTTTGCTTTTGAGCCCATGTATGGGACGCCACTTGGCCTGTATGAAATGGGAAGTGTTCTCGTGGCATTGTCCCAAAAGCATCCGAGGAATGGACCAGGGATGATTAATCAGCTTCTTTGGGTTGACTTCAAAATTAATTGTTCATGAAATTTCAGCTTTTGGTGACGTCTCATTACCTCTTGATAGTTTTTTTTGGTTAGATGTGTGCGTTCATGTCTGGGTGCGTGTGTCTGTGTGTGTGTGTGTGTGGGCGGCTGGGTGGGTGAGTGTGCGGATGGGTGGGTGTGTGTGGATAGGTCGGTTGATTCGGATGTGTGTGTATGTGTGTGTGTGTGTGTGCGTAAAAATTTCCACGAAAAATTCGATCAGCCATATACCAGAATTTTCACTAGGGGTGCTCCTCCCAATGCTAACTGTGCTTTTCCTCCACGGAAAAAGTATATATCTCAGCTTGTAAATAAAATATCTTGGATCATGACTCAAAGAGCAGCAAAATGCCCACCAAGCAGACATTACCCAAATTATAAGTGAAAATAAAGATAACAGAGAATTTTCTCCTCGGTTCATATTGAGGTTTCACTTCCGAGTATAATTGATTCGTTTGTGAATTCACTGTCAAACTGTCGCTTCCGTGCGATCGGATAAAGCGGATGGAGAAAACTTGGTGCCACATGTCGCTTTCTTCTCCATTTTTTTTTTCTCAGTCCATTGTGAGTTTTGTGGATGTGCTGGGGTTGTATGAAGATTCGTGACTTCCTGCTGTGAAATTCAGGGTTTAGCAGGTCAATTATCACAGCTTCCATACTTGTTGGGGAAATGAAATTGATCTGGGGGGGGGGGGGCGAGGGGTCTGTCGTTTTTGCGAAGTCCCACTGTGGGAACAATTTTGATCTGCTCATAGATGAATAATACTCGTCTTCAAAAATCTATCAAAAAATTCACATGCCCCGCCATAAATAAAAAAAAAAATTGAAATCGCTGAATTTGGATTTTCAATGACTGAGAACTTTCATTACTTGGAAATGAGGGGCGAATGAGCGAGGTTAGTGTTTATCAAAAATTTTCTAAATTCATACCGGAAATACCAGTGAGACATATATATCGACCAAGATTTCCAACTATATGTGTCAGTAGGCCGCCGAATGGTCTACGTCACAATCACGTAATTCTTTCTCGCACATTCACTTTCGATTGCCCTAAATGAGTGGCTAAATTATATATATTACCGTATGTGCTACGATCGAAGATGGCACTTCTTCATAATTATCAGCATGAAAAACAAAAATCTGTATCTGGAATAAACTGACGAGGAGTACAAAATTGATGAAACGTCGTCCAAAAAGCCTTCTACTTCTTGCTAGGATTTGATTCAATATTGTTCTGAGATGTCTATTTCAACGGTGAAGAAGCGTTTGGAGGGAAAATTTGTATGAAGGTTTTTGTAGAGAATTTGATTGTGAAAAAAAAAGTGGATCACGATTTTTCGCTAAAGTTGCTCGGTTTTGAGATAGTTTGAAAATTTAAAAAAATTGCAGTATACAAGATTCCGTTTGGAGAGGTCTAGGGAAAGACACACAGCCGCACACACACACACACACACACACACACTCATTGGCACAGATATAGATACGGATACGCACAAACACACACATGCACAGAGACGCTCATATTGAAAAAAAATATTAAACTAAATGACAAGAATGATTAAAAAAATAATCACATGGTGTACAATGTGAGTGGCTCAAAAAAACGAAAGTGCGCGACTCCTCGTGTATGCCACACTCGTACTAGCTGAGTTTCACCAAACATTCTGCATACTCGGAGGATATGTTCTGTGGTTCCACGTAATTATAGAGATAAAATGCGAATTATACAGGTTTTCCGGGTTTTAGTTGAGAGAATTTTTTCGCGCGAATTACACCCAAAAAAAGCCGGTTCAATTCACGTTTTGCGTAATTGCGAGATGGGTTAACCCTAAGCAATTGCTAGGCATTTTCATACTTGGTAATCTCAACTAAGTCGCTCGAAATGGTCTCTCCATTCGAGAGAGTCCACTCCACTCATTATATGTTCGGTCAAGGGTGTGTGAAAATATCTTGGATGCTTGAAATTTTGAAAATTGCTAAATTACTTCCAGTTCTTAGTAAATTGAAGATTTGAACAATCTAATATAGATGCTTAAAAAAATTTAATTTTTAGAAATTTCAAAAATAAAAAAAAAATGCTGAAAAAAAATTTACTTCGCAAAATTCCCAAATTATTTTTTTTGGGTCAATATAAATGATATAAAAAAATTCTGTGTTGAGCATAATATAATAATAGAACCAGAAATTTGGGAATTCAGTGATAATGCAGGAAATGAGTGGTTTTAGGGAGACCATAAAAGCCCTCTCCTATGGGATATTCTGTCCGTAACGAAACCTTAGTAACCGTTTTTTTTCGGTACGATAGTTCGATAATTGCTATGACAATCGAGAAGGCTGGGTGGGCATAACCCATCAGGGTTAGACCAATTACTTCCCAACGGATAGTATGCTCGCTCAGCATTTTCGGTTTCCCGACAAGTCCCCAAAAACTGAAATATCTCGTGAACGACTGATTTTACGAGAAAAAGGTATTCAACATTTTCTGTAGGAAATTGGATTCTGCAGGGAAAAGTCTTATGCGACTTTTTCGCGAGCCGGCCCATTATCGAGATAACTCAAAAATTACTGTTGCCCTCTCGTGCAGCATCTCAATTTGATAATGCATGGGGATTTTTTGGAGCAGAATCTTGAGAACACACACACACACACACCTTCAATAAACTGTGTGTATACATTTTGACAAGACGTCGCCAGTTACGGCTCTCTGATTAATTATCGTAACGTTGTATTAAGGCATTTTTCTTGAGTGCAAACACACGGAGCCAATGGTGGCCGCGTGTGGTATTATGGTGTTTGAACGTCGAAAAAGTGAAACTCGGCGCGCTGCGCGTGTAACCTAGAAATGCCCCAGTGATTCTCAACTTGTTAATTATGATAGCGGAACCAATTCTGTAGATATCAAATTTCGGCGATTTTAATTTTGTACTTGAAAAATGTACAGGGCGAAAAATGCGATTTTTGGAGATCAATATTACATACCCCAAAGCGGGGATGTAATATCCCAAAGGGGAGGGCATGTATACGCTCGGTGCGGGGGATGTAAATGTCGGAGGGATAAACATTTCTCCTGTTCGGGGGTAAAAATATCCCCGGTTTGGGGATGAAATCTTCGTGATTTGGTGAGATGAGTATTTCCGATGCGGGAATATAAATATTTCCGATTTGTAGATCCGGCATTCCAAGGGAAGTATCGCCGATTTTCGCATGGAGAACATTTCCCATTCGGGCATATAAATATTGGTAATTTTGGGGTATATGTATTCAGGATCTAGGGAGAATTCCGTGTTAGCAATCTCTCAGATCCCTCGAGCCGTTCAATGGTTCCACCCTAACAGACATAGCCAATTTTTTTGGGAACAATAAATTTCCAACTATGAAAGCCGATTGCTTTATGACGATCGGATCGATTCTCCATACGATCCGTAATACATACTTGAATAGGTTACTCACATTAGTGAAAGTATGGGTCCGGCAACTCGCGTATGGCTCCAGGCGATTGCAGCGCCAAGGATCAAGGCCGATGCTTGATCATCTTACCCCGTTCATCTGTACATGTGTCCCACACATATCACACGTATATGTGCTCACATATATGTGCATGTATATGTTTATGTATTTTCTTTGTCGCCGGTCCATATAGCAATACAGCGGCGATCTCCCATCCACACAAGCATACTTCCGTTTCCTATAAACATCGCGCTAATGCATTACGCGATATGACGGTGCCGGAACTATATTGTTCAAACTTTTTCAATTTTTGATTTTTTTTTCTGAATTCTCAAATTTGTCAAAAATTTTTTTAATTTTCGAAAATTTTTCTCAAATTTTTCCCACATTTTATAAAAATTTGTTTAGCAAATTTGTCGAAATTTTTCCAATTTTCCACTGTTTTTTTTTCGAAATTTCCCAATTTTCCAAATTATCCAAAAGCTTCCAATATTTCCAAATTTTGTCCGGTACATACGTTTCCATTTCCTATCGCCATGGCGGTAATGCGTTACGCGATGTGACGATGCAGTAACTGTTATTGTTATTGGAGTGAGAAGAGTTTACTCATGAGAGCGCAACTCATAATGTGGAACAATTATCGCTCCAACGAGGTGGCTTTTAAACGTGTTTGTTTTCACTTTCAATGGCGAATTTTCATAGCGCCATGCGATAAAAAAGGAAAGTTTGTCGCTTGTACTTTGTTATTGCAATCGAATTAAAGTTAATTAGGTGCTGAGGTAATTTACACTGGAGTAATTACCATTATGTCATCGGAGGAAGAGGAATAATCTCAAGTTGAGGGAAAAATAAAGTCGACGCAAAACTATTGGTTCAAACAGATTTTATGAGGTTTTTACATTTTGAAAATTTTTGAAAAATTTGGGAAATTTTGAAAAGAACATTTTACGTTTTCTCCAATTTTAAATATTTTTGAAATATAAAAATTCTTCGACCGCTGACATTTATTCGCTAGCCACAAGAGAAATTCCCCGTCGTCCTGCATACACAATCTCGATTCTCCTCATAATACATTATTTTAATGCATCTCACACGGTACTAAAACAGACCATTACACCCCATCATAAAATTTGATGACAAAGATTAGAAATCTCTAACATTCATCTTCCAATGCCGTACAAAGCCCATACAAAAGCCGATGATTCATGGCGTGAAGCCGAAAATTTACCATGTTAGACTTCTGTTTATCCCAACCTGGGAACCATGAACGAAGTGGAAGGGGGAGGAGCGCCCCCCCTACAGGTGGAACCAATAATTTTCCGACGTTAATTGAAAAAACGGAAACCGGGTTTCCCCAGAAATTATTGATTTTCTCAACTTGCAGAACATAGAAAAAATGCGGAGAACAGAAAATACTTTCTATAGTTCACAATAATGGAACACACGCAGAAAGTAAAATTTTTTTTTTAATGGATCAGAATTGTTATTGATTTTTTCATCATTCTTTCTTCCTCTACCCTTTGCGGGATAACATTTAATTTCATGAACAATTCTGTGCAGAAAGTCCGAGGTCCAAGTTCCGTTAGTTTCCCTGAAAATCTCCCCTCCGTGTTATAATTCTTCTCGCCCTTCCTCTTCCTCGTACGTTCTCCTCCTTCGCCGGTCGATGCACTTTCTACCGTGGAGAACGGTAAATCCAGGGAAGAGAATACCTTGAAGAGTTGATGAATATTTGGTGGGAATCTTGTAACCGATAGGGGAAGTTATTGTCTACCGCTTAAAAACGAACAATCGGCTTTTCGCGCATATATGAAAAGGTCCCCTTGGTTGCAAAAAAAAAAATTGCAAAAAAACTCGCGATTTTTCCAAATATTTTACAATTTCAAAAACTTCAGAAAAAATTGAGAATATTTCGAAGACTTTCAAAAATCCCAAAAAATGCAAAGGAATGGTTCTTTGATATCGAGGTTTATCTCAATGATAATTGTGTCAATGAATGGTTTTTCCACATATTCGCCTCCGGACCACACCTAAGAGACCTCGGATGGATATCCGCCCACGTTTGATTTATACTAGCAACCATAAAGTTAACGCACACGTGGCCCACGACTTGGCCGCTGTCACTTTTTTTTCCTACCACCCCACCACATTTTCCTACGCTTGTTCTTTTTCACTCAGACTCAATGCCCTCTTTTAGAAGCCGATGAGCTGCTGCATATTGATACAGCTATTTTCATCGGACTTGGGCATTCGGTGTTAATGGAGTATATTGCAATCGGGCTTGTTCAATAGATGAACCGCGTAATACATTTCCGGAATTTTAAATTTCTTTTTTAAACGATCTACATACAAATCCACATGTACACGTACACACACTGCAGATCTTTTTATGAATTGTAGCGATGAAATGGAATGGAAAGTGAACAATTAGATAACAATAAAAGAAACAGTAGGTCAGATTATACATATCTGAAATGGTGTGAGAAAAATCATACGGGTCACATGTTATGTTGAGTTTCGCAAAATCGGGCAAACGATCGACCCATGCAATTTGACACACTTAGTACCTGTTTGTCCTCTTATCTGATTTCGTACGGAAGTCCGTTTTGTCGGTCGGCTCTACGAGAATGGCTTCATAATAATATTTCTTGTCCCTACACACCTGTCATTTCGGACAAGTCGGCGATGATTTGAATGAGCAGCTTCGAGAAAATTGGTAAATTCTCGGATTTCTTGGTCACAACGCTCTATTGCAAAAACGGTGAGAGATACGAAAGAAAGTGTTAAACGGAACTTGTTCTGTAAGCGGAAATGCACATTTAATTTCTTATAACGTTTTCTCATAATTGTCATAATTAAGGAGGTAGGACGCGTTTAACCCTCGAGCCGTCGCACCCCTGTTGGCGTCTCACTCCCACTCCTATAACGCGCCTAAGTCTCGTCCTCGCGCTCACCGTGCGCCTACTCAAATGCTTATAATTGCCTGCTGGGCCAGTTTCAAATTCACAAATCTGCAGGTTTTCGTTGGGACCCTCACGAGTCACACTGACCTACCCCCATCAGTTAACGCTTCCAATTGTTTATAACGTTGTAGCGCCGAAACCGTTCAAAATACGAAAAAAATATATATAACCAAAGTTGTTCCTCATAACAAAATACACATTTAATATCTTATGACATATTTCGCTACCTCGTATAGTTTCGAAGATATCCCGAGTTGAATCAGAATATAACTGGCGAACGAGTATGTCGATAATCCCTGGAAGCATATCAGAGAGGAGGAGGGGGGGGGGGGGGGGGAAATAGTCAGTCACCAATTATCAGTCGCAATTTCAATTATTGATATCATTGTTGAGGCGTGGTATATGGGACCAAGGGTAGGATGCTATGCTGAAATACCGAATCCGGAAGTTTTGTTTGCATCTCGAAGGGGGGGGGGGCACACACATTTACACCACTGGTTATTTTCTCAAATCATCAAAATTTTGGAGGTTTCAACACGTCAGTCTCTGTCACATCAATCACATCATTTCTTCCCTCTGAGTTAATCCCAAGTGGATCACTCTGAGCGACTGCGTTTCCGCATAGCCGAGGGGCGTCGCAGCCTCATTTATTCGCGCATATATTGAACTTGGAGCACAAACAGCCGTGACCTTACTCTTGCTTCGATTTCGCCAGCGGTTAAGACACCGCCATAATGAAGAAACACATGTGGTCGAATTGTCTTTCTCCTGTTTTCATTCATCGTATCTTCTCGTATCTTGTCACACGTGGGGAGAAACAATTGGAAATTTCGGACAGAAAATCTGCAGTCTTTTCGTTTTTCAATTTTCTTTTGAAAGTTTGGGGGAAAAAAAAAGTTGTAAATTTCTTCAACTTTTCAAATCGTGAAATCTTTGGTAGTTTTCTGAAATTTTTGGGAAATGTCGGACGGAAAAGAAAATTAAAACCCACGTGTTAGAAAGCAGAATTTTAGCTTATGAAGGAGAGACAAAAATGGAGAGGGGCCAGATGAAAAAGAGAAGAAAAAGGGAGAAAAAGGAGACCAGGGAGGACGAAAACGAAATGTATTCCAACTTGGAGAGTTCCAGTGCATATAGCATTTCGAACTGGAACTGTCACTAATAAAGACCCGACAGCGGCAAGTGCTTGTAGGTCAGTACCATGGATTGCGAAAATTCATCGTAAATAAACCGCGTGTCCTAAGAGAGTTACCCTTTAAATCAGATTTTAAATTTTCTGTTTTTTTCTTTCATTTCAGGATTCTTTCCGTTTATTTTTCATCAATTTTTGGGATTTGACCCTTTCTTGGATAGTTTTCATAATTTATAGAATAATGATCTTCTAGATTAACGAAATAATTGAATTTTTAGGAAAGTTGTACCGTAATCCCCTATCAACAAGTCGACCATTCATAGCCCGTTCCCCAAATTGTCCCTCCTTTTCGCTAAGTACCTTCTTGAATCAATTTTCGCAGCTAAAAATTGCGGAGACAACATGGAAAGTTCGCTCGAACCCTCTAACTTTGCCGCGTATTTATATTTTAAGTACAAATTGGCGAATTGCCAATATCGCCTGCTTGCATGCATAATCCACAGCTGCATTGAACTCAATCGTGTCCTATTTCACGTTTAACACTTCTGATCTAAAAATCATAAACAGAGGTGTTCATATGTTCAATAATCAGAGAAAAAAAAATTCTCGGTCCACTGGTTTTGTCGAAGCTCAATGGGAACCCCCTCCCCCCCCCCCCCCCGGCCCCTCCGAGGGACCAGGGGAAGTTCTCCATTTCTGGATTCCATCTGCCATTTTTTTTTAGATATTTGGAGGCAATGTATTTTATTGATATTAATAATTGTAGTCATCTGTAACTTATAAAAAAATTATTGTAACTCGCAGAAAGTCAATAAAAAAAATTTGAAAAGAGGTTGAACATGTACAAAGATTTTCTGGATTGACTTTTCATTCAATTATTGTATTATGGGATTTTGTTTAGCACAGTACTTCCGGACGAGGCGGAAGCTATAGCTTTGTATTTATTGGATTAATTTACCCGTGGCGCACCTTTGGCACACTCGAATGCCAGGTATAAAATTGGCACTCATAAGGATGCTTTGACTTCCCCCTATGTATACCTTCTGTTAGGAATCGAAAAGGGACGTCTTCTCCCTCCACACTTTATTAGCGACGTAAACATGTCAGGTAAAAAGAATCTCGATTTTGAAAACAAAATAAAACAATTAGGTTCATCTGTCGGTCGATTGGGAAGGAAATGTTGGCAAGGAGAAGCTATTATTACTAAAACAACTTTTTTTTTTTATTGGCATATTCCACTGAGGGCCACATCTCCAAGGAATATAAATTGAAAATCCATTTTTTTTGCTATTAGTAATTTGAAAGAAAAAAAAAAAAAAGTATCACTGTGCAGCCAAATATTGAGACGAAGGTAATTGTCATGAAAGTTTTGATTATAATTACTTTCCCCAAGTTTGAGTTGATAATTCGAAATTCTTCGGTCGCTATTGCAAAAAAAAAGTTTGTTGAAATTTTTTTTTCTGATCTCGTCCTCTGGTCCAGGCAGCTTCCAGGAACCTATCAAATTCTTAAATTGGGATCAAATGATTTATCTGTAAATGGGAACACAAACCCGGTCCATTTCTACCTGATACTGCGGTTAGTTGAGAATTGGAGCCCCGTACACCACAAGGGTCGTTGCCCGTGTCCAAGAAACACACGCCGAGTCAACTATAGATCCCTGGACCGAAGATTCTCACATAATGGGTCCCTCACCTGCACCAAATTCCTAGTCAACCGCGTGCAGGGTCATTGACACGAGCAGACCCGGAAGATGGAACCCTCGGAAAAAAATGATCCGAGCAAAAAACAGGAGGATGTAATGGATAACAGATTGACTACGAAAATCGGTATAAAATGATCGAGGGCAACTCATAGATCGATAAGTTTCCGCTTTCATAACCTCCGTTTTTTACAGCATTAGTATTTTGTCCAAAATTTTTAATAATTGAACTGCCTCGCAATCGAGTGATTTTAGAAGGACGATTATTTGCGGATTTTCGGAGGGAGTTTCATTCAGGGAAATTTTCAAAATTCAATTTGAAATTTGAAATTTGAAATTTGAAATTTGAAATTTGAAATTTGAAATTTGAAATTTGAAATTTGAAATTTGAAATTTGAAATTTGAAATTTGAAATTTGAAATTTGAAATTTGAAATTTGAAATTTGAAATTTGAAATTTGAAATTTGAAATTTGAAATTTGAAATTTGAAATTCAAAATTCAAAATTCAAAATTCAAAATTCAAAATTCAAAATTCAAAATTCAAAATTCAAAATTCAAAATTCAAAATTCAAAATTCGAAACTCAAAATTCGAAACTCAAAATTCGAAACTCAAAATTCAAAATTGAAACTTGAAATTTTAAATCCAGAATTCACAATAAGAAAATAGCAATGATTCCGATCTCGTCGGTATACACAAATGCATATTATAAAAAGCTTCAATAATGTACATTTCTTTTTATCTTCGAGCGTGACTTTAGAATAGGAAACATCTTCCTAATATTGAGGTCTTTCCGGTTTTTTGAGAGCTGAACGAATACGAAGAAAAAACTTCTAAAAGTGAACCGGTCTGTTCCATGAAGTTCATAGAACTCTTTGCATGGGTTGAATACGAACTAGGCCCTAAAGATAAGGATTTAATTGAAGACCTGTACAAATCTAAGAAATCGAGGTACTAAAAAAGATAACTCCCTTTTCTCTACTTTTCATGAACGAGATAGAAATGATAACGACAAAAATATGCGACACCTATTGCCGTGATTTTTCGTGAAAAAAAAAATTCTATACTTCTAAAGTGGGGGAAAAATTATCATATTTGTGTAAGTATTAAAATTTTTCAAAATTGCATCCTTCTTTTTATTTCTTCATTTTTTTTGCATATTTTGCGAAAAACGCGAAAACGTAAAAACTGAGTTTTTTTGTCAGATTTTACCAAAAAATTTCAATTTTCCAATTTTGATTTTCTAAATACGTTTTTGAAAAACCGTATTTACGGCGCGTAACTGATCTTTTGAGGGTATCGACATGGTTCCCAATAAATTGTGGTGTGGATTTACTTGGATTTGACACGTAAGTATCCGCCCTCTCTTCCCCACCCCCTGCCCCCCCCCCCCCCGCTCAAATGGACTGAACTCCAAAGCCTCGCGAAAAAAATGTTCCAAACGAGATCAGGAAAAAATGATAACTCAAGCACACTGAGGGAAACGTATCTGGAATCCCCGGGATAGTCTCTGATGTCATGCAACCGGCTTATTGCATAATTAACGCCAATGGACGGTGAAGGCCGTGGCACTTATTATAGCACAAGCGCCTAGTGCAGAGGGAAACCCACGCAAGAAAGTCGGTAAGTTTTACCGAGGAATATAACGGTATGTATAGGCGGTACATAAAATGACTTCTAATGACTTGTGAGGTGTCTTTAGTGAGCGTTATTCGGGGGCAGAGTGGAATTCTCAATGCCAAATCTGGTGAAAGCGAAAAGTTTAATCGAAAGTGAACGTCCATGCTTGTGAAAAATGCCTGAATTTTTGTACAAATGTTGAGCAATGCTTGTTTTCCTTCTCCTTGGTACGATGTTTTCCTTCCGAATGGAAGCAATTTCCACTTATGCGGTAAAAGGAGATACATTTTTCAGTTGTAAGTGGACAAAAAAAAAATTATATCTGGTCGGCTAAATAGGTGCAGTCCATCGGCGAAGCATGTAACCCTTCACAATTTGTCCTTATTTCTCATATTCGATTTTTTTTGCTCTCCAAAGATTATCTAGAAAAGCAGAAGATCTCGTTTTACGGCAAAATGTTATTAAATATTGTATTTTAGAAATTTTTGATATAAATAAAAAAATAATCGGTGACTTACATACACAAACGCGCGCTTGTTAAATATTCAATGGAAGTATTGGAAGCTAATTGACTGACTTCCCTTTAACACTTCATTACGGTACTTTGACTACTAAACTTCAGAATTTACCAAGTTTTTTTTTGTCACGATGACCACGTAGATCCTGATTAATCTAGAAATGTGGTTTTCAGACCGTGTCCGTTTTGTCTGCGTTTGGGTATATGGATAGTTTTTTCAGAAATTTCTCCTGCATGAAGGCATCTAGTTTTTCTGTGAATCGCGACAAAAAATTCGATTGAGGTATATGACAAAAATCATTTCGAGGATATCACTATTAAATACATTTCGGGGATCCGTTGTATATCTATATGCTTCATTTCCGCATAGACCTCATGAACTTCAATCAATTCTCTTTTAGAAATTAGTAAATACAAAAAAAGGAAATTTAGCAAAAAAAATTTATCGAGTCGTGGAAAATTTTCATTACCATTTTCGAAATGCATTCTACTTCTTTCAAAATTGTGAAATATAAAAAATGATCAATTCCGTTCAATTCGTTGTCACCTTCCTCATCATTTCTGGATCTCACGAATTTCCAGAATGTTCAGAAGTCTCAAAATTTTTCAATTCTCAAAAATTCAGATATGTTGAAGATAATGGAAATTATTGCACAGTGAAAAGAAAAAAATCTAAGTGTCTTATAAAATCAGCAATCATTAAACATTGCCAATTTCGCGGGGAAAAAATCGTTTGAGTACAGAACCCATGCAACAGCCTTTCTGTGCGCCTCCCGCTTTTACAAATTCATCAATTGCATGAGAGTCACTGAAGACTCGCAGAGGCTTCCTAAACATCACTTGACTCACTTTCACTCAGCGCCCCACTACTGAGTCCCTTATTCATCAGTGTGTGCATACATCCTATTCATTATGTTATTAAGGTAGCTGAATAATTTTATAAGTCGCAAAATTCAGTCCCCGCTCGCATGGTGAGCGCCGCGCCGCCTGCCGTGACTCCCAATGTCGAGAAAAAAAATATGGTGCGTGGTAAATCTTTCAACATCTCGCACTCAGCATCCCATAATTTTTTACATTTAATTACACTGGAGAATTCTCAATGATTTCGTTCTGCGATAACTTCTTATCGGGCTCACTATCAAAATTGAATATCTCTAAAATCGCACATTATCGAGCAAAAATTCAGTGATCCATTAATCCCTTATAGTTCAAAGTAGGAATACATTTTGTTTCCGATTTTTTTTGCTTTTAGTTTCTTCAAAAATTGAAAAAAATTGTGCAACGCTGGCGTTAAGCCCATCGCGTGACCTCTCGAACGCTAATAATTCCTAGTGTTGATAATGCTCTATTGCAAAAACCGTTGGAGATAGAGTAAAACGTGTCAAACGAATATTGTTGCTCACACAGAAATACACATATTTTGTTACAAGATTTCTTGCGTATCTTTGATAGATTTGGAGATAGAACGCTGCGGAGATATCGTTCCAGCAGTTAAATCCCCTGCATACTGACGCTTTCAGATATACCACAACTTCAAACAATAAAATGAGGGCATTCAGCTCGGGATCGGGAGGTTCTAATGTAGCTCAGAGCTCATTAGATTTTGAAGAAAATCCGCGCTATTATTCTAAACAATTCGAATCGTTTCGGAAAATTTTCGAGGCACACATGTCGGACAAACATTACAAATACAGAAGATATATTTTCCAAATTTGCAATTGAGATCATCGTTTTTAATATTGGTTCAAACAATTTTGAACGTGTTGCAAAATGGAAAATGAGCATTGACTGATGTTAATTATCCATAATTTTCTCCCGATTTTTCTTATGCAATCCATAACTTGCATATTTTTCTCATTTTTTTTCAACAAGTTTATGTTTCATTGCTCATCAATTAATCGTTAATTTTACAACTTTCAATTTTCATAGAAATGAATTCTCATCAACTAGTTATGTTGAAATAACATTTTCGCGAAGTTTATCTTGAGTGTCATATAAAATTTATTCGAAGTCTTGGAAATCGAAATATTACCTATGTTGAGGCAATTCATTAAGGATCCTTTTTTTAATTAATTTTTTTATTGGTCAATTAAATGAAAAAAAAAATTAAAAGATTTGTCTTTATAGAAACGGATTGTTAGGCGACGTTTCAAAATGATTAATGTAGCCTGTTAATAGTCGCGCCATTTTCCGAACGTTCGTTACGCGCACGTTGAGGGAATCTCCTTTTCTCCCACTTCCTTTTCGGATCATATATCGAAATGTTGAGGAGATAGCTCAATTTTTATGGAAATGTTTGTTGTAGTGCACAGTGAGAGCTACAATAAAGCTGTATATAACAACTCGTTAATATTCTTAGTTTTCAAGATATCTGCCAAAAAGGCGTTCGGTCGATGCCGCGGAATGTCTCCATGGATGGCGCGAGTCCGAACCCGCGGCGCGCGCAGGCCGCGGGAATTTCGAATGATATTTATCTCCGCCCAAATAAACTGAAAGAGTTATAATTACTGGAAGTAATGACGAAGTTTCGTGCAAATATTTCTACGCCAGAACATATCGACAATATGAAAATGTTGGATGCCGCGTAACGCGACTGCAGACGGGTCAACAATCGCACAATCGATCATCGTAATGGGTCAATGATACCTCAATTACTAACGATTCATTTATGAAAAATTGCACATTGTTTTCGGGATACAATTGCCAACGATTACCGAATTAATAATTACCACCTAGTGCGCATTAATACTGTACCACTGACCTTTGTGATATTCAATATTTATAAGTGTTGTTACGTTATCAGTTATGACGTGGTAATTACGCCGTTAATTGGACGGAAAGCATTAGAAATTCCAGATTAATTTATTACGAATCAATTTGCACAATTTTCATGATATTAATTGATTAATGGCGTTCGATATTTTGCACTTTTGATCTTCGGAGCCAATTAAGATTCGCAATTATTCGCAAAAAAATTGATATGTAAAAGAATCATAAAATGTGAGAAAAGTCTATGAGTGGAAAATAAAATGCACTTTCCAAAACAAAAAAATGTTCGACAAGAGGATTTGAAATTTCAGGATATTTTGGTAAAGATGTCGATGAAATTTTGGCTTTTTTCTTTTCCAGTAGTTACACTTATTGATGTGGGACCTAACGGGATGCGGACTCGGGGAAAATTGCCAAACCGATTGTTATCAATTCGCTCGGGTACGGAACGACAATACACTCGTTTGTCAAATCCGCTCTAGATACTAGTCCCAAATCACACGGTATATTGCCAACTCGGGCTTACGTGATTTGAATAACGCGGGTAAGTCTGAGTAATTATCACCGAGAATTTCATTAGAAAAAATTGGGGGAGACTGAAGAAAGAGTGGAGCGTTAGATTGACAATTATAAAAAACCTCTTTGAAATAATTAAGTTAAATAATTTTTAGAAACTTGAAGCAGTTTTTTTTTAAGACTTGTAAGATTGGGAATTTTTTTTAATTTTTAAGAACTTAAATTTTTTTGGATGATGCCCATGGAGCGGTTCCGCCCAGACCAATCGAGTCAAAATGCTGACCCCGAGAATCAGAATTGAACATCATCTCCATATATCATGACCCCCAGAAACTTTCTATGACTATTTTGGAGAGACATCGTGGTTAATGTGGGCGTGTGGGCCTTGTACCAACTTTTTTGTCCACGATTTCTCTCCAAAAACAGTTTTTTTCAATTTCTGAGGTCAAGTTTCTTCAATTCGTGGGTCTGGTATCTTAAAAAAAAATGATACGTTAATAGCCGAAAATGTAGAAAAAAAATTAAATAAAAAATACTCCGGTTTTTCTCAAACTTGTTTCCGGATAACAATATAAAAATTTCATTAACAAATCGTTTTGCCAAAAAAAGTTCGCCAAATGTTGCAATTATCGAAATATCGCAAATATTGATCTCCTCTTCATTGCTTCCGAAACAATCACCAAACCAATAAATTAAAATCGTTGCATCAACAGGTAATTGTGTGAAAAAAATTAGGAAGGGGAAATTGAACTGAAAAATCTTGTCTAACGATTACGAGATACAAATTTGTATGTGCAACCAATCAATGAGCAGCGAAAATGAGAAAAGACCAATGGTAACAACTGACCGAAACTACTTCGCGGGGTTACGAAAAAAAAGTGAAAGTTTCTGCCGGTTTCTTATCTTCCTTCGTCCATTTATTGTACCGCTTGGATTATCCCATTTTCATTTTTCGCAATTCTTTCCCTTCTTCTGTGGCATGCTCGAATGAATACTCATTGAAGTTATTTCAGAGAAAAAAAATTAAGAAGAAAATTAGCATTGCAGGAGTAAAAATTGAGCTAGCTTAATGGAATGAATTTGGCGATATTAAGTGGTATTAAAAAAAATTAAATTTCAAAAATTTCAAAAATTTCAAAAATTTCAAAAATTTCAAAAATTTCAAAAATTTCAAAAATTTCAAAAATTTCAAAAATTTCAAAAATTTCAAAAATTTCAAAAGTTTCAAAAATTTCAAAAGTTCCAAAAATTTCAAAAATTCCAAAAATTTCAAAAATTTTAAAAATTTAAAAAATTTAAAAAATTTCAAAAATTTCAAAAAAGGTAAAAATTTGGAGGACTTTAGAAATTTGTAGATTTTCGAATGAGCTTGAAGTTTTAGAAAATTCTTAAATTTTTAGAACTCAAAAGTTTTTAAAACCGCAGAATGTGTTCTAAGCATTTCAACAATGTTCGCTAATTTAGGAAAAGAACGTGTCGAAAAGTAGGAATAATACGCTGATGGAAATAATTGACCGATGCCAAAAGAGAATGGTGGTCTTCAGATGATTTGTCGTACGTGCGAGGTCGAGCGAAAGCATTTTATCGCAACCACCACATGCATTACTGTACTCGAGTAACTCTTGAGGTCGCAATTGGCTCCCCGAAAATTCTTGCAACTTCCTGCATTCTTGACAAGGTGACGAGTGCAGCGTCATTGACCGCAATTGAATACTCCGAAAATTTCGAGTATGCGTCCCTAATCCCCGTGGTATCCAAATTTTCTTGAAAAATAACTTTTCGCCCCCTCCCCCTCGATAAGGGTGGTTATTGATTGGCCTTCAAAAATGAAAAATCTATTTCTTTGTAACCCCTTGGACGTCTCATGAGGGAAGTGCCGCAATTTCTTTTTTACTCCCAAATTCGATTTGCAAAATGAAAATTTCTACAAAAATCTAGGCATTTCTTTTTTCCAAAAAACAAAAAGACAGAAAAACGGAAGTCATTACTTCTCCGGCAACTCGAACAGCCCGATAAAGTAATCTAAAGAAAATGAGAAAAGATAACGGAATTGAAGTTCGATAAGACATTTATGAGTAACAATTACCGTAATCTTCAAGAAGATTTCATGAAAAAGTATTCGAGTTTTTCTATCTCCATGTAGCATCACCAGGGTATTAAATATTTATCACGAAATAGGCAAATGAAAATGGAAATGGGCGAGTAAAAATCGAGAGTTAATAATAAACAAATATTGCATAACAGGTGGACTCGACAAGAATTATGTAATGATTTGCGGATTAAATCGATATTGAAGTAACGGCTATTACCCGTGTAACGATACTTGAAAAGTTCGTACCGTCGGTGTGTTGGTGTAAAATTATAAAGTTTTAAAAAATTGAACAAAATTTTCGAAATTAAGAAATTCTCGTCTTTTTAGCAAAAGATCAGAAAAAATTTAGATTAAATTTCTTCTTTCACCATTCGAACTGAAATCCAGATTTCCTTGACTTTCTCTGATTACGAAACATTCAAAATTCTGCACATCCTAGAACTCAAAAAAATCCAAAAAAAAAAGATTTGCGCGAATTAAGAAAATTGCATTTCCCATTTTTAAATTTTCAATACTGTGAAAATTTTACAATTAAAAAAAAAGTTCAGTCATTAAAAGTTCAAATTAAAAAAAGTATCGACTTCTAATTTTTTTTCTAATTCTTAGATTAATTTTTTTCCAATTATTGAGAGTGAAAATAAACTACACGTAGTGGCATTAGTTCTCCTTTTCTCTCGACCATAAAAACCATGAGCGCAAGAACCACAGGTGAATCGAGACCTATATGAGATTTGAAATTAGCATTACGCTGGAACAGGTTGTAAAATTCAAGTGTTTTAAAAAATTGATGAAAGAAAAAGAGGCAAAAAGTGGAGTGGAAGAAAATAAAAAGAAAATCAGTGGGTTATACACTCCAGATAAAATTATAAGGGGGTATTATCAGTTGGAGCCCGCAGACCGAGGGATTACTTAATCGAAAGTGAGCAGCCTGCACCAGAACGCTAGGCTCGGCTGAACAACTGGGTCGAGAGTGTACCACTAAACTCCAAAGAGAGGTGACTTTCTTGATCACCTACCTCTCGCTACTAGTTTCGTTAACCCTTCGGTACTCGCGTGCGCGCCATTTCGCTTTCGGTTTAAAACTGCAGAGGACTCCCTGAAACCAATTGGATGCCTCCATTGACCTGCCCGTAACAAGTCGGGAAGTTTTGCCGCTTCGAAACAGTATTGTTAGTTATAAATAAAAAATTTTCTCCTAGAGACGAAGCGATAGCAGGAACATGTCATGTGTGTTATACGCACACCGTACCCATAAGATGAGATCGGTCGGACGAGAACCGAACCTGGAGCGGTGGGGGGGGGGAGGAGGGGGGGGATTTTTTATATGCAGGAAAATACATGGATCACGTTTCACAACGTGAAAAATTGAATGAGGCAAACGCTTACACTGCGCGCGCTGGAAAAAATATTTTAAAAATTGAAATGAAATTCTCAATTTTGTGAAGGAAGCTTGACTTCATTTCGCTGATTTCTATGATAGTATGACCTTGACTCTGGTTAGTCAAGCAGCTGGCTTGTGCCAGGAATAAGATCGGGGCACGGGTAAGCACGTTGCAACGCTAATATTAGTGTCATGTTAGCTGTGGCAGCGATTTTGTCTTCTATATAGTTTGAATCAGGAGAGCACTACCCTCGGTTTTGGTCCGAAGCTTTTGGTCCCTTCCCCCCCCCCCCCCTCGCCGTCCGCCCACTAGCATCTCATCCG